>OY751450.1:8724411-9199411 GCA_963565745.1 Phengaris arion | reverse complement strand
CACGTGCATCCCAAAAAACAGTCGCCATAACTTTATTGGCTGACAAACCCACCTTAGCCTTCTTTGGCGCCGATTCACCCTTAGAAACCCACTGTTTTGACTGTTGTTTGGTCTCTAGTGTGTTGTAATGGATCCATGTTTCGTCCACGTTTACAAAACGGCGCAAAAACTCCTCCATATTGTGATTAAACAACGCCAAACCTTCCTGTGAAGTTGTTACACGATTGCGTTTGTGGTCGACTGTGAGCAAACGCGGCACCCATCTTGCGGAAAGCTTTCTCATGCCCAAGTGATCATTTAAAATTGAAACCACTGAGCCATGCGAGATGCCTATGGCTTCCACAATCTCTTGCACTTTCAATCTTCGGTCGGCCAATACCATATCGTGAATTTTTTCGATTGTTTCGGGTGTAGAGACCTCAACTGGGCGTCCAGGACGTTCGGCATCTTCAGTGCTTGTACGGCCAAAACGAAATTCAGTAAACCACTTTTTTACCATTGAAATCGATGGTGCAGAGTCCCCATAGTATTTATCAAGCTTAGCCTTGGTCTCGGTAATGGTTTTTTTTCGCAAAAAATAATGCTTAATAAGCACACGAAATTCACTTTTTTCCATTGTTTCCTTAAGTTACTGGATAGTCTGATAAAGATAGCTATAAAACACAAACTAACTGACGCAGCAAGTTCAAATTTTGATAGGAGTCAACTGACAGATGCCTGTTGACAGGAGTAGTGTTGCTTTTTCAGTAAGGAGGTTAGAAATTCAAAAAGTCACGGACTTATTGACCCGCCTTAGTACATTATGTTTTCAAAAATGTTTGATATGTTGGATATTAAAGTTACAGGACGGTAATTATTCATTTCATTCTTAGCGTTCTACTTAAATAAAGGTTTAACTATTGAGTATTTCAAAATATCTGGTAATTTGCCTTCAAGAAATGACAAATTTATTATATGGCTTAACGGTTCACCAATTTCATTACTTATTTTCTTTATTATTTTCGTTGCTACATGGTCATAACCTGTCGAATATGTGTTTCTCAAACTTTTAATTACTTTAATGACCTCATCTTTAGTGATTGGTGATAGAAATAATGTTGTATCGTTAAATGGTAGTAAACTATTATTTAATAAATTAAAGTTATTATTATTATTTGGGTAATTTAACCGACTTATAGAAATAAAATATTTATTAAATTCATCTGCTATTTTTTCAGGATTACGATATGTCAATTCATTCACTTTGATACATTCAATTTCATTCAAAATCTTAGCTTTATTGTCAACGTTTGAGTGTATCACTTCCCAGGTTGCCTTACTTTTATTTTTAGCTTTGGTAATATATTTCATGTTACCTATGGCCTGTGATTTAGAGATACATTTTTTTAGTAATTTGGAATAGTTTGCGTATTTAATTTTGTTATAATATTTGTTGTCTTTCGAATATAAATATTGTAAATATAACTTTCTTTTAACTATACATGACCTTTTTAGACCTTTCGTTATCCATTTATTTTTAAATTTTTTACTTACTACTTTTGATGTTATCATAGGGAAGCACAACACATAAAATAAGATAAGTTCATTGTAAAAGATATTATATGCAATATTAGTTTCACTTTGTTCTAAAACTTCCTTAAAAGAGAATGCTGATATGCAATCCTTAAATTTATTTATGTTACTTTCAGAATAATCCCTAATTTTTTTTAAATAGTATTCTAATATATTGCTATTTTTAGAGTTTGCTTGTGGAACTGTAAATGAAAGTGTTTGGGCTTTCTCATGATCTGATAAGCCTAGGTACCATGTTTTTGATGAAGTGTCCCTAATATTGCTTACTATTAGATCTATACATGTTTCCTTTCTTGTTGGTTTTAATATGTGATTTGTAAGGTTGTGATTAGATAACATTGAAATCAGTTCTTGAGAAAATTTTGTTTTTTACATTAAATTTATATTCCAATCCCCACAAATAATTATTTTCATATTGGAAGTTATTCTTAAATTAAGTAATAGTAAATCTAACTTTGTAAAAAATATATTTATGTCAGCTGTTGGAGTTCTATATATACAAATAATAAATAAATTTATGTCTGGTATTTTTACTGCACAGTATTCAAAGTGTATTTCAACAGGTTGCACCTCACGAATTAAATTATCTAATTTTATGAAGTTAAATTTATTTTTAGTTAATATAATACTAAGGCGGGTCAATAAGTCCGTGACTTTTTGAATTTCTAACCTCCTTACTGAAAAAGCAACACTACTCCTGTCAACAGGCATCTGTCAGTTGACTCCTATCAAAATTTGAACTTGCTGCATCAGTTAGTTTGTGTTTTACAGCTATCTTTATCAGACTATCCAGTAACTTAAGGAAACAATGGAAAAAAGTGAATTTCGCGTGCTTATTAAGCATTATTTTTTGCGAAAAAAACCATTACCGAGACCAAGGCTAAGTTTGATAAATACTATGGGGACTCTGCACCATCGATTTCAATGGTAAAATAGTGGTTTACTGAATTTCGTTGTGGCCGTACAAGCACTGAAGATGTCGAACGTCCTGAACGCCCAGTTGAGGTCTCTACACCCGAAACAATCGAAAAAATTCACGATATGGTGTGGGCCGACCGAAGATTAAAAGTGCAAGAGATTGTGGAAGCCATAGGCATCTCGCATGGCTCAGTGGTTTCAATTTTGAATGATCACTTGGGCATGAGAAAGCTTTTCGCAAGATGGGTGCCGCGTTTGCTCACAGTCGACCACAAACGCAATCGTGTAACAACTTCACAGGAAGGTTTGGCGTTGTTTAATCACAATATGGAGGAGTTTTTTAACCGTGGACGAAACATGGATCCATCACAACACACCAGAGACCAAACAACAGTCAAAACAGTGTGTTTCTAAGGGTGAATCGGCGCCAAAGAAGGCCAAGGTGGGTTTGTCAGCCAATTAAGTTATGGCGACTGTTTTTTGGGATGCACGTGGGATAATCCACATTGACTATCTTCAAAAGGGAAGAACAATTAATGGGGAATATTATGCCAACTTATTGGACCGCTTCAATGAGGATTTGAAAACAAAACCGACCTCATTTGGCCAAGAAAAAAGTTCTTTTTCACCAAGACAATGCAAGGGTGCACACATGTGCAGTTGCCATGGCAAAAATCCATGAATTAGGCTATGAATTGCTCCCACATCCACCCTATTCTCAAGATTTGGCTCCGAGTGACTACTTCTTGTTCCTAAACCTGAAAAAATGGCTCGGTGGAAAAAGATTTGACTCCAATGATGAAGTCATCTCGCAAGCAAAGGCCTATTTTGAGGACCTCGACAAATCATATTTTTTGGAAGGGATAAAAAAATTGGAGAAGCGCTGGACAAAGTGTATAGAGCTCAAGGGGGACTACGTTGAAAAATAAAATGATTTATTTATCAAAAAATCTGTGTTTTATTCCAAAAGTCACGGACTTATTGACCCGCCCTCGTACAAACCCCTCCTCTTTTTTTATTAGCTCTTGTAAATTGAGCAGCAATATTATAGTTTTTTAGTTTTAGGTTTTGTTCAGAACCCCGTTTTATAAATGTTTCTGTCAAGCATATAATGTCAACCGAATTGAATATATTATCCTTTACCTTTGCTTCTTGCAGTAAATTCTGTATTGCTAATTCAAATATACCTAACTTACCTAATATACCTGCTATGTTCTGATGTAAAATTGTAACTAAATTGTTATTATAGAAAAAACCTGTTTTTATCTATCGAATTAACTGTATTCGTAGTTTTTTTAAAATAATAAGGAATTGTCCCCTTTTTTGTTTGATTTCCTTGTGACTCATTGTTTGTATTAATATTTAGTGTTACGTTTTTGTTATTTTTGTTTTGGACACGTCATTTAATTTATTAGATATATTTTTCATTGTAAAACTTTTTTTGTATTTTAAGTTATCAATCTCAACATTTAATTTAAATGTCAAATATTCAGTTATATTTTTAAAATAGTATTGAGAATTAAATAATTTAGATATATCTATATACGTACAATTTTGATAATTTTTTGTGAGGGTTTTTATTTTTTAGTTTAACAAATTTGTATTAAGATACGGATTGTGACATATACTAACAATAAATATCTTATGGTCTCTAAATATGTTCAAGGTATTGCATAGATCAATATATAATTTATATGGATTTCTATCATTAGATCCAGTACCAATAACTATAATATCATCCTCTAATATATTTTTTACATTCTCTGTTACAATTGTCAAGTATGTCATGTGACAAAGCGAACGATTTAATGTTACCATTTATTTTATATATGTCATTCCACTTATTTAGTCTAGTTTGGTACATATGTACAGATAGATTGCGTGGCTGTTGATCCCCAAAGATAAATATATTATTTTTTCTTATAATTCTGTGTTCTAACCTTGTTTCTGTACTTGTATCGCCCTTTATTGTTTTTGATGATAGTTTTTTGCTATTTTTTCCCGCTGTCAATCTTTTTTTATCTTCAACTTTCATTACAGGAGTTTTAATATATTTCTTTGATATTTTAGGTAGTAATTTTTGTGGTGTTTTTGTTATTCTTCTCATCTAGAAGATGAGAAGAATAACAAAAGTGAAGAGACAAAGAAGAATAAAAAACGTGAGCGTATATTCTTTTTGGTCTCCGGCTATCTTCAATAATAATTCTATTTTTTTATCCTTTTCAAGTGTTGATTTATTTAATGACGTAATTTCTGAATTAAGTTTACATATTTCCTGGTTCGCTATGTCCAGTTCGTCTTTCAATTCCCTAATTTGTGTTTTCAAATCATTTATAAGTGAACTGTCCATTTCAATATTATGCGTAATTGGCAAACTATTTGTTGACATGTCAATGATTGTTGAGGAAGATATAATAGTGTCATCCGATAATTTACTTAAATCACAATCTGATTTTGCCTTTTTCAATAATTTATTTCTTCTAAACGTTATGTTTTACATGGTTCTGACTTATATCTTATTTATATTAACGTTTTTATTGTTTATAACTTGTATGGTGGTATTACGAAACAACTATCTATGCTGTTCTGTTTTGTTTAAATAAAGAAAAAAAAAACTATTGTCTATGGACTATGATTGAAGATACGTCAAATGTCCGTTGACAGTTGTCACTTTGAAATGTTTCTGTTGCGCTTGCGCACGATGTCCAAAATTGTATTAAAATATCGTTTCTATTTCAAAATAGTTTGAATTTTAGGCCTGCAACGGTTTAATCAACCAATATTGGTAGTAATGTTCATACCGGTTATCATTAAGTCTTCATAAGAGAAGTGATCGGTGTAATATGGAATGTTAAGCGTTATGGTTGGTATATTTCTTCAAATAGATGGAATAAGATTTCCTCTAGGCCTATATATTTTCTGTTTTATTTTTGATATAGAAAACTTATCAGTTTGTCCTTGTTTTGTTTAACAATCTTGTACTCACAGTTTTTTTAGTGTTCCTCTGCTAATTTCTTGTTACAAACATTAGATGTTAATTATTCAGTTATTGACACTATTTCTATACAAAAATTAATGTTCAAATTACTAATTTACTAATTTTTAAGCAATTTTAATTACGGAGTATATGTTGTTTGCTAGTTTGACATTTGACATTTTTCAAACATACATACATTCATACATACATACATACATACATACATACATTCATACATACATACATACATACATATATTCATACATACATATATACATACATACATCTATACATACATACATATATACATACATACATACATGCATACATACATACATACATACATATATTCATATATTCATATATACATACATACATACATACATACATACATACATACATACATACATACATACATACATACATACAAACATATATACATACATACATTCATACATACATACATACATACATACATACATACATCTATACATACATACATACATACATACATACATACATACATACATACATACATACATACATACATACATACATCTATACATACATACATACATACATACATACATACATACATACATATAAACATACATATATACATACATACATACATACATACATACATACATACATACATACATACATAATACATACATCTATACATACATACATTCATACATACATACATACATACATACATACATACATATATTCATACATACATATATACATACATACATATATACATTCAAACATACATACAAACATACATACATACATACATTCATATATACATACATACATAAATATATACATACATATATACATACATACATACATACATACATACGTACATACATACATACATAATACATACTGTTTAAACCTCTTTTAGGTTTTATTATTTTTATAAATTAGAATTTTTCTTAAGTCATATTCTGAAAGGTATTTAAATTTTTAGTTCTTTTATATTATAATAGATGTCAGTAAATGTTTTCTACATCACGCTATCAAAGCACTGAGAGTTATGTATACATGTAGGTATAAGGCAGGGAGTAGTTTGTAAGGTTGAATTGAAATACAAATCTACTGATGATACTTTCGTTTCATTTAGTAGATATTTTTGGGGATTTTGTTCATGGTCCTTCGATATCATAAAGAATCGCTGTGGCCTGTGCACTATCCTGGGGTAAAATCTGGGGCCCTGGAAGATTGGATGAAGACTGGCAGCCTGAAGAAAATCAGCGAGGTACTCTGCGACCGGACGAGGAACAACCGGAGGCTGGTTGTTGGAGCAGAACCTTCAGCAGCAGCGAGTAACCCGAGGTGGTGGAACAGGTGCCGATCTACACTCCAAGTGGCCGAGCCGGAATTCACTAACAGTTAGTACACAAGCCCCGAGTGAGTAATTTTGATCCTTATTCCCTAGTGTTAACAAATAGTGCAAAAATAAAAAAAAATAAGAAACAAGAATAATATTATAGTGCGCGAATTGCGGACAAAGTTATTATAACTTTTTTTCGAAGAATAGTTAGTTACTGGACATAGTCAAAGAGCACAAATATGGAGGCAATAGTTATTCAGAAAAATGTAATTTGCAACATTAATAAGGATCAAATAAATTTTAAAAAGTCGCCGAAAGAGCGCTTAAATAAAGGATATATAGAGACCCGTTTAGAAACCCATGAAAACTACTGGCAGACATTTACTTCTAATCATAATACGATTATATTAGAAGTTGAAGCCAAAGACCTAGAAAAATCTGATTACATTACGAATGATTTGTACGAGCAGGCTGAAGAGTTGTACACTGATTACAAATCGCTGTTAAAAAATGCTTTATGTAATTATGTTAATAGTTTAAATAGTGTTAAGGAATCAGTAGCAACTGCGAATGATAAGTAAGTAAGTTTACCTAAAATTAGTTTGCCAAAATTTTCGGGGAAATATTCAGAATGGGTTAGCTTTCGGGATTTATTTATTTCTTTAATACATAAAAATTCTTGCATTGATGATGTCCAGAAACTTCACTAACTCAAAAGCAGTGTCACTGGTGAAGCCGAACAGCTTTTAAGATATATGCCAACTACCGCTGACAATTATAGTGTTTGTTGGAACCAGTTAGAAACTAGATATAATAATAAGAGATACTTATCAAATAATATTCTAGCTAGGTTAACCAACCAAAAGGTTATAGTCTCAGAGTCGGCAGTAGCTATTAAAGACTTACTAGACAATACCAAAGAATGCCTTCATGCACTGAGGAACATAGGCATTGATACTAGCAGTTGGCATACGATAATAATCTACCTTATATCCCTTAAATTAGATTCAGAATCCCGCAAACGTTGGGAACAAAAGGTTTTTGAGGCCAAAATAGACCTACCTAGTTTTAGTATGTTTAAAGAATTTCTTCAAAGCAGATTTAGGTCTTTGGAGTTTCTGGATACCAAAAGTTCAAGAGTAGATAGGCCGAGCTTTTCACATGTTGCAACTGCCATCCTTGTTTGTAAGTTATGCAATGATAATCATAAGATTCACACTTGTAAGAAGTTAACTAAGGAAAATGTAGGGACACGATGTGAGTTCGCACAAACTAATAATCTATGCTTCAACTGCTTAAATTCGGGACACTCAACGTACCAGTGCATAGTTCCAACCAAATGCTTTTATTGCAAAAGAAAGCATCACAGTCTACTACATTTAAAAGTATACAAAGCGCCATCACGACCTGATGAGGCCTTTACTTCAAATAGTCAATCTCCAAAAAAACAGTAACGAGTCTCCAATTCCGCCAGTAGTTACTACATGTCACTATTCTGAGGTTCAAGGGCATGTACTACTGGCTACCACCCTAGTAAAAGTAAAATCAAATAGGAATAGTACAGTTGTGTTGAGATCTCTTATAGACCAAGGGTCTCGGGCCTCTTTTATAACGGAGTCTGCGGTGCAATTGTTGGCACTACAAAAGATACCAGGTACTAGTTTAATATCCGGGCTTGGCGGTGATCAGACGACTTTGACTTCAAAGTCGTCTGTTATAGTCAAGATATTATCACGCCTTAACCCTAATTTTAGTATAGTAGTAAGGGCTCATGTCCTGGGAAAAATTACAGCTTTGTTGCTATCAAATAAAATAATGGTCCAAGTATTGACTTCGTTGCCAGTAGATGAATTAGCAGACCCTACTTATGACGTGTCTAGTAAGATCGATTTGCTCTTAGGAGCTGAAGTTTACAGTCAAATATTACTTGAAGGTATAATAAAAGGTCCATCTCAATCTATTGTTGCCCAACTCACAATGTTGGGCTGGATTTTATCTGGAAAAATTTGTTCACAAAAAACATAAAAAGAAATAAGGCATTGTCATCACGCTAAGTTGGAATGTTATGATAACGGATAGGACGAGCTCCTCAAACATTTTTGGGAGTTAGAATCAGAACCAAAATTATGTACAAGGAAGCTTTTAACTCCTAAAGAGAAGAAATGTGAAGATTTCTTCTATGAAACAGTAAAGCGTGATGAAACAGGAAGGTTTATAGTAAGACTACCGTTCAAAACGGATAATCCACGTTGTTTACAGGGCAACTTAAGAGAAGTCGCCAAAAAACAATTTTCTAATTTAGAGAGGCGTTTATCAAAGGATCCTGAGCTAAGAGTAGAGTATACAAATGTACTCAATGAATACAAGGATTCAGGTCATTTAGAGAGCGTGGATACCTGTGATATTAATAAAGAAGCAGTATACTTACCTCATCATCCCATAGTCAAGAAAGACATAATAACAACCAAGGTACGTATTGTTGTAGATGGATCCTGTAAGGATTCAAATGGGATATCATTAAACAGTGAACTGTTGGTTGGGCCGAGGCTCCAGCCAGAAAGAACTTCGTCATCTTATTATGAGGTGGCGCTGTTATCCTATTGCTCTAGTTGCAGATATTGTGAAAATGTATATACAATTGAAAGTCGCACCAGACGATTTAGATTACCAAAGAGTACTATGGCGAGACAGTCCTGAGGCCGAACTACAACATCTTCGTTTCACACGAGTTACTTAATGTTTGGAACTTCATCTGCACCGTATCTAGCAGTTAAATGCCTTCAACACTTAGCAACGATTGAAGGTTCTCAGTTTGAGCAGTGTATACAGTTTTAAATGAGTATTATATGGATGACATGATGAGTGGTTGTTACACAGAAGAAGGAGTACAACTTTATAAAGAAGTAACAAATTTACTTGATCGTGGTGGTTTCACGCTTCAAAAGTGAGCAAGTAATAGTTCAAGTTTGTTACAGAAGATACAAGTGGATTCAAAAGAGTCAACCTAAATTAGATGAAACGATAAAATTCTCGGTTTAAGGTGGGATAGAAACTCTGAGAGTCGCTGAAATTTTGATGGCAATGAATAGAAATCAGTGGACTCATGTCATATCTTCAGAAAATCCAGCTGATCCAGCATCACGAGGACTCTTACCGTCAGAACTAGTAAAAAATAAACTCTGGTTTCAAGGACCTGCCTGGCTGCACCTGGCTGCACATAAATATGAATTAGGAAACATAGAAAATATACATTTAGAAGAAAGACATACGGAGATTAAAAGTCATATGGTCACGAATGAAAACAGTATGGATTTATTATCAAGATATTCATCATTAAATAAACTTACCCGAGTGATCTCCTACTGTCGTAGAGTAATACACTGGAAGTCACCTGAGAAAGAAAAAGTTAGTACACAATTAACAGCAAGAGAAATTAATGAAGCATTACTTACTTGCATTAAATTAAGTCAAAAGCAACATTTCCAACAGGATATTAATATAATTTTAACAGGACACAAAGTTAGTAAAAAAAGTAAACTCACCTCTTTAAATCCGTTTTTGGATTCAGTTGGCATCCTCAGAGTAGGAGGTAGAATACAGAGTGCTCAAGTAGAACTTGAAATGAGACACCCTATTATCTTATCACATGATTCACCACATTCCAAATTAATAATTACAGATGCTCACCAGAAGACTATATTGTACATAAGTGTATAATTTGTGTGAGACACTCAGCGCACTCTAGTCAACAGATGATGGGTCAACTACCACAATCACGAGTAACACCTAACAGACCTTTTCATAAATGCGGGGTAGATTAAGCCGGACCCATAAATATCCGCTGTACGAAAGGACGTGGAAATCGTTCTACTAAAGGTTATGTTTGTTTATTCATATGAAGGCTATACATTTAGAGTTAGTAGGAGATATGACAACAAAAATTTTCTTAGCTGCATTTAAAAGGTTTGTAGCGCGACGCGGACATGTCGCTGAGGTATGGAGTGATAACGGCACTAATTTTGTTGGCGGTGCTAAAGAATTATCTGATTTATTTAAAGCGGAAAAATCCAGTTTTACTACCGAAATAGTAGATTGGATGGGAACAAACAGTACTAGTTGGCATTTTATTCCCCCACACTCTCCTAATTTTGGAGGGTTGTGGGAATCGGGCATTAAGTCTACCAAATATCATTTGAAAAGAATTATAGGTAATAGTACTCTTACTTTCGAAGAGTTGAATACAATATTAGTTCAAATCGAGGCATGTCTTAACTCAAGACCCATTTCACAATTATTGAATAGTCCAGATGATCCGAACCCTTTAACACCAGGGCACTTCTTAGTAGGGGAACCTTTAGTTCTAGTACCTGATATGAACTATGAAAACTCCAACATTAACACGTTGAGAAGGTGGCATTACGCACAACGTCTAGTTCAATATTTTTGGCGTAGGTGGTCCAAAGAGTATCTTAATCAACTACAACAAAGATACAAATGGACTGATCAAACTTCAGAACCGGATTTAGGTAGCATAGTATTAGTAAAGGAGGTGAGGAGAATGATCTTCCACCTGCGAGATGGCTTTTGGGGATAGTTGTACAAAAGTATCCTGGTTTGGACGGACTCACGCGAGTTGTTACTTTAAAATACAAAGGTCATTAAAACAAGTATGGTTAGTTTTGTATGGATTGTTATTTTCTTTAAAGTTGGTTTAAGTTGACCAACATCTAATAATTATTATTATTACTTTTTAATTAAATTATAATGAACGTGACCGTTCATGGCGGCCGGTATGTTTAAACCTCTTTTAGGTTTTACATACATACATACATACATACATACATACATACATACATACATACATACATACATACATACATAATACATACATACATACTTACATTCAAACATACATACATACATTGTGGGCTGAGGCCTTGCCCACCCGAGATACCACACCAATGTCTTTCTTCTTCCAACTAAACAATTACACCATTATTCTACGATAGCTTCCCTTCCAGACACATTATTTTCAATTAATATATAAACATAGTATATTTTTCTTGAAATGTGTCTGGATTTAATTTTACCTCTTATTAGAGAATTATTACCACTTCCTCTCAAACCATACTCTAAAACATTTATGTTTTCTTTGCTTATTTCAATTCTATATCCTCCATGAACCTTATATTATGTTCTCCATAATAGGATCTGGTATGTTCCTAAGGCAAATAATATTATTTCACTATATTCTAGACGAAGAAATATAAAATTATTATTGGAATGAGCTGAAATACTAGTAAAATCAGATGTTCTTCTATTCATGTTTGTCATATGTACAGTTTATGTTTTAAAGTTGCAAGCCTCTAACAAACTAATTGAATCTCTAAATCCCCTGTCTAGAATAAAAATATCATTGTTTTGAAAGTATTGTCTGAGAGAAGAGATTTCATCTCTGAAAAGAGACTTCATTATATCTGCATCAGATGTGGTAGCTTTGTATGGGCCAAAGCAATCTACAATATAGCCATCAGGAGCCACCAGCAAAAATGGTTTGAACAAGTTTTTATATTTATGTAATGAATATGTGTCCTTTTGGAACATATACGAGTAATTTGAACTTTTATTTATATAAATGTAGGTGCCATCACATATAATTATTGTATGTTCATTATTTTCGTTAGAAATTGCATTTGGTATCATCAAATTATGTTGCAACAATTGCCGTCGAGATATGTGTTGCAGTGCCAGATTTCTAGGAACAATATCCTGCACTAATATTTCTCTAACTGAGTCCATTAGTCTGTTTAAGGTTCGCCTTGGAACCATTAACAATTGGGATAAGCGCTCATCTGAGTCACCAGTTCTCATCTTCATTAAAAGTGCTCCTAAGCAAAATATGACATTTGACAGAATTTCAAAGATTTTAAACAGGAATTTCGAAACTATTATTTACTGTCACAGTTTTATTTTAGAAAAATAACCCTTAAAAACCTACGATTGCATGAGATCGAGGGCGATTCATTTGAATAAACATACACAAAATGTAATTGAAAGTGAAAAATATATAATTTTTCCATATTTTTATCGGCACTCAGCTGTAACTTGTTTACATTGTGGACGTGACGTCAGCTAGCGACGCTGATAAGACACGATCTCAACGCGATCTCGATTTCGATTTTGTTCGGTACGCATCAGGATCGCAACTGAATCGAAATCGACATCGGATCAGACTCTTAAATCGAAATCGTAACAGTTTAGGGAGTAAGACCACTGGTCTATAACTTTTTTGAAGTGGCAATACTTCTGTCACTTGTACTCTGTACATGTCATTCTGTCCGTCCTGTTTGTTTGTCACCAGGCTTACATAAGCTGTGAATTGTGATAGCTTAACAAGTAGACATTTAACAAAAAATATGTATTTCTGTTGCCTCTATAACAGCAAATATTAAAAACAGAATAAAATCAATATGTAGGTGGGTATCCCAAACAAAAACATGTTATTTTTGCCGTTTTGTGAAAGATTTCAAAACTACGTTTTGTACGAAACCCTTCGGTGCGAGTCCGACTTGCACTTTGCTGGTTTTTTTTACCTAGAATGATAATGAGTCATTCTTACAAATTCCAATAAATAATTAAGAAAATTAAACATTATTTTATGCTAGTGCTTAGAAGTATAGTTTTATTATAGTAGTGAATAATTAGGTGTGTTTTTATACAAGTCATTGACCTCTTGTTTAATTGTTTTTATATAATGTTAAAACATAATCCCCCTTACTAATAAAACTATTTAAACAACTGATAACTTAAACAACGTCGCTGTCTTTGTCTGATACGTTGGAAATGTCACCTGATAGAAAAAGATAGCAACGTTGTTTATGGTATCCGTTGTGTAAATCTTTTTGTTAGTAAGTTAGTAAGGGGGTAAATGTATTTAAATTAAGTCTTATACCTGAAGTCGTCGTCGTCATTGCAGCCTGGTGACGTCCGCTGCAGGACATAGGCCTCCCCCATAGATTTCCAGTGCGACCGGTCACTCGCGGCCTGTGTCCACCGACTCCCTGCGACTTTTCTCAGGTTGTCTGTCCACCTGGTGGGAGGCCGTCCTATACTTCGACGTCCAGTTCGTGGTCTCCACTCAAGAACCTTTCAGCCCCAGCGGCCATCGGTTCTACGGCTACATGTCCAGCCCATAGCCACTATAGCTTGCCGATGTGCTGGGCTATGTCAGTATGCTTCAGCTACGGATTTCCTAATTTCTGATTCTATCACGTAGAGAGACACCGAACATAGCCCTCTCCATAGCTTTTTAAGTGACACGAACCTTATGGATGAGTACAATTGTGAACGTGTCGGGTCCGTATGTCATCAAGGCAACACTCACTACTCAAAGACTTTTGTCTTCAAGCACTGAGGCATTTTTGATGAGAAGATGTTTCTAAGTTTCCCTAACGCTGCCCAGCCGAGCTGAATTCGACTCTTTCTCATAGTTAGCCCTACCTAACTGGACTTTGTGTTGTCGAGCGTATAATTTTGAATCAATATGCTTGACATTTAAATTGATAGCATTATAAAGCGCTATGTATTTTCGTTTACGTTTAGATTACATTGGTTGATATATCATAATAGTATTAAGTACATTATATTAAATGGCATAATTATGTTAATAAAGCAGCTGACGCCATAAAAGTTGACATCCTGACGATGACATTTTGTTTCTGTGTTTAGCATCATTTGATATTCATTTATTTAGATTTGGTAACTTTGAGCAGGAATGTAAGATTGCCATAAATGTAGTGCTACATAATTTTTTAATCAAAATAATCTAGCATGTTAAGAGTTACAACTTTGATGTTACAAAAAAGCTTTTGCTATTTCAATATTTAAGGAGTAACTCCTTGAATATTGAAATAGCACTCCTGAACACTGTGGCTCAGTGGTCAGCGCGTTGGTGCTAAAGCCGGAGGTCGCTGGTTCGAATGCCGCCAGGAAACAAATAAGTTTCATTTACATCATGCACCGCCAACAGCACCGAGACGAAGTGAAGAACTCTGACCAAAAGGAACAGTATGCTCATGAAAACGCCATCACAGTGTTGTAGTGACGTCACAGTATTGTAGTGACGACGTAAATGCCGTGGCATTTTTAATACTAATTCTATGCGATAAACACACGGGTATCTCATACTAAATAAAAAAGTAAAGATAGAGTTCTGTGAACCACACAGTGAGGCAGGTCTAAACTACATAGTCGTGTAATTACATAGTGTCAGAGACACACGTCATATATCGAAACTACGCCTTATCTTGTAAGACGGTGTGTCGGGGTATATGAATTTTTGTATTAAGTACAAGCGAACTGCATACATAAAAAACCGGCCACAGTTTTTGTTTGACAAACCTCTATCTTCACTTTTTTATGTAGTCTGAGACAGGTATTAAGCATTTTTCTTGTATTTAATACCTACACATTACACATCCGTGCAGATACAAGAAATAATGTGTTTCTGTTTTGTTTTTAATCCATTTGAATTATTAGATTTAACTTTGATCCAGAAATTATTATAGTTTTCATGCTGACCCGGAACTCTAATGGCAAAACTTAATATTATGTTTGAACAACAAATATTATAATACCTATATCTGCAAAAAAAATTATACAATGCTAAATATATCTACCACGTATCCCACGTTCCCAAAAATACAATTATTATAATAAAATCTAATTATCTTTATTCTAAATACATAATAAGCTTCAATAATGAAAACAACATGCCTACATTTTTTTAATTAAAAACTTCTACGTATATGTTAAGTTTTGGTCATCATGAAGGTCATATTTATAGTATTCTTTCTGACGGAACACAAACGAGATTGCACGAAGCTTAATAGACGTGTGTAGAGTGTAAGATACGATATATCGAAGTTATTATGGACATTGGACATTTAAAATAATTTTGTGTTATTATAAACGTACAAAATGTCGCGTGATACAGATAATGGTGTAGAATTGAAAGACACTAGAAATAGTGACAATGGAAAAAATGGACGGAGTCCACAACAGACTGAGCCAAAGACGGTAATACAAAAAATTAAATATGTATTTAAAAATATTACAGTGGAGCCATTTCTTTTATGCTATATTATACCAATCGCACTTTCTGCTGCATCAGTGCAGAAGTTTAATATGGATAAAGCTTGTCGTGTAGATCTTAACTACACAGAAGAGATTTGCAACAAAGCGATAGGCGGAGAGTCTGATGACAATATCACGACGAATGCACTAATAGAAGCTCAAGTGCTAGTCGCAGACATGACGGCATGGCAGCAGCCACTACAAAGTGCAATACCAGCTATCGCCATATTATTCATTGGTGCTTGGAGTGACAGAACTGGAAACCGAAAGGCTCTGATGTTGGCTCCTATTGTAGGAGAAATAATTTCAGCTTTAGGATTGATATTAGCAACATATTTCTTTTTGGAATGGCCACTATGGGCAACTGCTTTAATTGAATCGTTACCAACAGCTTTCTCTGGAGGATTATCTGTAGCTTTAATGGGTGCCTATAGTTATGTCGCTGATGTGACAACTATTGAGGAGAGGACATTTAGGATAGGTATCGTGGGAGTCATAGTAACTCTCGGGATTCCTTTAGGTACCTCTATTAGTGGGGTTCTCGAAGAATCTATTGGATATTACGGAATATTTGGAATCAACGCAGTGTTGTATATTCTTGGTTTTATACACACTTTTATCACAGTACACGACGTAAGAAGAGTGTCCACAGAAGGAAGATTCATTGAAAAATTGAAACTATTCTTTAATCCTTTAAACGCTTGGGCTTCTCTATCCTTATTGTTCTTGTCACCAAAGAAGAAATTGGGAAAAATATGGCTTATCTTATTGGCGCATATTATTGTGATTGGTCCAGTATCCGGTAAGTACCATATCGCGGTGTGTACAATATACATCCTCAGGAGTTTTTTTAGTTAGCGTCAATAACTCAGTGGCTCAGTGATTAGCGCGTTGGTGCTCAAGCCAGAGGTCGCGGGTTCGAATCCCGCTGAATGGAATAAAATAGCTTTCTGTGTTCCTAGGTCATGGATGTGTATGAAATATGTGTGTACAAAAATCTTAAATATTTGTTTAGTATAAAAGTATTAAATATGAAGTATATTGAATACTTACAGTAGTCTGGTCTTCGTAACACAAGCACGGGGTTTTAGGGCGTGTACTTAGCGTGGCTTAGCTAGTAGCTTTACGCCAATCTGGCCCAGATTGGCGTAAAGCATCCATAAAAAAAATTATTATTATATTTTCTGATCTTGATACTCAAAAAGAATGGGTATGTTTTCTATTTCTTTCTAGTATCAAGAGATGTATGTTTTATAAGAAATTTAATCATTTAATTGCAACAAAACGGACCTTATGGACTCATCTATAATTTATGGATCTGGATACATTGAAATGTTTTGTTAGCTTACAAAACTAACAGCTAATAAAAATTATGGTAATTTTCAGGTGAAGGATCAGTCCAGTTCTTGTATGTATTACAAAAATATAGTATGGATGTTATCGACTATACCCTGTTTGCCACATGTTCTATACTAGTAGGGATTGCAGGTGAGCATTTTTCCTTGTCTGTTTTTTTTATAACTAAATAAAATTTAAAAAATATATATAATTTTTATAATTAAATAATATATTCAAATAAAATCTAAGAAACTTTTTGCTTCTAAGCATCGTGATATCATATCCTGACACAACTTGCTACAAAATTTATTAAAAAACGAAGGTCAGATATACTAGTATATTAGCTTAATAACGGTCTACAGGTATGCGAAGCTAATTATATAACTTGTTTTTACCTTAAGGCCTAAATATAAACATGATCATCGTTCGGTCTCTTTGCGTTGTTTTATTCTATTATTCCGTCCATTGTTCAGTATAAAATTCTTTATAAAAAACACTATGTTCCATGTATGGTTCATATTATTCACATGAATAATTATCTTTTGGTAAATGCACGTCAAAAGCTGAAGTCAAGGAGTGTGCATCTTGGTGGATAACATTTTTTTTTTGTTTTTTAACAGGTAATGCAATTTCTGTCACTGTATTCAGTAAATTTCTAGGAATGCATGACAGTTTACTTGGTATTATCGCTTCTACGAGTAAGGTTTTGTCTAGCTTTGTGTATGGATTGGCTCCAGACAAACTGTGGTTTTACTCTGGTCCTATTTTTGATCTCTTCGGAAGTTCAGGAACACCAGTAGTAAGATCTTTGGGCACGAAAGTAGTTAGTCCTGAAGAAATTGGTAAGTGCTCTGATACTTATAATATTATATCGCGAATTATAAAAGGGTCTTATAATGGACCCTTGTCTACTGTTGTTAATGGTACACCATTAACTTTTATTACTTTAATAAATTTTGTACTCTATTGTTTGTGCTCTGAACTTTTCTGGATTGTGGTTTCCTAACCTTTTAAAAAAATATAAGTGTAAGTTGGTAAGTGTTTCACGCTAGATCCAAAATTCTACAACTTAAATATGAGACCTCTATAATTTTACTTCAGTAGGTACCAACCAGTGCACGCATGCATATTATCTTTTAGGTTCTCCCACACAGTTGTTTCATAACGTAATAAAACAATTCTACGATATTTAAATTATACTACATTTTGTTTTCAGGAAAAATGGCGTCAGTTATTGGTTTTGTTGAAGCAATAGCACCAGCTATATATACGCCAATGTATACCCAGGTATATACAACCCACATAGACACTATACCAGGGATGTTCTACATAGTTGGTGGTCTCATGACGATACCAACAATTATCATTTATATGTAAGTAAACCTTACTTTCATTATTATTTTTCAAATATAATTAATTACCTAGCCTTTATTATTTTCTGTTTTTTTTTTCTTTGAAAACAACAAGACTACATTTAAAGAGTAATTTAGCTTTGAGCTTTCTGAATGTTTGAATGTTAGTATAATGTTAGCAAAGTATATAAAATTCTATTTTAATTAAAATTTTAAAATATTGAGTTCGTTTAAGATGTTAGTAATTTGTCCTTGAAATTTTAAGTTCTCTCATGATCTCGACAAACTTGTTAATTGCTACAATAACTTTTAATGAAATACTTCAGATACTAGATTCATTACTCCAAAAATTAATTACGTGATACAATCATAAATTGCCTCTGGCTAAATGCTCTCGATTGAAACATCAAATAGTTCATTGTTTATAACATCGTCTTTGCAGTTTACTCTGATCTGATCAAATTTAATCTAAACATAAATACGTAACACATAGGGATCTATTTATATTTATTTATGGAAATTAAAATTGAATATGGAAAACAACGAATCATTGCATAATATTGCACGATTATTTACGTGACATTTAAATTGGTAGCATTGTAGATAAACTAGCTAGTGCCCGCAATATAGTTTGCGTAAAACTAACAGAAACGGAATCCTAAAATCAAAGTAGTCCCGGGAAAATCGATTTTCACCATTAACCGGAACAAACAGACGGACAGACAAATAATTTTAAAATTATTTTTTTTTGTAACTACCGTAATCTTAAAGCAACAGCTAAATACATATACTTTCATATAATGTATTTAACTGTTGATTTAAAATTACAAACAGATACTTCTATTTAATTTATTTGTATGTAGATATTAGAAGTAGAGTATTCATAGGTTGGATTAGAACAGTAAAGTAATTATTGTGTTGTAAGGTTTAAGAGCATTAGATATTACAAAGAATGTCACATCTTCTGTAGAATGACTATAAAATTTAATGTGTAGTTTCATAATGCTTATAGGTACGGAAAGACCATAAGAAGTTGACCTTCGACTGGATGTCTGATGGAAACACCGGGTCATTAGATAATGATGTTCATCTTTTCTATCACGTTTTATGTTAATAATCTTAGGCTGGGACTGTATTGTCCGGAATCCAGAAGGCCGGAGAAAATTCAGAGCATTGAAGATAGAACTCTGGACTTATACAATAGAGTTGAAAATCGAACAGAATATGAGTTGTCAGATTTGACACTGACATTTGACCTGCGACTCGTGTGTTTGATTTGCAGCTCTATTGTACTAGCGCAGAGTTCTATTTTCAGCGTTCTGAATTTTCCCCCGCTTACAGATTACGGACAATATAGTCCCGGCAGTAGTTTGAACACTACGTCGAGTTAAAGATAATATATACAATCCTAGCTTTTTCTTGTGGGCCATATATAGTATCAAAAACTCCCTTTTCAAATAATAATAATGAGCGAACGACCCGTCGGCCATCATGTGTCCATGTCGGTGGCATTTGAAATTACCTAAGTACATAGGTAACTGCCTAGTTAAAGCCTATTTTATTAATGCATATAAATAACAGTGTATTTTTTTAATTAGCCATTAGGACACTAGAAAGTCAAAACGTTTTGACTTTCTGGTGTCCTGGTGACATTTTGTGTTTGATATTTAATAAGGTAATATGATTGGGCTGGGATTAAATAATTACCATATAAAGAGTATTGTAATATACTTAGAAAACTTTAATTTTAAAAATTCAATATTGGGTCAGTAACGGTAACCTTTTAAAATTATATTATCTAAGTATTATTTAGACAAAGAATAATTTATTATATTTAATATGGATAGTGAGGATTCTCACGGACACCCGCAATAACAGAGGAATTGCATGTGTGTCGCCGGTGTCCTGTGAATAAGATGCCTATATTATCGTTATCAGATTTATTTCAATATGCAAAAACTTTATTTCTCTCCATAATAGTTTGAAGTTTCATTGATATTTCAACAGACGAGTGTAGGTAACTATTCAAGTTTTAAATGTAACATAGCTAATATCTATATTTACAATATCTTTATCATTAACATTAGGTAACTGGTTGCGAAGCCCACGATTACTAAGTCAATATAGTTATATATCATTATTTTATTCATATTTCCTTAGCGTCTTTCAAGCTTTTGACTCACAGAGGTTGACTTGTTAAAAATCTGACTCGCCTGGCAAATAGTTTTTAGTTTAAATTACAATTCTTTGCTATTTTTAAATTAAAGGATCGTTCCTTCAATTAGGAAATAGCAAAAAATCTGTATTTTTATAGTAACAATCTCCAATTTGCTTACGTGGCTTTCTTGAAAGAGATTTGTCTGAATTGAAATGACAATAATAATTTTAATTAAACTTATGTATTATTTCAGCTTCATTTACATCATGCACCGCCAACAGCTCCGAGACGAAGTGAAGAACCCTGACCAAAAGGAACAATATGCTCATGAAAACGCCATCACAGTGTTGTAGTGACGTCACAGTGTTGTACTGGCGAGTGTCGTCACAGCGTTTAAGTTAGTGCGCTAAAAGCGAGGTTCCATTAGTGCGTAGCGCTGCCGTCGTTTTTTTATTAATAGATTTTTATGACATGCCCCATTAATGCGTTGCGTCGTCGACGGGACGCTACAACGGAACGACGGACAGGAGAAGAAGAGGGAGGGTGGATGCCCTGCGCTACTTTGCGATTGCGATGTCGTTCGTCGACGCAACGCAGGGCCTTTAGTCAAGATGCATTCGATAATTTCGACGGCGACTTAAGGCCTCGCAAGCGACATGTCACTTAGCGACGACTTAATGTGAAATCCCATACGTTTTTGATTTTAAAATTCGCTGTCGAAGTTATCGAACGCATTTTGACTAAAGACCCTGGTGTGGCAAACAATGCGTTAATCCGTTGCGGCGGCGCGTGATGCATCGTACAACGCATTAATGGAGTCTCGCTCTAACACAAGCACCGCATCTCCCGCAAACCTGCATACTCGTAGGGCGTATGATTTTCTGGATAGTAGGTAGTAGCACAAAATATATGTAACATTAAAATAACTCGTGACATTAGCAAGATGACTATATTTAATAATAATACTATCTATGAACGCTTCAGTCTGGTCCCGTGGTAAATGCTCGAAGAATTTGTGTTACGGGTACCAGATAGTGGAAATATATTTAATAATTTTATACTATACACATATTTAATACTCATCCATGAGCCAGGAACACATAAAACTTTTTGTTACTTTGGCGGGATTCGAACCCGCGACCTCCAGCTAGATCACTGACGCACTCAACCACTGAGCCACAGAGGTCATCAAGAGGTTTAGGGAACGCGTGGAGGTAGCGAAAGTTAAAATTAAAACCTAATACTCAGGTCTTTGGTCCCTTGAAGCTATGCTAAGCTAATTTCAGGCTTGGCCCATTGGCCCATTCCCTACTCGTCTACTTATGCATAATATCTGCTGCAGTTTTCAGTTTTAGTATCTACCTACAATTATATTATAAAAATGACATATTTGTTTGGGTGTTTGCTTTAAATTGACTCCGAATCTACCAATAGTTTATTAGTTTCCAAACATCAAAATCGGTCTGGACCGACATTTGGAATACGGGATTTTCTCTACGCGTACGAGGTCACGGGAAATATCTATTTTCAAATAACATTTAACTTATTTTAGTTGGAAAGGAAGAGTTTGTATTACTTTTAACGATTCTATACCTGCTATAGAATAACGCATCTGAATGAATATTATTGTTGAATGTTGATATTAACAATTAATTTTAAGGATTTACTTTATATTATTGAAATTTAATAGTTATTTATAAATTTGTTAGTTTAAAAATATTTTAATGGACCTATTTGTGATATTAATAAAATTATTGAAAAAAAAATTTTTTTTTTTATTCCACGTTCTATATTATATTAATAATGTGAAATAAAATGTTTCTTAAGAAATTGCCGAATAATCATAATATTATGTGTCATTCAAATGCTGTTCTAGAAATTATTCAAGTTTTCTTGTTGACCTTTGAGCAATCGACTCCCTTACAAGTAACTTTGTGAATAAATCATGATTTTTTGTCATATTACATTTGATTTTGAAAGAGCAAACTTTGAAGGTTTGATTGTAAATTGAAGGTTGTTGAAAAGTCGAGTGATGTTTTTGCATCTGTAGATGGTAAGATTATATATATAGAGGAAAGAAAATACAAGAATGTTACAATAATATTATTATTATTGCATCATAATATTATTTTTCTATAATTTGAAATCCTACTAATTTTATAAGTGCGAAAGTTTGTGAGGATGTATGGATGGATGGATGGATGGATGTTTGTTACTCTTTCACGCAAAAACTACTGAACGTATTTCAATGAAATTTGGTATGGTAGTAGTTTAGGCTCTGGATTAAAATATTGGCTACTTTTTATAACGAAAAAGTACAGTGTTTCTTTTTCTGTATTTACGCAGGCGGAGCCGCGGGCAACAGATAGTCTAATATAATTCTATTGAAAATAAAACATTTTTTTAAACAGGCCGAAGATATAGTATGGTTTCGATTGGCCCCATAAAATCTTTTCTTTCACGCACACGGTATAGAACCTGCCTACTTGTGTTTGATATATCTGCACAAAAAGTAAGGAAATAGAAAGATAGCTAATACTTGACTTCTTTTCATGCACAAAACATCCTAAGAATTATTTTTCATCCCATCTAATGTTATTATGGAAAATATTTAATCGCATAAGACTCTATAGAGTCTATGGGAGTAATATTTTCGTTATCTTCCCAACTGGCCCCCGAGGCTAATTTGAAAATACACTGGCTTTCCGAAGTTATTTCAATTATCTGATGCAGCCATCGCCAAGTCTATAGCGACCGCAGTTTTTCTCGGAGGATTTCGCGGCGTTTTCGCCCCCATATTTTCTTTTGTAATAAAGCTTGCTGTGTGAATTTTCGTTGTCAAGGAGTTATTAATTTTTTTGAATTTTTAATGTTGAGCATATATTTAAAATTTCAAAAAAATCGTGTGTTTGGTTTATAAATTTTGGTTTATAAATATTAGGTGGCAATTTTAATTTTGTAAGATAATCACCATCAGGAATATGTATCAAGTAAGTATAAGATGCATTGATTAGAATAGTTACTTGAATTTACTATAAAGCATAAAGTTAAACCTAAAAAACGTATCCATCTAATACTTTTGCTGTAGCACTAGGATTGCAAGAGCCCAATGGCTGTGGCATGATCACGTCGAAGTTGGTGTTGGCAAAGAATATACATTACTAACGTAAAGAACCGTCATTCGATAGACTTACACGATTGACAGCTCGCAGCTATGTGTGCGTAGCTAGACGTATGCTGGGAGTGCTCGCGGCGAGCGGGGCGTGAGTTTTTTCTAGCCAGAACGTTCGTTCAGGAACGCTGATCGTTTAATAATTGACAATATAATTTTATAATGTTATTGATAGATTTGTCTGACGCGACGTCTTAAAATTATTTCGGTGTCAACTGTCTACCTTGCTGACCTTACGTCATTTGTAGAGAGTGTTGCCCCTGTGGTGTTGGTGTGTTGTGTCACTGTTCATATGAGATATAACAATGTCGATATTATATGATCCATATGAGTTATAACAATGTGTTTTAACTATGGCTAAATTAAATATCCTCTAGAATCCAGAGCGATTGACCATTGACAATTTGGTCATAACTGTTACGTATGCAGTACAAAAACTTATCAGGATTAAACCTATAATACCAACGCAATTCTCATTTTTAACCGACTTCTAAAAATAAGAAGGTTCTCAATTCGACTCTTATTTTAAATGTTTGTTAACTCAGCTGCAGCTGCAGTGCTGGTGCGTCTCGTGTGGTCGCATTTTTACTTTAGAAGTAGATTTTAATTTTTTGTTTAGAAATAATTAAACGTAATAATGTATTACGAAGGAATAAAAATTTTTTTTCGATATCTCTGGTTTGTCCGATGTCCAACCATGATCACCGACTTCCAATAAAATGTAGTATAATAGTAGCCAATAGTAGCTCGGCGAAAGTACATCTCGATTTGCGCAATAGGGAATATGCATTTGTTTTAGATTGGCAAAAGTTGTATATTTTGAAAAAAAAAATAATGAAAATATACTTTATTGTGCACAATCAACAGTTACACACACATATACAATATAAACTATATACAGAACAAGACGAAAGTACACAAAGGCGGCCTCCTGTACCACGCACTACTGTAGGGGCCTGTATTATTCCACAGGGATTCAACCGCCGGCTCAGATTAGACTCGAAGATAGCAAGGTTACACCGATTTGGGCAGAGCCGGAGCGATAATAAAAACACTTATTTTTGTTTTCCGAAAGGAAACGACATTAAGGACCGAAAAATGCAAAAATACAGTAATTAGTTGCTAAATTAAAAAGTTAAAGGACTAAAAAGTACTTAAAAAGTCGATTGTTTTTGTTTTGATACAAAAACCTTTTGCTATAAAAGTTCAAATCCCTATGTTACTTGTGACATTTTTTCTTAAAACAATAATAATTAACACAAACCCAGATAAGTTAATGTAAGTTATGTTAATAAAATCAATTTTGTATTATTCTCCACACATTTTCTATTGCGGTTGTGGCCAGTGCCGTCATTTATTTTGTCATGCATTTTTAGGGTTTCCGTAATACTCAAGGAACCCTTATGGTTTCGCTCTGTCCGTCCGTCTGTCTATCTGTCTGTCCGCGCTTCTAGTTTCTGTAATTTTGAATATAAATTGATGAAATTTGGTGCGGTTCTATATAGGGGTGGCTCTCCACATAGGAAGTGGAGATGAACATTTTTTTTCATTCTACCCCATTGGGTGGGATGTCGTTGAACTTTTTTACAAAGTCAACTATTTTCGAGTAATTGGCCTCTAAAGTGGTTGATAAGTTGGCCACTCCCTGGCATTTCTAAACTATAGGAGATAGAAATTTCTGTGCTAATGGATCATGCTGAAAACTCTTTAGGAAAATTATTTCAAACGAAATCGGCCAATAACTTTTGAAGTAATTAAAATAAAACCTATTGCGCGTCGATAGCTACGGAACCCTCCTGAGACATGTCCCGATATGCTCTTGGTTAGGTAATTTGGTATAGGGTGTTTTAAAATCTCTCCAACGATCTCAATTTTGTGATGACTGTGTTTCATCAACAGTTGATCGCAGATATGCCATTGCAAGGACAATATTTCCCAGTGTATTATGTACTTTTCCGAAAGCCAATTAAAAAAACTGTGCATATTCCCCGACTCATTCAATAAAGGAAAGGGCAATTTTTTAACATTTGCCAAATTTAACCAAATAAGCAAGTCATTGCCTATTAAGATGATAAAGTAGTGTCATATTTAACAGTGAAAAAACAAA
Organism: Phengaris arion; assembly: GCA_963565745.1. Lineage (NCBI taxonomy): Eukaryota > Metazoa > Arthropoda > Insecta > Lepidoptera > Lycaenidae > Phengaris > Phengaris arion. The sequence continues at coordinate 9,173,337 of OY751450.1, read as the reverse complement.
CTTATAATTTTTCTACTACCAAGATTATGAATGTTGACACACCATTACTTTCTGTTGAGTCATTATGAAAACGACTTTTACGAATAAAACAGTATAAAGGAAAATAACAAATTCAAAAACCTTCAAAGATTATGCCGAGGGAATAAAATACCCACAATGTGCGTCAAACACGTCAAAACTCAAAAGACAAGTCTTTACCTGTTAAGTATTTTATTTTTCCCAAAATATTGACGATTAACAAACGCCCTATATTTAAATGACGACCTCTGTAGTTTAGTCGTTGAGCGTGTCCGTGCTCAAGACGGAGGTCGCGGGTTCGAATCCCACGACATAGATGAGCATTGAATATGTGTATAATATAATAAAAATCTTAAATATGTATGTGTATAGTATGAAAGTATTAAATATATTTTCGTTGTCTGGTAACCGTAACAAGTTCTTCAAGAACTTACCACGGGACCAGATTGACGTGGTTTAGAGTCATCCATGGATATAATATTAATTACTTTTGGTGAGACAGACATTTGTGAACTTTTCCTCGGCAGCCTTGCTAGTCTTGGTAACGATAGCAGGCACGGAAACCACTCCCGACCACCCCTGGCTCTGGTAACAGCCTATCGCCAGGTGGACACGTTGACTTGAGAAAGATTGCAGAGGTAATAATAATGTCTAATAATATCTATGGACGCTTCACACCACGTCAATCTGGTCCCGTGGTAAGTTCTCGAAGAACTTGTGTTACGGGTACCGGACAACGGAAATATATTTAATACCTTTTATACTATATATATATATATATATTTAAGATTTTTATTATATTATACACATATTTAATACACATCCATGACCCAGGAACACAGAAAAACTTTTTGTTCCTTCGGCGGGAGCACCAACACCCTCAACTATTGAGCCACAGAGGTCGTCATAGGTGGCTGCAGCGAGCGACCACTCGTGCTAAAAATTACTACGCTATGCAGGAGCCCGATCATCCAGGAGTAGATGTCTTGTGGCCGAAACGATGTCGATTGGACAATTAAACGATATCACTACTACATACACATGCATATGTTCCAATAAAGATTGGCAGTTCGGAGTGACCAGAGACCACCAAGCCTAATGGGCAGGGGCGTAGCTAGCGCTGTATCGGCCGTATCAATTATGCAGGGCCCCCGGGCTACAGGGCCCCCCGAACGTGTGACAGAAAAAAAAATCGCAAAACGTTATGTGCATATTGTACAGTCTCACTCTTAGCCCGTACTTCCCGATTAAAAAATCATAATATCATTATTAAGTCCATGAACACAGAAACTTGAGAACAACGACGTAGATAACTCATAAGTTATATAATATAGATTATCATGGTTCAAAATTTTTAGGCACAATGTATTCTCAGCGACTATGTCTTTCAAATACTTATATTCTCTCTCTCTTTTTCTCGCTAGACTCCGCTGTTGATGTTACAAGCATTTTTTTGTTCAAAATTACAGGCCTCCCGAAACAAAATAAACGCAAATATTTTGGCTTGCTCGCTACACTCGCTCGTTGTTAATTACATGAAGTACCTTTATATTTTATTGTAAATTTTGTAGATTACTTAATAATATTATAATAATGTTTTAATAACTTGGATCCGGTATTATATTTTTTTAAATATCTGGCTAGCTCCGCTCGGCCAGTGATTTTAATACATTTTTTTTCAACGTGTCAAACTCTTAAATATGGACAGCGTCTGAAATTTATTTCAACATAATTTAATTTTGTGGCCAGCATCTTCAAAGTTTTGAGCCTTCAAGAAACAAAATATTCGAAAAAATGGTTAGATGAGGTCTATATTTTTATTGTAGGGTTTGCAGATTACAAGAAAGTTTTATAAAATTGGAACAGTCAAAATATTTTAAATGTCTGGCCCGCTCCGATTGTTATGATCTTAGTACAAATTTTTACAACGTGCGAAAACTCTTAAATAAGGAGTATATATATATTATTCTAAATATCATATTTATAATATCATACTATTCTAAAATTTGAGTGAGCAGCTCCACTGCTGATTATATGACCGGTTTTTTTAAAGTGACAAGTTCTCAGACACAAAAATTATACAAAATTATAAGGTCACTCGTTTCGCTCGCTCGCTAGTAATGAGCAATTTTTTCCCATTTGTGAATTTTTACCCGACTACGGCGAAGCCAAAAGTAAAATGATTTTGGCTGTCTATGTATGTATGTATGTTTTTTACCCACGCGGATTGCACTGAGACATCAGGGAAAATTTCCAAATTGACCAATGACGCATCCGTACTGATGAAATGGCTCACTACAGGTGAATATGAACACCGCCTAAACGTCATTGGTCAAGCGCCGATGAATAATTTCAAACTGAACGCGAGAAAACTGGCTTTTTACCCGAAGCCAAAATGGAAGAGTGACAGTCTATGTATGTACTATGTACGTATGTTTGTACCACCGTAGCGCCTAAGCAAAGCGTCCGATTTTAATAAATGAGGTATCCATAGATTCGTAATAACATCCAAGATAACATAGGCTATATGATTTACGTAGTCGGGTTATAGTTTTTTATAAAAATTGTAGATATTCCTTTCATACTGTTCTGATTGTATTACATAGGTCCAGAATCAGACTAAGTTAACATCGTTCTTTTGCAGCAAACGGTGAATTTTAATAAGCATCTGGGAAGCTCCTATCTGATGTAATCTGTTCCGGTGTGGGGATGGCTTAATACGCCGCGAAATGAATACTAAATACACATGTATGTAGAGCTAGGAACACGCGATCTCGCAAATTTGAGAGAATGGTCACGCGAAGTCGCGTTGTCCTTTTGAAAACAGACTTTAAACTATCATTCGACGTTATCAATTATTTAAATCCTTTGTTTTCTTTAAAAATTAATAAATCTGTAAAGTTTGGCTTTAAAGTTGGCTGTAAAGTTTTGTGCATTTCATAAAATTAAAATTTTTGTTTTCTTTATGTATTTTACATGGAACAATATACTTACTTTGCTGTCATATTTTCTAATCCTATTGCTTTCTATATTATGTCTATGATGTCTAGTGATATTCGTAACTAGATATTGCCCGCGACTTCGTGCACGCAAAAGGAAATACCGCGAAAACCGTACATTTTCACCGCAATAAAAAGTAGCTTATGTCCTTTCCCGTGGTCTATTCTATATATTATGTACCAAATTTCATCAAAATCATCCAGTAGTTTCGCAGCCTACTCAATGCAAACAAACAAACAAATCTTTCCTCTTTATAATATGCCATGCTTAGGTACCGATGAATGAGGATGATAAGTAATTTATTAAGTTTATTTATTTACTCGCGCTAATTGTTACTAGGTTCTTTCTTTATCCTATACTACTCAGTTATTTGATATACAAAGGATTCGGAAGTTCTATATCGAAGTAAAGAATGGATATAAAGCATAATGCATATTATTACTCTTCTGAATTGTTTAATATCATTATTTTGCTAAACATTGTTGTAACTAAATTTGTTGATTATTCACCTACTCGTTTCTTTAATTGTTATTTAATTATCATATAAGCAACATTAATATTGTCTACGTATATATAGCAATTAGCAGCTGTTGTATTTGTACTCTGTAGTAATACCGTAATTCTTTTGTTTCACAAGGAAAAATCACAAGGGCACATTCGATAAGCGAAAATGAATGAATGATAATAATTTGTAAAGTAAATTTTTTATAATTTAGTTCTCATAATTCAAAGATAAAATAAGTTCTGGCTTGTCTTGGATATTCCCCTTATGCGATTAGGACTATTAAAAAAAATGCAATGACAAAAGATAATCTCAAGCAGCCTTTTAAAAGAAACGGAGTTTTAAATGTCACAGTCGTATCCAAATTAGCTATCGTTATTTGCATAATTTGTATATGTTATTTGTATATAATTAGAAAACGTATGCGTAATTCTGATAAATGTAGCTTATTAAAGAGTCGTTCGCTGCGCGGGCGCCTGTTATCACGCGCACGGAGATGTGAGCGGTTCTCACCACGTTATTATGGTTTTTGGTAGAAGACGCGAACCGAGCTTGTTCGAGCCGCGAGTTTCCAATCACTTTTACTAACTCTCACTTTTAGTTATGAGTGTGGCAATAAGTAGCACCGAGTTTACTAAGTCCAACGTGCGACTCACGGACGGTTGTGGAAAGAGGACGTTTAGAGAGAAAACAAAGGATTTCCTGAAGAAATTGAAGTATTCCCTTGCAGAGACGACAGTCGAGCCATGTCTCTTCATTTATATGCTGTGTACTTCGCTGTCTTCTTTGGCGGTCCAGAATATGCATTTGGAGAAATCGTGCCGGGCTAACTTCCAGTATAGTGATAATATTTGTGATAGAATAAAGTTTAGAAATACGACAGGGTTGGAGACAGAAGTGAATGCCGTCCAGTCTCTAGTCGCGAAGGTCGTCGCTTGGAAGTTCCCTCTGCAGACGAGCATACCGGCTCTAATGGTGATATTTATAGGAGCATACAGTGATAGAACTAAGAAACGAAAAATTTTCATTTTGACCCCGTTTTTGGGGGAGATTACCGCGAACATTGGCCTATTGTTGGCGACTTACTACATGTTTGAGGTGTCTTTAACTGCCACAGCTCTTATCGAAGCCCTGCCGGCAGCGTTTAGTGGCAGCTATATCATAATTTTTATGGGAATGTATAGTTTTATGGCGGATCGCACGACGGAGGAAAACCGAACGTTTCGTCTCGGGCTCGTGACTATTTGCGTTAGTTTAGGGACTCCCACAGGAACCGCGTTAAGTGGAATCGTTCTGCAGTGTTTCGGTTACTATGGTGTATTCTCTTTGTGTATATTGTTGCATATGAGTGCTCTGTTGTACGGAGTGTTTAGATTGGAAGATGTGGCGTCTCCGGTGACTGTGGGAAATGATAATGGAAAACTTAGGGAGGTTTTTGGTTTGGTGTCGGAAACTGTATTGGTCGTGGTAAGACCACGAGCATACGGATTGAGGAGACAAATCTGGACTGTTGTTGTGCTGTATGTAATAATGGTCGGACCCTTATATGGTGAGTGATAATTTGGAAATTATTGGTATGGATTTGACGTCCTCTGTGGCTCAGTCGTGTCGTGGGTTCGTTCGAAAATCCCGCAGAGAAAAAAAAGTTTTCTGTGTTTCTGGGTCATAGATGTGTATTAAATATGTGCATTATAATTATAATAAAAATCTTAAATATGTGCATAGTACAATAGTATTAAATAATAATTTTCAAAAAAAATTTTCAAATAAACTTATTTAAGTTTATTTAAGTATAGTATAAAAGTATTAAATATATTTCCGTTGTCTGGTACCCGTAACACAAGTTCTTCAAGAACTTACCACGGGACCAGGTATGGGTGTGAAAGCATCCATATTATATATTATTGTTAATTTGCGACACTGTAGTTTTGGGTAGTATGGGTTTTTCTAAATTAAATTTTGAGTAAACCATGAATTTAACTAAAGGGAAATTATTAAATAAATCGATAAAATAAAAAAATTAAAAAAAAAAATTGTAGCCGTAAAATTCTCTGAAACTCCCTTCGAAGTCCTCTTCGTCCAAAACTCATTTGCAGAATTTCAAGTTAAAATTTTCTCGAGCTTAGCTTGGCATACATAGTTTTTGGTACATACATATTTACCTACTGCTACAGCCTTTATGCAATAAATTCATTGAAGGCCATCAAGTTAGTTGGTAAGCAACATGCGCCCTTTTATTAGGCCATGGCTGCGTCTCTCTCAATATTTCAAAAATATATTGAAATAAATGTCCTAATTCAATTTTTTTTTAATTTTGTAATAAATATACATAGACTTGCTTAGAATCAATTACGGATGTTTATGGCATATGACCTACTGCTTATCTCAAGACGTATAAGCAATTAAATAATTAAAAATATATACTAAATAAAATTACATTGCGCTCTATAAGGCGCTGAGGTCATAAAGCTCATAGAAACAGGTGATTTAAAGAGTGAACAAAGACTTTGCCTAAATAGCATCAATACAATAGCTGTGTGAGGTTAATGACCTTAACAGCGCCTTAAAGAGCGTAATTTTATTTAGTTTATTTTTTTCTTTTTTTTTTATTTCTCTGCATAAACATCTTGACGTAAGCAGTAGATTATTTGCCAAAAATATCCCATATTGATTGTGAACATCCTTATGTAGATGTGATAATAATCATTATCAGTTAACTGACGGCCAAAATATCATCCAGTCTCTTCTACTTCAGATAAAGAAGTAAAGAAAAGTTAGATGCATAGAAATGTCATTTTACTAACTGAAAAATATTTTAACCCTTTATGTTATTTACACTGTGTTTTAGCCAAGTGAGTAAACTCATTTTCAATTAAATAAATATGAATATTTTGAATAGGGTACCTACCTATTAATAGAAGGAGATACAGGATATAAAATCAAGAAACAAAAAGTTCAAATGCTAATAATTATCTAACGGTATCAAGTAAGAGATTTAACTGGTTTGTAAAGTCAGAAAAATAATATTTTATTAGAATATTACCTTTTATCGTATTAGAAAATTAAATAATAAATCACTTATTTTGGTTGACTTTCCAAATAAAAAAACCTTTTTTATTTGGAAAATAAACCATTTTAAAAAGTAATGATGCACAAACATAAAATTAGCCCTAAAAAATATTAAAAACCAAAATAAAAATAAAATGTAAAAAATAATTAAAAAGAACAAAATATTGTTTTTAAGAAAAAAATCATTGTGATGAACGAAAAGTTGCGTTCTAAGAATTTTCTGAAACAAGTTGAATTTGCAAACTGTACAGATGATTTCATGCTGGTCAATGACTTGTTATTTTTTTCACGTCTGGATTTTTAGCGTACATATTGATCAAATCCACCAAAATATTATTAATAGATTTTTCTGAGAACTACTTATAGTAAACTACTTGAAATTTGACAAACTTAAGTTTGTTAAAATATGAAATCCATTTGAAATAACACACACAAATGAGAAGGTATAGGGTACATAATATTAGATACAAACAGATCGCTTGATGGTAACCACGTACGGGACTCGCAACTCCAGATAAAAAAAAACGGTAACACATACCCCTTAGTACCATTAACTTTGTATTTATAATACCTTCGTTTATTATTTGTTATAATATTTTTTCTTTACTATTGCGCCGAAGTTGATGATCGATCGATCAGCTCTGGCGCAACTGGACACAGTAGCAACTGGACGCATTCTAAAGAGGACGCGTATTCGCAAGAACGCACAATCGCAAGTGGACAGAAATTGTACAGTACAGAATTTTCAATATGGCTTAAAATGTTCAGGCCTCTAGTCAAGATGCATTCGATAATTGCGACGGCGAAGATCGAAAACAAAATGTTTGGGATTTGACAGATCTGGGTGACGACTTAAATAATATTACTGTCGTAAGAACAGAACATGTTATCTACGTGAGTGTCGCAATGGGGCACTCGCGGCTTATTATCGTCCGCGAGACTCGAGAAATAGTTTGCGCGCACCATTCGTGCAACTTAGGGTTCACCCAAGTTTATCGTAGGCTTTTTGTACATGTGAACTGAAAGCGATATAGAATATAGTAATAAAGATGTGACAGACGATTATGACGTGTCGTTACACGTTGTTTCTTCAGACCCGTTGGTTTAAAGAAATCCAATTTAACGTGGGCGAGACCGAGTGCTAAAGAGTAAACTAAAAATTTTGGCGACTGTACTTCTGTCCACTAGCGATTGTCTTCTTGCGCTTCCGACCTCTTGAGAATCCGTCCAGTTGCGCCGGAGTGGATCGTCGATCAGGACAGAAACTGTTTAACCAGAGCCAACCCAAAGGTGCCGAAGCACTCACCCGTACCGCACACTCTGCCTGTATTCGTTTTCCGTGAATTATTTTGATATGCCGAATAGCGCTTAGTATAGATTGACCTGTTTTCTGATTAAGTAGCAATCTAATTGAGGATTAATTGTTATATGTATATGGGATAAATGATAATAATAATAATTTATTCGCTCATTGTGATTGTAGTTATTCATTTATTAATAGCGGGTTAAGCTGCGGCGGCCACGGGATGACTGTAGTTGAAATTATGTTATTACTGGCTTTTGCCCGAGTGTTCGTGGCAAAAAAAACATCTTTAGCAAATATACCTACTGCAATATAATAATAGCACAGAGTAAATATATATACTTTTATTAAATGTTCACACGTACTTTATATATTATTATAATTTATATATTATGGATTAGTTAATATTGTATCCGTCTAAATAGCTTCGAAAAATACCACATTGTTCGTGATCATTTTTTAAAATTAGAACGAGTATAGTATATACCTACCTATACCTATTCTTAAAAGATAGACTATGCCGACCGACTTTAAAGATATGAAGATTGAGTAGAGAAATAATTAACATTTAAGCCGAATTTAAAACGGGATGTATTTGGAATCGAAGTTTTATTTCATACTTTTTTGTGCATTTTTACTTTGGAAGTCGGTTTACTTTTTTTTGTTTAAAAATAATAATTTTTCACTTTTGAGTTATTTATATTATCATTAACACATTTTAAGATAGTTATTTATACAATAAAAGCCTCAGGTATTCTCACTTTCTCGGCAAAACAAACTCAAGCGTTATTTTGTGCCAGTTTTCTGAGAGGCCGTGGTATTTTCCCAAATGAGCATAACCGATCTGTGGACCTACCAAATAATCGCCGTGTGATGATAATGATTAGATACTACATTATTAAGTAATTATTATTATCTATTGTAGTAGTCGGCGGGAAAAATGTAGCAGTCAGCATTAAATATAATAATATTATAGTGATGATGATGATCATGAATATAATTTTTGCTATAGCAAAATTTGAAATACATTGATATCGGTGTACTAAACTATGAGGAGAACCTATTGCACCATAATAATATGTTGGTGTATCGTAAGAAGATGGTGGTGATGATGATGATGATAATTACTGTAAGTGGCATATGCTTGCAGATCTTTAAATAATGCCGAAATTTCTAAACGTGTATCTTTAAAGACTGAGTAGTTCTGTTCAGTGCTTTTGGATCTAGGGTACACCTTGGCACAAAGTTTTACTTACTATAAAACTATAAATTACTATAATTGTCCTTATTATTTTGTGGAGTTCTCTCGATTCCTCGTTGATGCCATCATCAGGTCTCCACTTAGGTGTCAAAAAGATTATACCCATTACAGCAAAAGAATTTTGAAAATAGGTCAACAGGCGGCGGAGTAATCGTATAACATAAAAAAAAATTACAAGCCGCGTCCTTTTTTGGAAGTCGGTTAATTAAATTTAAAGTGGAGAGGAGTAACCAAAATGCATTTGTGAAAACCGCATTCAAATCGGTTAAGTCGTTGACGGCGTACGGGTAAAAACAAATATCGCGGGAACGGGAAATATTTGTATGGTAGTAAACATACGAAATTTCATCAAAATCCGTTCAGTAGATTCTGAGATTAGCGCGTACAAACGTACAGACATACAGACAAACAGGAAAACAGACATAAATTATAAAATGCATTATTTTGGGTTATATGTCGTTCATAAAGCCTGTAATAGTTTTTCTTATATATCTTCCATGTACAGACAGCTACCAGTTACTGTTTTATTATATGTATGGATTATAATATTGATACGGAAGCGAAAACTTTCAGAGCAGTTTTACGAGAATAAACTGGAGAAGTGTAAAATTTTGGCCGGTAAATAAAACTTTATGTGGCCTCTCCACAGAAAATTATATTTTAAATAATGCTTAGAAATAGGTACACAAAATTTATAAAAATAACAACAACACACACTACCTCAAATTATTAACACACACTACCGTGCGCTTGATAGATACCTACAGTTTTATTACACGTTTTCTTTTGAAGTGATAACGTCTTATAATTCGATGGAGCCGGCTGCACGCACGAAAAAACATGACTCATGCTAATCATCACTCTAAGTACTGTTACCAAGTACCGTTACCTGTTACCGTTACCAAGTACCAGCGTTACGTCGCATTTTATTATTATTATTATTATTATTGTTGTTGTTGTTGTTGTTGTTGACGTTGTCACCTTCAACTATCGTCAGTAAACCGAATTACAGACAACCGATTTTTTTTTCTCTTCTGTTTTTCCAACTACGTTGACGTTTGTCAATCTGTCACAACATTTGCTTTTTAATTTTTTCTAGCTAAGGGGGCAAAATAATACAAGTACATCAGTACATAGAAGCAGCCTTTTAGTTGGCCACCTTATTTCCAGGGTGTGCAAGCATTGAAACCAGGCTACGCAGGAGTTATTTGAAAGTGCCAGTATGTGTGCGTAATACACAAGAGCACTCTCTCTGATCAATCACTGATCTCACTGATCAAGATATTTATGTAAATTTTTTGCTTTTTTCGAAAATTCGGAATGTGGTGGGTTCAAACCCCGTTAAAATACCTTTTGTGATTATTTTTTTATTTACTAGAGCTCCAAGCTAAGCTCGGTAACCAGGTACCTTCTAATCCTTTATATCACGGATTAACTGAGTTTCTTATGTGTAAGTAATTAATTGGCAAGTACTTACCTACGTCCTACATACATAGAATATGTACTCCAGTTGGTACTTGCTACGCGTGGTAAGTACCGCCCAAGCACTACTATGAGATCGTGGCACTGCACAGCCCATCGGTCGCACACCTCCAAGGTGTGCTGAGCTGTGTCCTACGCAACGCCACATTCGTGGCAGGCTAGCGTACGCTGGCGACCCTACACAGGTATGCACCGAAGCATCCGTGCCCGGTGAGCACCTGTGTAAGGCGGAAGGTGAGGGGTTTACACTTGCGGCGCATCCACGTCGCCGTATGTTGGTAATACAGAGACTGCTCCAGGACCTCACCCCACCTTCGTAGCAACCACTGTTGCCCCAGCCTCCGAACTCGTGAGAGTTCCTCCCAAGTTGGTGACTCACCAAAAAGTGACCTCCTCTCCTTACTACCGCCTCTCCGATGAGAAGCCGTGCACCCGGTGGGGGTCCTTTCCTCCCAGGTCCCTGGCTTCGGTCTTGTCAAGACGTACCCTAAGCCCTCTTATAGATACTCCTTCCTCAGCCAGCCGCGCAGCGTCCTGGTGAAAATACGCCCCTACCTCAATCCAGTCCAAGACTGCACGTTAATATATTGGACGATTAGACATTGCAGAGCACAGACAAACAATGGAAACCCTAATAAGGTTGTTTTATTTCGACTATTTAAATGTGTCGCATTTTAAAGATTGACGCTAATTTAAAAAGTCGATGTTGGCGCTATATTTATAATTTTAAAATTTATTTAAATTACCAGTAATTACCTATAACTCATGTTTTCACTATACTTACTGCAACTTTCGACAGGATCCACCTAATTCTTATAGCAAAGTCTTAGAAAAAGTATAGAAAAATTTTGTTTCTTGGAAGGTTTGTTTTATGTATGAGAGCATGTAGGCCGTCTCGGCTCATTGGCTCGGTCATTACCACGGTCCAGTGTGTATCAGTATTAAGATTATGAATAAACAAATCTGATAATGTCGGTACTAATTAATGAAGGAACGGTTTATATTACAATCTGTGGATCGTCAATTTTTTGTGTTCTGTACACAAGTAATTGAATGAACCCTTATAGTCTCCCTATGTCCGTCCGTCCTTCTAACTTCTGTATTTATGAAATTTGGTACAGTTATAGAGGGCATATAGTTCAGATTAATTTATAATCTGAGGCATATAGATTTAACTTTTGGTGTTTCTGATGATTTTTTTTCTCATTGTGTGGGGTATGGTCGAATAAGTACTTTTTAATAAAGGTGAGGTTATTTACACAACTTTTTGACGGTACACTCCCTATTTTCGAATAATCGGCCTCCAAAGTGGTGTACAAGATGCCCCCTTCTCAGATCTCGGCAACGGGTGCAAGTATTACCATGAAATTTAGTATGCAGGGAGTTTCAGGGGAGAAAAATCGACCTAGCTAAGTATATTATCCATTGGTAACTGCGCATTTGTAATTTTATTTCTTTTTTCGTGCCACTATATATCAATAATTTCGACTCTATTATGTCTGTCTGATTGTCAATTTAGTATGCATACCTATTTGTAATATTTGCGTTGTTTGGAAATTCGGAATGTGGTGGGTTCGAACCCCGGTGAGATTATCATGTTTGTGATTCTTTTTATTTTTTTAAAATCTACTAGAGCTCCGAGCTAAACCCAGGTAACTAAAATAAAATAATATTGAACTAGTTGTTTCACGCAACTTTGTAAAGTAAATCGTGCGGGAACATTACATTTTCCCGCGATAAAAAAGTAGCCTATGTCCATTTCCATGGTCTACTCAATATCCCTACCAAATTTCATAAAAATCGGCCCCTGTACTTTCGGGTCTATTCAATGCAAACAAACAAACAAATCTTCTTTCCTCTTTATAATAATAAGTATTTTATAAAAGTTACTTTGAGACTTTGCAATGAATCATGATATATAATTATGCAACGGTTTCCAAGATTTTATTGAAAATATTATGATTAAAGGATTTCAATTGTGTTATAGGTACCTACACATTTTTTCGCAGAATTAAAACGTAGTTTTTCCAAATTAACGGAAAAAAATCGACTTAACATAGAGGTATGTGCAGTTTCCGCGGGATATGAGTTGTGTCATCCACCGTAATTGTTATAATTAAACAATACATTATAATTGTACATTCATTCATAATAAAATGTCTACCCACAAGTCTACAATACAAAACATGCAATTCCAATTTTGATTGTGATGTCACAAAATGAAGAGCAACGTCCACGCATACGCACACGCTCACGTGCACGCTCACGCCTCAAGCACACGCTCACGCACCCGCACGTTCGTTCGGCTGTATATTAATATATTTTTTTGTATGTTCAAAAATTACTTTGCCGTCTGTAGACCGATTTTCAAAATTCCTGTTATGATGTATAGGGTATAATCCCATATTGGTCATTTTGACATCAACAAGGTGATCTGATAATGAGATCCGTGAGGAATCGAGGGAACTCCTCAAAATTTATATGAATACATATGGTAATTTCGACTTTTTCTGAAGAAGACTTAACATATGCTACCAAAAAGTAAGATTTTGCTATCCTATATCGATATCGATATTCTGGATCCAAAAGTACTGTACAGAACTCCTGACTCTTATGTTGTCACATGTTTGGGGAATTTGGCGTTGTTTAAATAACTGAAAGCATATGCCACTATGTCAATTAGAGTAATCATCAACATCACCACCATCATCACACCACACATCATCACATTATGGTATAAATATAAAAGGTACTTCTCATAGTATTTTACACCGACACAGATATCTTTGAACGTTACCGAACGTTACCGTACGCTGCCGATTACGGACCTATTTGCAAAATTCATTTTTTGTTGTAAAGGGTATAATTCGAAATTGGTTCTTTAGTCACTAAAGTAGAAACCTGATGATGGGATCCATAAGGAATCGAGGGAACTCCTCGAAATGTATATGGACACATATAGTGATTTTGACTTTTTCTGGAGTAACGCTTTTGTGCTACCTAAAAGATTTTGCACCAAGGTATACCCTGGATCCAAAAGCACTGAACAGAACTCCTCAGCCCTTAATGATACGCGTTTGTAAATTTCGAAATTGTTTAAAGAACTGCAAGCATATGCCTCTATGTTACTTACAGTAATCATCATCATCATCTTATTTAAAATATCTAATGGAACCTTGGCGCGTATTTAATTATACATCGTTTAATTTAACCGTTCTTAAAATGTATTAATAATAATTTAACAAATATCACTAAAAAGGGAAAATTTATTGTTTTAAACAAAAAACTAAACCTACTTCCAAAGTAAAAATATACAAAAAAAGTATGAACGACTTCAAATTGAAGAAGATTGAGTAATAATAATAATAATAATACCTATGGACGCTTCACAACACGCCAATCTGGTCCCGTGCTAAGTATACGAAGAACTTGTGTTACAGGTACCAGAAAACGGGAAGTATATTTAATACTTTTATACTAAATAAGATTTTTACTATATTGTACACATATTTAATATACATCCATGACCCAGGAACACAGAAAAACTTTTTGTTCCTTAGGCGGGATTCGAACCCGCGACCGGCTTGAGCACAAACGCACAACGAGCAAAATTTAAAAGGGGAATTATTTAGAAAATAAGATTTATTTCATATTTTTTTGTGTATTTTTACTTTTCAACCGACTTCCAAAAAAAGGAGGTGGTTATACTTTCGTCTATATATTTATATAATATATATTTATATATATATATATATATATATATATATATATATATATATATATATATATATATATATATATATATATATATATATATATTACAAAAAATCTTCTCGGATCCTTCCTAGCATGAAACAGCAGAACCGAATTGGCTGAAAATTGGTGGAGAGGTAGCTAAGAACCAGGAGATCGAAATAGGATACTTTTTATCCCGTTCCGATTTCGATTCCCTCCTCGGGTCCCGAACGGATTTCGATTAAATTTGGTTGGTAGTAGTTGAATCTCTGCATTAAAACATAGGCCACTTCCCGGTGAATAGTATATTTACGCGAGCGGAGCCGCGGGAAAAACCTAGTTTAATATAAAAGATCTCATGTTTTAATGCAGACGGAATGCACCGGATTTTAATGCGGTTTTCATCAATAGACAGAGCGATTTAAGCGGCAGGATTTTATAATTAATATATGAAATCATTATATTATAAACTAGCTGACCCGTGCCCACTTCGTTGGGCGTTAAAAATTTTTTTATGATGATGATGATGAGGATAAAGTTCCTAAGTTCTAGCCTTATAACATTAGCTATTTGCAGCAGCAGTGAAAACCCCGTGAAAATCGGTCCAGCCGTTCCAGAGGTTAGCCGGAACAAACAGACAGGACAGACAAAAATTTTAAAATTTGTTTTTTTATTGATAAATAATAACCGTTTATACATTCACTAGCTTTTGCCCGCGGCTTCGCCCGCGTAGTATAGTGTTCTTGGAGAAAAAACTACTTCGGCGAATAACTCTATTTACAGCAATATACCTACTTCTGATACAATATTGAAAATGTTTATAGGTTTACCCAATGCAAATGGTTAAAAATGGGACCCGACGCGACATGCGCGACCGCTTGATATACATTATATTATTATATCAATCGCGCTTGAGTATAAAAAGACTATTTAAAAAACCGCATCAAAATCCGTTGCGTAGATTTAAAGATCTAAGCATATAATATAGGTACATAGGGACAGACAGATAAAGTGACTTGTTTTATACTACGTAGTGAATAATCATTTAATTTGCCATTCAAATATAATTTGACATTCCAACAAAACTGGCCAACTACCTCTATGGATATACCATAAGAACTGCAGTACCTACAGAATATTCGTTGAGCGAGCACCGAGTCGCGACTCGCGAGTGACGCCGAGACATGACCCCGCATTTTAAATCTGAAATCTCTTCGAAAATATTCATTTAAATTACATGCTATAGAGGGCCATATTGATCTATATTAAATGCACAATGTATTTAAGGTACTAAATTGGATAAAGATTAATGCTGTATTGCTTAAAATCGCTTCGTAAATAAGCTATTAAATTTAAATCAAAGTAAAGGTTAAAAAAATGGTTATTGTGGGCTATCGCTAAGAGATAGATATATGATATTGCGGACTTTTTGTAGGTTATTTTATGATGAACAAAATTGTACTACATTATTTTGATCTATCTCGTAGGGTTCAGCCACCGTTTGCAAAATAAGCGGAAAAAATGTAGTTATTTACGACATCACATTAGAAACCTCAAAAATAACAGTATTTCTCCACTATTTAATGAATGTTATTATACATATAAACCTTCCTCTGCAATCACTCTATCTATTAAAAAAAACCGCATCAAAATCCGTTGCGTAGTTTTAAAGATTAAAGCATACATAGGGATATAGTGACAGAGAAAGCGACTTTGTTTTATACTATGTAGTGATATACCTACCTAGAAATCAATTAGAAAAAAGATACTGATTGCTTAACTCATTTGCTCGATATAGACCTGCCGCACGTGTAACTCATATTATGATGCTCGCACACGCTAGACAAGCAGCTGGGCTTGCAGGGATCCACGTGGGTCGGGAGGCTTGGGGGTGTCGAAGAACAAACGAATTAGCTTGCTTGTCAAGCAGTAAGCACTTTGCCCAGCGTGAATATGTAACATGAAATATTTAGACATTAAAATTTTGTCTTATACCATTTCTTACAAATATATGTGTTTCATACAAATGAACAAGACAACCTATACCCACCCAGCTATCAAGTTTTATTAATGCATTAAACAATAAAATTCAACCCAAAACCGGTTGCTATTTTATGACTAATCTTATTTTATTAACTTGCTAAAGAATTTCATCTATGAAATATAAATAAAAACGTATCAGTCTTCGGTGCCACGAACCTTCGAAACCACGAAAATCCGCGGAATCCTGCTTGCCAAGCTATTCGCCGAGCGTGTGAGGGTGCTATTAAGCAAATGTAAATATAAAAAATACCCAAAAATTTAAAGTCAAACAATGTTTCAACAAATTCTATTTTAGTGAGACTATTGTAAATCAATTAGATTAAAAATATGCAAATGTACAGTCAACGACCGCATGATAATAACCGGTGTTTTCAGGTGATTCACAAGTCAGCTACCTGTACGCGATAAGAAAATTCAACTTCACTGAGATGGAGTATAGCCTGTACGGTACTATCAGCATCGTGCTTGGACTGTTTGGTAAGTTCTCGAACGAATAACTGAGTCTCCTGATTCTGATTTGTGAGGCTGGGTCTCCGAAACGCCGTAGTAAATTCAGAGCATTGAAAACAGAACAATAGAGTTGAGAATCGAAGTGTCAAGTGTCGAGCTGTCAGAGTATGACATTTTACTCGACGCTCGTGTTTTCAACTCTATTGTATTAGCGCAGAGTTCTATTTTCAGTGCTCTGAATTTTCTCTGGCGTTCCGGATTCCGGAGCATATAGTCCCAGCCTAAGGCTTACCTACCACCGTCCCGCCCTTTGAGCAAATTGCAACACAAACGTTATTTCATGCCTGTATTCTGTGAGGCCATGGTATTTCTCCTCCTTTTAGGGTTCCGTAGTAATTACAAGGAACCCTTAAAGTCTGTATGTCGGTCCGCCCTTCGAACTTCTGTAATTATGAATATAATTAGATGAAAATTTTGCATTCCAGATTTCGTATAGATTATTGTTTTCGGTATATAATAATAACACTTTTATATTTTAGAGTTGGCTTCCCATACATGTGACATGCGGATTTTTTTTCTCATTCTATCCCAACGTGTGATCTATG
Source organism: Phengaris arion (assembly GCA_963565745.1). Lineage (NCBI taxonomy): Eukaryota > Metazoa > Arthropoda > Insecta > Lepidoptera > Lycaenidae > Phengaris > Phengaris arion. The sequence continues at coordinate 9,155,869 of OY751450.1, read as the reverse complement.
TATCGTTGAATAAGTCTTTTCAATTAAGGGTGAGGTTTAATGCACGACCTTTTTAAAAAGTGAACCATTTTCCAGTAATCAGCCATCAAAGTGGCTTAAAAATTGACCCACCCTTTGCATTTCTAAACTTTAAGAGATAGAAAATTGTACTTTTCCATTGCTGATAGCTCCTGCTAGATACACTTTAGGAAAATTATTTTGAGCGAAATCGTACAAAAACTTTTGTTTGGTTTAAAAGGCTTATTGCGCGTTGATAGTTACAAGTTACGGAAACCTCCTAATGGCCGGTTTTAATAACCTATCCACCAATAACTATTTGTTGAAATAATCTAACCATGTCAGGACATGTCTTACGGCCCGTTTCAATAACCTATCTACCAATAACTATTTGTTAGAAACGTCAAATTTGTATAGCAAAAAACCGTCAAATGATTGAATGACGACTTTTAAAAAAATAGTTATAGATAGATAGGTTATTGAAACCGGCCGTTATTCGTAGACTGCTAGAAACAATACAGTTTTGTTCACAATTTAAACTATAGAAACTGGCTCAATACTTGATAGTCCGTTAATTTATTAACTTTGTAACTTGACAGTGATACCTCTTTGTAACTTAACAGCCTTATATTAACTATCGAGGATTATCAAATCATCACAATTACTGAGTTTGCCAACTTTGATTTCACAGTGAAATTTTAACTGAAACTGTGTTATTTTCCTTTTTAGGAAAAGAATTGATAAAAATTGTAAAAAAAGTATTAATGTTATATTTATTCGCAATAATAAGGGTCAGTTCACACCGCGACGAGACGCGACGTGATGCGGCGCTACATTTTTCAGATAGTTTTTTTTTTTAAACTTTATTCACTACTCTTGAATATAAGCAACTTTTACAGGTTATCAACTTTCCTACTTGAAAAAAGCTGTGTCCTACAAAAGGAAGCATTTTGTAGGAAACAACTGATTTTGAACATTTCAAGTTATTTCACTCCTGAAAGTTTGGTCTCTGACTGAAAAAGCACCCTTTGATTTGACCGAGAAAAATATGTTTATCTATACCAAGTCACAGGCAAAAACTAGTATTGAAATTGAGATTTGCTTGCGAAATAAAAACTTCAAACCTTGAGAATAACTGCTTTGAAGTAGGTTAAACTATTATTGACGTAATGTTGGAATAACTTAAGATAAAATTTATTCTACTCTGAATTAAATTTTGATAAAAATATACAAAAGTCATAAGAAAAATTAACTTTATTACTTACTTTTATTAATTTCCTAACAAAATTAGTTACCTATCTAGTATAACTATCACACCGAGACATAGCCCTTAAAAATTGAACTTTATTACACACTAGCTTTTGCCGGCGGCGGCTCTGCCCCCGTAAATACAGCTCCCACGAAAAACTGTACTTTCTCGGGATAAAAAGTAGCCTACGTGCTAATTGCTAATCTGTACTTTAACTGCTACCAAATTTCATCAAAATCCGTTTACTTAGTAGTTTTTGCGTGAAATAGTAACAAACATACATCCATCCTCACAAACTTTCATATCTATTATAAAATAGGATAAGATACACGTTTCATTGCAAGAGTTCAAATTTAGAGGTTCACTGCGCTGCACATCGCGGCTCCGCTCCAGCAATGAAGCGTGTTAACGTGTGTCCTTTTTGTGCAGTGAATAAAGTTCAATTTTGAATGGCTATCTCAAAAATGACGCAATAAATATTACCTTGGTAATTTTAAAAGTTAATAATTAATCGTCGCATTTACTTCATCACTCTTAAAACCATCTTCGACACTAACGGGATTACACAGCCGGGAAAATATGAGGGCTTTACCGAAAACCGGCGTGAAATATGTCGTGTCGAGGCTGACTTTGAAAGGCTGGCAACGTACATGTTACTTTGGTGTTGCTGCTGTTGATAGACAGCGGTAATCCTTTCCTACCAGGAAGTCCGTCCGCTCATTTCTTAAATTAAATTGACTAATCTATCTACTATCTACAGTTAAGTATTATCTTCTGAGTCATCTCAATCTTTAATCGCTTGTGAGTAGTTGTGCGTCGTTAGTTTGTCCTTAAGTAACCTCAATAGAGAGAATGAATATTACGAAATAAGAATTAAAATAATATTATCTGTCAAAAGATAAAACACGTATCCAATTTATATAAAGTCTGTAAGAAATATTAATGTATCGACCACAATTAAGACTTGTGACATTTTTCCTCAATGTTTTTACTTGTGAATGTTTACTTTATATTTTCAAAGGACCACGCAAAAAAGTGTATGGGCAGTGTCCCCACCCACCAATAGATTTCAAACCTGTTGGTGTTTGGGGGGAATGTTTTAAAATCTTTACACAGCATAAAATGAAGTCGCTTAGTTTCCTGTTCGATTAGATATTTTAAACTAAGCAGTGGATTTTATTGCAGTTTTCAACAATGGATAGAGTTATTTAAGAGAAAGTTATGTATAATATATTGCACCCGTGCGAAGCTGGAGTGGGTCGCTTATATAAAACAATAAAAAAATAAAATTTCAATTTCTGTTAAAACCCCACCCCGGAGGTGGATATCGCCATACTAAATAATATAATCAGTGAGCTAAGAGCGGTAAAAGTATTTTGGGAATATGACCTACTTTTTATATTGTCAAGACGTTTAAGCAGAAAAATAATTAAACATTTCGAAAAAAAAAAAAACTTAATAACATCAATACAATTCAGCCGTGTGACGTCAATGACCTTAACAAAGCCTTTAGCGCCGTAAAGAGCGTAATGTTATTTTATAATTTATTTTTTTGAAATGTTCCATTATTTTTCTGCCAAAACGTCCTGTTCATACGAAGTTGATCATATTATGCCCAAACTATCCTTATTTGTTCTTAAAAAACCCTATATACTTATATAGCCCATCACGAAGTTAGTTAATTAATGTACCTAAGTATTAAAATTTCAAAATATAAAGTAAAAGTTCACAAGTAAAAAGTATGCTCTATCTAAAACAAGTTACTCTGTCGTCTATAAATTTTGACGATTGAAATATGTAATCGAAAGAAATTAATCCATTTTGGTTGTACAATTCATTCTATTGCTCCATGTTCATCTTATTACGAATTATCTTTAAGTAAACAGCAATTATTTGAACTAGCGGACATGTTCCTTAAGTGCTGCTATCGTATTTACAACTTTTTTATCTTCGGGGTGAAGGGGTCAAAATGTGCATACTTTATTCATGTAATTAGTAAATATGCTGCAAAATACTTCGCATTCGACACGTGTAAGTGGTATTTGATGAGGTTGTAGTATAATAATAACTCCCCACACCGATTCCGGTGACGGCGGCCCGTGGTTTCATTGAACCCAGGCCAGTTACGAGTATTTTTTGCCCAAGTGTATGCGCAATACACAAGAGCACTCTCTCTTCCTTTACCCTCATGACCCGGTGGGACGGATAACCGACACGACTGGCGAGAGATCAGGCGCAGATCCGACTTTTTACATGCCCATCCAACGCATGGATCCTCTCTTTTGTCAGACAATCAGGTGACCAGCCTGCATTGTCCTAACCAAACTTGGAAGCAACATTTTTTGTTGTTCCAATGCGGGAATCGAACCCACTATATCCGAGTCGAGAGCCAAGTTCTAACCACTAGACCACGCAGGCTGTTGGTTGCAGTATATAATATATTCTATCTGAGACACAGAGGTTATATAACACAGATGTTATTTAACCTCGTAAGTTCGAATCCCGCCAAGGGATCAAAAAGTTTTCTGTGTTCCTGGGTCATGGGTGTGTATTATATAATATAAGTATAGTATAAAAATATTAAATATATTTCCGTTGTCAGGTGCAGGTTCCGTAGCACAAGTTCTTCAAGAACTAATCATGGGGCCAGATTGAGGTGGTGTGGAAGCGTTAATAGATATTATTATTATTATTTATTATCAAAAAAATTTAAGTGTCTGTTTGTAATTTTAAATTAACAGTTTTCACTAAATGCATTTAAATGATTGAGAAGTATACTACTAAATATTATGATATTTATAATAAAATAAACAGTTTTAAAATTTATTTCTGTCCGTCTGTTTATTTGTTCCGGCTTATCTCTGAAATGGCTGGACCAATTTTCCCGGGACTTTCACTGATAGATAGCTGATGTTACAAGGAGTAACTTAGGCAACTTTTATTATAATAATTTATTTAGGGTTCCGTTTACGTTAGTTCTTCGCAAACGAAGTTTCGGGCACCAGCTAGTTTTATAAATAAGGTTATTAAAATCAATTTCAGATAATTTGAAAAAAAAAACTAAATAAAATTACATCACACTCTTTACGGCGCTGTTAAGGTTATGGACCTAACACAGCTGTGATGAGCTATTGATGTTATTATGGCAAAATCTTTATAATAATAATAATAATAACTATGGACGCTTCACACCACGTCAGTCTGGTCCCGTGGTAAGTATCCGAAGAACTTGTGTTACGGGTACCAGACAACGGAAATATATATAATACTTTTTATACTGTACTTATATTTAAGATTTTTATTATATTATACACATATTAAATAAATAATTATAATATAATTATTTATTTAATATATAATAATTTATTTAATATGTGTATAATATATATAATATATATAATATATTATACACATATTAAATAAAAAAATCCATGACCCAGGAACAAAAAAAAACTTTTTTATTCCCTGGCGGGATTCGAACCCGCGACCTCCGGCTTGAGCGCCAATGCGCTAACCACTGAGCCACAGAGGTCGTCAAAATCTTTACTTCTACTTTCTTCTTTTCTACTTTAAATCGCCTGTTTTTGTGAGGTTGATGACCTCAGCGCCTTAGAGTGCGCCATGATACGGTCACGTAGGTATGTACGTATCTACACTATTCTAATTACTATCCACAAAGTAAGTTAAATTATTTTGCCATACAAGAGGTATATTCCAAGATGATATTATCTTAAATTTTCTTTTGTGTTTGTTTTAGTCGCTTTATTGAAACAAAACAGGCACATAAAATGGTAATCACGAAATTGTTATAAATATCTGTGCTGTTTTTTCCAATTATCGATATCTCAAAATCCTTTTACTGGTTGCGTGCGGGCTGCGGCCTCACTTTGTTTACATTAAAACACATCCGCTTAAATACGGCGTGTAACGTGTTACAAAATCGTTGTCCGTTTACGACTGAAAAAATTGATAGAGCGTTGTTAAAATGAATAAATAGTGTTTTAATTGATGGAATAGGAGATATTTGATTTAGGCTGGGACTGTATGATCCGGAATCAGGCGGTCCTGGGAAAATTCAGAGCACTGAAAATAGAACTCCGCGCTAATACAATAGAGCTGATAACCAAAGTGTCGAGTTTCGATTTGTAATATATGACATTTGACTCGTGGTATTCGATTGTTTGTATTGTGTGTATTCGATTTTTAGTTATATTGAATTACCACAGAGTTCTAATTCCAATGCTCTGATATTTCCTCAGCCTACTGGATTCCGGACAATATAGTCCCAGCGTGAGGATGAGGCGATTGTGACTTGAGTTGTTATTTATCATGCTTTAATTCTTCAATTGTATTTTTTTATATTTTAGGTTTATTTTATCATCGATTTAATATACTCAATTTTATCCTCTGACCGCCACTACAAAAATGTGATTTTCATCGTTTCTTTTGTTTGTGTGACTCTATTATTTTATCTTAAATTCATTTCCAATTACAGGAACCGCTTTCTGCATAGCAATCCTGAGTAAGAAGTGCAACGTGCAGGACAGCATAATAGGCGCATTAGCAGGTGTGAGCAGGATAGCCGGATGTTTGGTGTTCGCGTTTTCTCCGACGAGACAATGGTTTTATTCCGCTCCTCTGTTCAATATATTCAGCCACACCGGTCTTACAGCGGTCAGGTCTATCGCCACCAAGAGTGTGCCTGTGGAAGAAGTTGGTAAGAAAATATTTACTGGTTATATATTAGGTCCTTACATATGAAATTGGCGTTTTGTCGTACTGGCCACTTTGATCTCAAATATATATTCTTTGGTCAGGAATTCCAATTTCAAATTTATACCGCTATTTACCCATGCATTTGTGTTTCGAAAACCGTAATTAATTTGTTTTTTCCTCTTTTGGATTTTTCTTTTTGCATCACTCTGTTTACAAAATGGAAAACTTGAAATATCCTATTATTTTCGAGTACGAGTTCCACCGTGGCATCAGTGCTGCAGAAACGGCTCGAAGGATTAATGATGTGTATGGCGACGGTGTCGCAAAAGAAAACATAATGCATTTTTGGTTTCAACGTTTTCGTTCTGGAAAATTCGACCTGCAGAACAAGCCCCGTGGACGACCGGAGACCCAAGTTGATAATGAAGAATTGAAGGCTATTGTGGAAACGGATCCATCGCAAACCACGTCCGAGTTATCTGCAGGCTGCGGTGTTTGTGATAAAACTGTTTAAATCCACTTGAAGCAAATTTGGAAGGCGAAAAAGCTTCAAAGGTGAGACCTCTTGAATTGAGTGCAGCAAACCGACAAACGCGCATCGACTGCTGCGTTACATTACTCAACCGGCACAATAATGAAGGGATTTTAAATTGAATCATTACCTGTGATGGAAAGTGGATCCTGTACGATAATCGGAAATGGCTGAACCCTGGCGAACCAGCCAAAGCCTGCCCCAAGCGAAAATTGACTCAAAAAAAGTTACTTGTGAGCGTTTGGTGGACTGGTGCCGGTGTCGTTCACTACAGCTTTCTTAAATCTGGCCAGACGATTACGGCAGATATCTATTATCAGCAACTGCAAATCATGATAGAAAAGCTAGCTGCTAAACAACCGAGGTTGGTCAATCGCTCTAGGCCACTGCTGCTTTAGGACAACGCCAGACCACACACTTCACAAAAGACAGCTACCAAATTAGAGGAGATTCAATTGGAATGTCTAAGATATGTACCGTACTCCCCGGACCTTGCTCCAACAGATTACAATTTTGTTCGAAATCTGCATAGCTTCTTGCAAGGAAAAAATTAAACTCCGACGGGTCAGTCCAAAGCGCCTTCAAAGATTTTATTGATTCCTGTCCGAATGGTTTTTTTAAATAAAGGAATAAAATAATGAACAATCTATATGTCATAGCCGACTAAAAAGGGTTCAAAATGTAGCTTTTTGTACGTTCTTCAAATAATGTCTAATATATTTTTGAATATTCCTTAAGAATTACGAAATATATATTTTTTCACTTTTTTATCAATGCGGGATACGAATTTTCTTTTTGAGATAGTTTAAAACTATTTAAGCGAGATTCATAGCTGTTTTACTCGGGCATTTGTAATTAAGTACTCCTTCGAATTAACACATAGTGTCCAATTTTTGGGCGAGATTGAACACTGTGCGCTCTTTTTTCGATTCGATTGTATTAGCCCAGAGTTTTAATTTCAGTGCTCTGAATTTTCTCCGGCCTTCCAGATTGCGGATCGCAATAATATAGTCCCAGCCTAAATAAATTATGTATAGTCAGAATAATGATGATAAATAATAAAAAAAATAAGTACACTTTTCTGGTTAGTTGTAAAAAATTATAAACCAACATATACTTTGTCAAACAAAATCAACTTAGTCAAATAAATAGGACAATTTATTATTTTGCCTTGTATTTATTAGAGTTGTCAAACATAGAATTTTGTTTATATGTATAGGGCTGTCAAATAGATTATATTTTGTATTTTGTCAATTATTCAACTCTTTATTTTGTCAATAGGGTTGTCAAATATATTTTTTTATTTTCAGCAAAGCTAAGTTCAGTGATCGGAGTGATGGAGGCTATTGCACCATCTGTGTATATGCCGACGTCTAGCCTGATATACGTGTCGAGTATTGAGACATTTCCTGGTGCGTTCTACCTGTTTGACGCAACCCTAACGCTAGTTGCGTTAGCTCTTTTTACGTAAGTGTGTTATAATGTTTTAATTAGAACGACACAGCCTACATTTGAGACGATGATACAAAACCAACAAAAAATACATAACCGTAGATAAATGGATGTGCCTTGATAAAAATTATGTACCTGATCTATAACAAAAAATTAAACGAAAATGTATGAAGATGCTAGCTTTTGCCCGCGGCTTCACTCGCGTTAAAATAGTTTTCGTAGCAACTACTTTAGCTTCTTTAGCAAATAACTCTACCCACAGTTCTACTCTACTCTACTCTACAGTACTCTTCAGTACTCTGTATTAAATAGTTTTTCGTACAGCTATACTTTTTCGTGCCATAAAAAGCCAATTTTCATGAAAATACAAATTTTCATTAAAATCGGCTCATACCTTTGGTTGTGAGGCAAAGAAAAAAACTGACATTGATACATGGTGTATATTGATACAGTGTGCACCAAATTTCATTAAAATCCATTTAGTATTTTTGTATGAAAGAGTAACAAACATCCATCCTTCTCCACAAACTTTCACACTTACAACATTAGTAGGTAAAAAATGTCAGTATGCTCAATGTAACCTGGATGTATCAAGTAAATTGACCAATTAATTTAAAAAACAAAGAAAATTTAGAGGTTTATTTGATAAGGAAGCGAGCGAATCTATAAGGAAAGGCGGACCGAGTAATATTTTTTTTCATTTTGGGATAAAGTAAAATAAAAATATGAGCAAGTTCGAGTCTGTTTTTTTTTTAATAAAGTAAAAAGGCATTAACGAAGTGTATGCTAGTATTGCTTATATCTTGTGTTTATCTTGATACTTTACTAAGTTTTTTTTTTTTTGTGGCAGTAAAAGACGGTTTCTAAAATGTAATCTTTTAAATAAAATAATAATTTTTCTCTTTTTATTTATATTTATTGTAGCAGTAAGCATTAAATATAGTATAGTGATGATGATGATCACGAATATAGTTTTGGCAAAAGCAAAATTTCAAAGACATTGCTCAATACCGGTGCTCAAAATTCTGATGAGTAGTGAGTACCTATGTCATCCTAATAATATTATGTTGGTGTTTCGTGTAAAGATGGTGGTGATGATTATGATGATTACTGTAAGTGGTATGATGGCATATGCTTGCAGTTCTTTAAATAACGCAGGAATCCCCAAACATGTATCTATAAGGAGTCAGGAGTTCTGCTATGTACTTTTGGATCCAGGGCTTACCTTGGTACAAAAGCTTACTTTTTGGTAGCATATGCTTAGACTACTTCAGAAAAAGTTTATAACTCGTATCGAAAGTGACAGTAAGGTACCTGCAATGTAAGTGTGTCAGATTTTCGATTTCGATTTTTACCAGTTATTTCGCAACACGTGCGAGAAAGTACTGTCGCGTCCAATTTATCGATGCATTTAAATTTTAGCACTTTTTGCACTGATTACACTTAAATATGCGAATAACGTGTTCTTGTAAGTCTCTTTCAATAAATATTGTACCAACATTCAACAAGTATTTTAAAATTTTGAGAAATTAAATTTCTACCTTTTTAATTTCTTCTTCATACATTTTTGACGTTAATATCTAAATAACCGTTTGAGGTGTGTTTATGAATTTTGGATCACATTATATGTATCTCGCAGGTTGTGAGCCCAATTAGACATGTTTATGTGAAATAGTTTTTGAGTCATGAGGGGGTCAAAAGTGGCTCCGAATGGTTCGTGTAAGTGTACACACGGTACTGCTCGCAAATACCATAGTAAGCTAGTAAGTATTAAGTATATATTGAATACTTCATACTCCATAGCCATTTATAAAATTATTGAAAAACATTTGAGCGATATTAAATTAAGTTCAGATAATATTAATATCTATTAACATTTTATTCCTGTCATCACCGACAATAATGTGCATTAAAATTATAATTTAGAAGGAGCCATTAAAAATATTTTATTAATAATTACTTGTTATTAAAATACTGTTTTATTGGCTTCAGTGAAATTGAACGAAAGTTATTTTACCAAAGTCATTTGGCAAATGGATTTTGTAGAGTAGAAAGAATTGTAATAAAATCAAATAGCGATACCTTTGTACTACACGCATAGACGTACCATAACCAGGGACGTAACACCCCGTACAAATTATGGCAATCAAAGCATTTGCCACAATTAACATAAGGAACCGTTCAACGGTTTTTTTTTTTTTGAATCATACTAAAAAAACATAGTTTTTTACTCCTTTGAGTCCTGTAACTTTCTAATCTAGCAACTGATTACTGTACTTTCTGCATTTTTCAATATATATTTACGTTTTCTGTCGCAAAATATAAGACTTTTGCTGATTTAAAACAAATTTATACTCTCTATTAATGATAGAAACTTATGGGAAAGATTTTTTGATCTTTTGAGCACTAATTAATGTTCGCTCTAGAAATTAAATGCAGTATGTGGGCACTAGGCAGCAGCGAAATGTAATGCTTATACATACGTATGAGATGGCGACATCCCTTTTAGCGTACTTCAATGACTGACCCTTTAAATTTTTACAGGAACATTTATTTCATCGTGAAAAAAAGGAATAAAATGAACTTAACCGAACCGAAAAATAAAGAAGAATTCGCAAGATGTAATGAAGTCTCAAGGTTTTGAATAAAAAAAATGCAAAAAAGGAATACAAAATATAAACTGATGCTGTGAAAAACGACTGAATAGATAAATAAATAATTAAAATACCGATTTGGCTAAATTTGGTCTTAATATATCGTAATAAGTTCGGGGAAGGTTTAAAAGGTGAGAGGAATTATTGCAGGGAAAATATTAACACTATATTAATAGGTGCGACAGAACATCGTGCATCGGGACAGCTAGTATAATATAAAAATGGATTGCAATTCCAATGTCTCGCTAAAAGTCGAGAGCGGCTGGACCGATTTGGCAAATATTGGCCTTGAAATGATTGTGGTAGTTCAGGGAAGGTTTGAACGGTGAACGATATTGGAACAATTATTGTGGGGAAAATACTTAAAACGACGATTTAATTTTCCCATACTAATTGTTTACTGTGTTCAATTTGTCACTTGACTGTCAAATGTTTATAGGTGCGTTAAGTTTACCTGTTTGATTATTTATTTTGTATAATGTCAAAGTTAAGACAGAACAACGTGTGCCGGGGCAGCCAGTATTTTATACAATAATATATTTTAAATTTATGCTGTTATAAATTTTTATCTAGTCCTTAAAATTGTCTGTACTAAATACTTAAACCCTTCCTAAAGTTAAGAGCTCCTTAAATTAATAATAATAATAATAATAATAAAACATTTATTCGACAAAATAAGACATTACATTACATACATAGATTTACGCTATAAGACACAATAACATGAAACGCAATAACAAAAACAGAAATAAGTATTATATAATAGTATTTTGCTTTGTTTTTTGTTTAATGAGTAGGTACCTGCTAAAATTTAACGCACGCCAAGATGCGTGCGGATAGGAAGGTAGGCAGCGTAATGTGAAATGTCCTATTGCCGAAATGGACATCACTCAGGCGTATCACCGCGGTGTGAACACCACAGTGCCTGGTATTATGTGATTCCATTAGCTTTGCCATTTGAAGTACAGATTTACACTCAGCAACCGCATTAGAAAGTTACATAAATACATAAACGAGCGAAAGATAAATTATATTATGGGATGCTATATATATATATATATATATATATATATATATATATATATATATATATATATATATATATATATATATTAATAGTGTGTCTCACTGCTATGGACAATGCAGCGATCACGCCACCCGCGCCCTCCGCACGCCCCGCACACATTTCCCATAGTGACTACAGCTATGTTGCAAGGGGCAGACGCGCGCAACGCTAGCCAGTAGCCACAGGCCTGTCCATAGCAACTATCACGAGATAAATAATATTATAAATAACAAGATCTATTAAATACTTATTTGCTAAATAAGTATAAACTTATTTACATACTAGCGCAATACAAGTATAGAAAGGTAGGTTTAATGTTGATCTTATGTTATATTTTTAAACATACTTAGGTAATTCAGTATTATACATAATTAATATACTTAAAAATAGATATTTATACATTTAGGTAATTGCTACGAAATAAAATAGAACAAAGTGTTGTAATAAGAGATATGATGTGGGCAGTACAACTGATAGCTCAACCATTTTACTGAAAAATTGGTACCTGACCTTGAAGGCGACTACGGTCCACCTGTAAACCGCCATGACTCAGCTTACAACCCGAACGGTAAGTAGTATATGTGATGTCATAATTAGCGTAATAAAAAATTAATTCATTAAATAATAATAATTAATAGTATAGCAATTAAATCAATTAGTAAAGCATTATATAAATAGAATATTATATAAGTAGGATATACAAATATATATATATATACATACATACATACATATATATATGTATATATACATATATATATATATATATATATATACATATACATACATATATACATACACATATATACATATATATATATTTTATTACATCATTGCAATTTGTTCTTTCAGTAGTAGAGATTTAAGTTTTAATTTAAAATTATTTATTGTTTTTAGAGCTCGAAATTGCGGCGGCAGAAGGTTGTTCCAGACTTTGCTTGCTAGGTATCTGAAGCTACCTCGGAACATAGAAGTGCGGTGTAGGGGAGTAATTATTAGATAGTCCGATCCCCTAGTGGTCATTGACAGCTGTTTATCGCACGCCCACTGTAATTTATCATATAGGTAGGCCGGTGTTTTGAATTTTACTACTCCAAATAAAATAGTGGCAAAGTGTAATTGTCTGCGACCATCCATTTTGAGCCACCGTAAGTTGTTTATATAAGGCGTCACGTGAGCACGCGGAGGGATGTCACAGCAATACCTACTGCACGCATTCTGTACCTTTTGGATAAGACTCTTAGACCGTGCGAGTAAACAGGGACCTATCACTGCGTCTGCATAATTTAAATTTGAAAGCACCAGCGACTCGCAGAGGGTTCGACGCAACGGTTCCGCTATGAACTTTCTTATCTTATATAGTACTTTCAACCTGTAAAAGCAACGACTGACCGTTCTAACGACATGTTTCTCAAATTTAAGCCCTCCGTCCATTATAACTCCTAAGTTGCGCGCTTCAGTGACCCTTGGAATATCATCATTGTGAACACATATTAGCGGTTGTGCAAGAACGATTTTTTGTATCTGATATTTCGTACCTAGTATCATGTACTGAGATTTGCTAGGATTAAGTACTAAAGCGTTCGCATTAGACCACTCAGAAATACGCGCTAGGTCCTCGTTTAGCTTTTTTACTGCCTTATTTACATCACATGACTTAAAAGATATGTATATCTGGATGTCATCACAATATATGTGGTATTTACAATGTTTGATGTAATTAATGATGTCTGCACAGTAGAGTGAAAAGAGGCGAGGGCCCACCACCGATCCCTGAGGTACCCCCCTATCTGCTCTTAATGGATCAGAGCGTGTTGATGTGCCGTTATCAATTTTTAGTTCGACTACTTGAAACCGGTTGCTTAGATAGTCTGAGAACCAAGCGATAGCGTCGTCGTTAAATCCGTAGAATTTTAATTTAGCTAACAGCAAGGGGATACTGATAGTGTCGAAAGCTCGCGAAAAATCTAGCAACACCAAAATAGTAGCTTCGCCTGCGTCTTGAGCCGAAATAATATTGTCCACGACATCAATTAGCGCAGTAGTCGTGCTATGTCGACTGCGAAAACCAGACTGTACTGGAGGTAATATATTGTTCTCATCTAAAAACCTACTCACTTGGTCATTTACCACCTTCTCTAAAACTTTCGACATACAAGGCAATATGCTAATTGGTCTAAGGTCTTTTAATTCACTTACATTTTCCTTTTTAGGCAACGGTTTAACTATTGCTAGGTCACTCGGCTAACAGCTTGTCAGAGTATAACAAAGCATGTGCATTGGAAGTCTCTTAACTTAAGAAGCGTTTAGGTATTATACCGACAACAATTAACATTTGGATCTATGAGCCATATTGAAATTGATCTCGTCAAAATATGGTTTCTCTTAACCTATACTAAGTTAATAAAAAGGAAAAGTTTGTTTGTTTGCATTGAATTGGCTCTAAAACTACTGGACCGATAGTGGTGAAATTTGGCATGGACATTGAGTAGACCACGAGGAAAGATATAGGCTACTTTTTGTCGCAGGATAATGTATGGTTCCCGCGTGATTTCCTTTTGCGCGTACGGAGTCGCGGTTAGCATTATACTTATGACCCCTTATGGAATCAAAACGTATTTGACATGTACCTTAAACTTAATCAGATTAAAGACAATTATTATTATTAGCTTAGTAGCTAGGAGCGAAAACCTTACTTTAGTAGGTACTAGGTGTACCTACTAAAGTAAGGTTTTCGCTCCTAGGGTTCACGATAGTAGTCGCTGGCACCATTCAAATTACTCCTATAACGAAGCTATGTAGCTTTTGCCTGTGGCTCCACCCGCGTAAATACAGCATCCCACGGGAACACTGTAAGTTTACTATGTGTTAATGCAGAGCCTTATCTTGGTACTACCATACCAAATTTCATCAAAATCCGTTTCAAGGTTTCTGCGTGAACGGTGACAGAAACGGTGAAAGAGTCACAAACATCCGTCCATCCTCACAAACTCCCACATTTTTATTAGTACGATACCTACATTGTTACACAAAGAATGATGTGTTATTTTTAAACATCCTCCAAAATCTAAACAAATTATTTTTACCCGACTCCGGCGAAGCCAAAAAAGGAAGGGTAATGATTTTGGCAGTCTATGTAGGTATGTATGTATGTATGTTTGTTTGTTCCGTCGTAGCCCCTAAATTACTGATCCGATCACTTTTACCCGACTACGGCGAAGCCACAAGGAAGGGTTAATGATTTTGGCAGTCTATGTTGAATATTCGATCCATCGTAGCGCCTAAACTACTGATCCGATTTTCGTGAATTATGTGTCAATAGGTCCGTAATAATGCCCCGGGATACATAGGCTACATAATTTGCTTAGTCGGGTTAAAGTTTCTATCTTTTAATTATTGTCTACATAAGTTCGTAATTAGTATTGATTTCTTAATTAGTTATAAACAACATCTATCGCTACGAAACTCTCCTCCATTCTTCAAATCAAACTCATAGCAACTCACAAGTTCATTGTCCAGATATCTTTGAGCAAATATTTTGAGTGTTTTGATCATTAAGAGCCTCTACAAATCTGGGAAATTGCTTTGTTGTTCCAATGATACGAGCACTTACAATAATTAAATTCTTTGTAAAGGCATCTTTACACACGCTTTTATGGTATAGTATTTTTAGTATTCAGGTATCAGCCTATTAGATGTTTGGCACGAGTAAACTTTGTCACCAGCGGCGTTCTGTAGTCATATTAGCGCAGATTACACGTACAGTTCGGAACACAGGGAGCAGTCCGCGACGTTCTAACCTTCGCTCGAAACGTACATTTAGATGCGCTGGATTGATAGACCGATCGAATGTCAATGCGAGCGCAAGTTTCACAGTTTTGTCCTCGCGTAACGTGTGAACTCAAAATAAAACATGTCGGTTTGGAGCGTGGATTTATTACTGAGAGCAAAACTTTCAAAATTTTAACGTACCACGAGCCAGTCTAAACTGCAGTACAAACTGTTGAAATCACAATTATAAGCACAGTTATCCGCAGTCCGACCACATAGATCCAACCGCGGTTTGGAACGCAGTCTCAGATGCGTATATCTTGTCTCGTGGCGTCATTGGCTTTTGTGCTAGGAGAAAGAGTAAGTTCAGTTAATAAGGTGAGGCTATTTCGGCAGATACGTGGGCGAAATATTCGGGAAAAAAATGTACTGTCATTTTTTAAAACTGAACCTCGAGTCTTTAAGCTTTTAATTAATGCTGATTGGATATAAATTGGATGTTTTTTGTCGCTTAAAAGTAATTATACGAAACTGAACTTTGTCTGCTATTAAAATATTTTAAACTAAATATTCGACGCTCTTTCGAGGAGGTTGTTCGTGTTTCAACTTTCAAACATTCAAAGGGATTTTTGCGTCAACGATTTTGAAGTTTTCTTTTTCTCGAGGGCAAATCTTAACGTGAGAGAGCCATGCTTTGGCACGAATGGCCGGATAAATTCCACGAAAATCGCCACACAGAAAACCAGCGTGAAATAAAGCTAGCGTTGTGCTTCGCCGAGTGATTCCGGAGTATCATTAAGGGGGATTGGAGATTCTAAGTACCTGGAACCCAAGTGCGCAACATCTTGACTTCTTCTTTTATTTTAAACTGCCAGCCTAATCCCATTCAGATAACAGTCGCAGGTTAGTACAAGTTTTGTGCGGAATAGCAGCGTTTCTCTTCGATAATAAAAGTATGGTACCTTATAAAAGGCATTTTAAAATAGTCAAATTATGAGAGTTAACCCATCACCGATAAAAAAAGACCGTTATTTGAAGGAGGTTTGAGTTGAACTATAATGGCAATTCCAATAATTATCCGCACAAAAAGGTATCCCCGATTAATAGCCGTGTGTCACCCAGAAGCTGATGATAATGAAGGATTTAATCAAACATATTAATACAGAATTCTACATATGTAGCGAATGATAGATGACGAGAACTTGGGGAACATTGATAAATTACACCTAACAACTTAACTTCTTTCCCTTCAGGAAATTCAGTTACTGATTTCAATTATCTCCTGAACTAATGAGGATTGTCAAGTTGGCAGGATAGTAGTTAGGAAGGTGGAATGGAACGTTGTGTCATCGGCATTATACTAATTGGCTGATGTCACCACCAACTTGATACCATAGATAAATGATTGATTGTGGCGCTTGACAAGATACCGCTTGAAAAATTCGGCAGCAAATAGTACGCCGAAGTCGGCGTGGCCGAGCCCGTCACATTGAAATATTATATTACTAAGGCCCATATTACTAAGACTTCGCTATCCTTCCGTCTGTCTGTCACCAGGCTATATCTCATGAACCGCTATAGTTAGAAAATTGACATTTTCACAGAGCATGGATTTCTGTTGGCGTTCAACAACAAAATTACTAAAAATAGAATAAAATAATTATTTAAGTGGAACAAACGTATTTTGTTTTTGCACTGGACCCTCCGTGTGCGAGTCCGACTCACACTTTGCCGGTTATATCTGCGCTTTATTAAGTTTAGGAGACAGTAATTACTCCTTAATCTTCTGTGGCGATGAAGGCTGTATTAAGGTCTTTTATGGGAGTTCTGAAGCTTTATAACACAAGAACATCAAAGACATTATTACATTTTTAATCGTGGTCTTTACTATCCTGAAATTTTACTTGTACCTAAGCTACGTATGTATAAAGGAAGGATTATATATTTTAAGGCACTTTAAGCTGGTAGGTGCATATTAAATTACATATATTATTATCTGATAAAAAAAATTGAAAATCTAAAGAAATGGAGATACATTTAATATTTAAAGTGCCTAGTTTAGGAGCTAACCCTAAAGTATATCGGTCACTGACACACAGTATTGGGTTAAAGTTAACCCTGGGTTAAGTATCATGTTATCTCTCACGTTTTTCGTATGTACGAAAGAAAAGGCATGATATTTTAACCCAGGCACAGATTACTAAATAATTACTACGTAAACCCAGGGCTAACTTTAACCCAGATCTGCGCAAGTGGACCTCAAACAAAGAATATATATTTAATATTACCATGGAGGAATTATAATTACTAAGGTAAAAAATCGTCATTCCACCGATTTATACGAATGACAGCTCGCGGCTGTGTGTTTTTTTATTATTTTTTTAGTAGTTTTTTTCCAGCCAGGACTTTCGTTCACGGGGCTGGCCGCTGGTCGTTTTGCGCTTTGACATAATTGACAATATAATTCTATAATATTTATGATGTATGTATGTATGATGTATAATATGATGATTTGTCTGACGCGACGTTTATTATTATTTCGGTGTCAACCTTAGGCTTACGTCTACATTGCCGACAATAGATAGAACTAAACAAGGGTTCAATCAGGTCATTCCACGTCACCTTCTAAATTTAATGCAATTGATACATCATACTGGAAAATTCAAAATCGCATTTCCGATCAATTCGGCTTGGCCATTAAAATCCCCCCCCGCCCTCTTCGCTCCACTCCTATTTCCCCCCCTCGATCCACCCCGTCGTCCTCGTCGAAGGAAGCGGGGTGAATATGGTTATTTCCCGGCAGAATATGATTTCCTGTCGATATTAAATAAAAACCGAGAATCATATTTTCACATGTCGGATTGATGGAGGAGCAATTGAATGTATCGTGTCAATTGACATATTTGGAATACTTTATACTATTTATACCTATATAGTATAAATAAAAATAAATCAAAAGATACTAAAATTTTAATACCCACAACAGGTATAATGCCTGTTTTTGATTGACTGGCCCGGCGCGGCGCCAGCAACGGTAACTACCCGGCTGCCGAGGAAGAAAAGATGAATGAATATATTGTCTGGCATATTTTTCCACTTAGGGTCAGTTCACACGAGACGATATGCGACGCGGCGCTGCATTTTAAGATAACTATTCAGCATTGAATTTTATTCACTACAAAAGAAG
This sequence comes from Phengaris arion, assembly GCA_963565745.1. Classification (NCBI taxonomy): domain Eukaryota; kingdom Metazoa; phylum Arthropoda; class Insecta; order Lepidoptera; family Lycaenidae; genus Phengaris; species Phengaris arion. The sequence goes on along the minus strand of OY751450.1, from coordinate 9,137,245 downwards.
ATATTAGGTATATATATGAAATTGGCAATTTGTGAAGGAGGAACATAAAGTCGATTTTTTTAAACATAATATATTTCTTTAATCATAGTTTATACCATTGCTATCTATGCACTTTTTCCATCTCATAGGTAGTTCATTGATTCCTTTACTAAAAAAACCATTCGGACAGGAATCAATAAAATCTTTGGACTGCCCCATCAGCGTTGAATTTTTTCCCATGCAAGAAGTTATCCAAATTTCGAAAAAAATTGGTAATCTGTTGGAGCAAAGTCCAGGGAGTACTGTGGATGTCTAAGACATTCCAATTGAAGCTCACCAATTTGGTATCCATCTGTTGTGCAATCTAGCGTTTTCCTGAAGCAGCAGTAGCCTAGAGCGAATGACCGACCTCGGTTGTTTAGCATCTAGCTTTTCCATCATGATTAGCAGTTCCTGGCAATAGACATCTGCCGTAATCGTCTGGCCAGATTTAAGAAAGCTGTAGTGAACGACACCGACACTAGTCCACCAAACGCTCACATGTAACTTTTTTTGAGTCAATTTTCGCTTGGGGCAGGCTTTGGCTGGTTCGCCAGGGTTCAGCCATCGCGATGAGCGTTTCCGATTCCGATCGTACAGGATCCACTTTTCATCACAGGTAATGATTGGATTTAAAATCCTTTCATTATTTAGTAATGTAACGCCGATTGAGTAATGTAACGCAGCAGTCGACGCGCGTTTTTCGGTTTGCTGCACTCAATTCATGAGGTCTTTCAAGCTTTTTCACCTTTCCAATTTGCTTCAAGTGGATTAAAACAGTTATATCACTAACACCGCAGCCTGCAGCTAACTCGGACGTGGTTTGCGATGGATCCGCTTCCATAATAGCCTTTGATTACTCATTATCAACTTTGGTCTCCGGCCGTCCACGGGGCTTGTTCTATAAAAAAATGAAATTCTAAGTTCTATTAAAATAATACGATATTTCAAGTTTTCCATTTTGAAAACAGAGTGACGCAAAGAAAAAACCAAAAGAGGAAAAAACAAATGAATTACGGTTTTCGAAACACAAATACATGTGTAAATTTGAAATTGTATTTTCTAACCAAAGAAGATATGTACTCGTATGTGTATTTGCTGGCGCGAGGGCGCTGGTAATGCTAAAACTGGCACTGGAAACGTATATCTTTTTGTGTAGCGAATAATGTGATGCGAGCCAAACCAAAACAGAGAAGAGTTCAAATGTCTAGTTCCAGCGCTACTAGACATTACTAGACAACTAGACATTCGAACTCTTACAATGAAACGTGTATCTTTTTGTGTGGTGAATAAAGTTCAAGATTTTATAGATATCTTAAAAATGCAGCGCCGTGTCGCGTATCGTTTCGTTTCGGTGTGAATTACCGGCCCTTACCGACCCGCCCGGCGATGAGTCCCACCTGAGTCTGAGACGTCATATCGCCGGCCGCACCGGTGCCGGCCCGTGGAGGGCTAGTAAGTGTGAAAACAGCCATTATCAGCAATAATCGTAAATACCTACATAATATAGTTATTACGTTTGATGATAATTAATATTACTAATTGCAAAATTGCAAAAACAATTGTTGCTATTTTATAAATTTAGGTAGCTGCAATGGACTACCTAGTAATAATTATTACGTATTAGGGTATGTATTTTAGTGATATTCGTTTTTAAATGAATGACAAAATGAATAACCTAAGGCTGGCGCTTACCTCGGCCAAAGTTTAGCCATATAGCGAGGCAATACTGCCAGCCTCATAGGAACTTTGCCCTCAGCCTCCGGCCTAGATTAAGTTTTTACCTATAGCCCTTTTTAGTGTTCCGTAATACTCAAGGAACCCTTATAGATCCGCTCTGTCAGTCCGTCTGTCTGTCTGTCTGTCCGCGCCTCTAGCTTCTGTAATTATGAATATAAATGGATGAAATTTGGTATAGTTAAAGACTGTATATAAATCTCGGTTTCGGCATTATAAAATAATCATTAATTTACATTTTAGGGGTGGCTCTCCATACATGTAAATTGGGGATGGAAAATATTTTTTCATTCTACCCCACACGATGGAGTCATCATTGAATAGGTATTTTAAAATAAACATTACACGGGTTTTATACATGACTTTTTTACAAAGTCAACCATTTTCGAGTAATCGGCCTCCAAAGTGGTTTATAAGTTGGTTCCCCCTGGCATTTCTAAGCTATGAAACTTGGAAAATTGCATTTTTTCATGCTGATAGATTATCCTGAATACTCTTTAGGTAAATTATTTCGAACGAAATAGGACTTTTGAAGTAATTTGAAAAAAACCCTATTAGCGTTTACAGTAACGGAACATTTCCAAGACATGTTCTCTTCTCTCTTCTTCTAGCTCTCGGTTACGTTATTTCATTTTTATTTTTATCGAAATTAGAACTTAAATAATATGAAATTGAAATCTGTATTTTTTTTAAATATTGTAATGTTATTAGGTACCAATAAATATATTTTTTTTAAATTATTATCTACTATTTTTTTTTGCGGACATTTACATACCTTACAATTATTATTTTTAAAAATTCGGAGCATAATAACTATGAATGTATTAAAACACCCGGAATTGGTGCAAACCTTAACTGTTCTGGATATCGTAACTGTTATCAGTTACGATATCCAGAATTATATATTATATATATAAATTATATATATAATAATCCAGATATTTTTAGACAGACGGGTTTATACCCGTCTGTCTAAAAATAGATTATTTATAAACTGTATATTAATACGCAGTATATTAGGCATGCGCAGAGCTATTTATAGTTTTTGTCCTTTAACGGGCTCGTGTGAGTAGTAGCAGTACCAGGGGTTGAAATCGAAAAGCCGGTTGCGACTTGCAAGTGTTAAAAATCCTGATTTCTGTAATATGTCCGGCCTTTGGTCATAAATAAAACTAAGCCGATTGAAAATACGTTTTACCATGGAGGTATTATTACTATATATTTATTGGTCCATAGTTTTATTGGTCCGTAGTTTTATTGGTCCATGGTTTTACTATCGTTTGTTACAATATTATTAGTAGGTACTTTAATATTCACACAATATAATTTCAAACATCCGACTTGTACAATTTATATTTCTGTCCACTCGCAACTATCAAAAAAACTTTTTTTGTAGAAATTTCACTATTGACTATATTTTATTGACATGATTAAAAATCCAGCCTCAAATGAAATCCGGGCGGAGTCCGGTCTATATCCGGTCTGGATCTCAGAGGTTAGATGGTAACCCTACGTGTGAGTCAGTCAATTTAGCGAGCTGCGGTGCTAATATCTGCGAGCAAACTCACTTACCGCATCATAGTCTATGTGTCTATAATACGTAGGTAGTCTACATAGGAATATAGGAAATACATACATTATGCATAGGTAGATGTTGGAATAGGGGCAACTTGCTTTTAATGCTTAATCATAAATAATACATTAAATGAGACGATCTTGTATATGTGTTATAGGTATCTCGGCAACGGCTGCATTACCATGAAATTTAGTATGAATGTAGTTTTCGGGGAGAAAAATCGATCTAGCCAGGTTTTGTTCCTTGGAAACTGCGCATTTTTAAGCGCGTTTTTGTCCGCGCGTGGTTCTATTTTAGGTGCATGACAATAGAGGGGAATAAGTTTAAGAATAGATGTTTATTTTTTATGTATTTTACCTTAGTATTACTAACCCTAAAGTTTTTAAGTTTTAATTATGTAATACTAACACATGGACCATGGTAGTCTGAAATAAAGAAATTTGAATTTGAATTGAATTTGAAATGAATAACGTCGACTTCGGTAATATTTTTAAACGAACAAGTTACACAGTCAATCGATTTCTACCTAATACCTACCTATGACAGATAGACAATCAATATCTATTCCTAAACGATATTTGAATGATAAATGATTCCTGACTCCAGATTTATATACTACGGTCTACACACTACACTAATATTATAACTATAAGGGTTACCTGAGTATTATGGAACCCTGAAAAGGAATTATTTAAAGGAATTATTTATGTCATATTTGTTTATTTATCGAATAGGCTCCGAAACTAAGGGACCGATTTTGATGAAATCTGGCATGGATATAGGAGTTGACCACGAAAATAGCTACAACTTTTTATCGTAGAAAAATGTGCGGCTCCTATGGAATTTTCTTAAAAGTCGGTCAAAGTAAAAGTACAAAGTCCCAGGATATATAATATCAAGTTTCATATTTAATATTTTTTGGTTTGATGTGATGAATGAACGATGATTTATGATTGAGATCAATCATTTTAAATAATCTAACCGAAAGCATGTCAGGACATGTCTAAGGAGGGTTCCGTAACAATCAACGCGTAATGGTTTTTTTTTTAACTACTTTAAAAGTTACTGTGCGATTTCATTCAAAATAATTTTCCTTAAGAGTATTTAGCACCATCTATCTGCATTGCAAATTGCAAGTTTTTGACGTCTCATAGTTTAGAAATGGCAGGCGGGGACCAACTTGTATACCACTTTAAAGGTCGATTACTCGAAAATGGTTTACATTATAAAAAAGTATCAAACCTGACCTTTATTCAAAAATACCTATTTGATATCCCACACGATAGAGTAAAATGAAAAAATATTTTTCATCACCACCACATAATGAGAGCCACCCCTAAAATGTAAAATTATTATTAATTTATGATTCCAAAACCGAGATCTATAAGCAGTCCTTAACTGTACATAATTAGAGACGCTAGAAGCGCGGACAGACAGACAGACAGACGGACGGGCAGGGCGAAACTATAAGAGTTTCTTGAGTATTACGGAACCCAAAAAGCACCTCTGCAGCTCAGTGGTAAGCGCGTTGGCGCTCATGCTGGAGGTCGCGGGCTCAAATCCCGCCGAAGCAATAGAAAGTTTTTGTGTTCCTTGGTCATGGACATATCTATGTATTAAATAAATTGTGTATAATATACAATAAAAACTTAAATATACGTATAGTATACAAGTATTAAATATACTTTCCGTTGTCTGGTCCCCGTAACACAAGTTCTTCAGGTTAGCACTTAGCATGCAGCAATGGAAGAGGCAAATACAAGAGGTCATGTCTAAGCTGACTTTCTAAAGATTGCAAACTTACTGAAACGAAATTAATCTAAGTGCTCACTAACTCCCGCTAAGCTCTTGCTAAAAGCTGTAAGCTCCTTTATCTGGAGAATATAACTTAGCTAAATCGTAGGAAGACTCTGATTCTTTAACCTCTAACAACGCAAGGGTTAGTTTTTATTAACTCTTTCGATAATGAAAGTTATGTATCTCTTTAGGGCCTAGCATAATTCACCGCAAAAAGCACGAGAGTGACGAGACGAGATTCTCTCGCGCTAATTCTAGAAGTGAAGACAACTTTTGATGATAAGTAAGGTAATTAATAAAGTAGGTACCTACGTACCTCATATAATTATAATATAATATATAATAATATTATGTATGACACGCTAAACGCCTAGTAATTACTATTTGTACTAATCGTGTACTCAGTTAATTATAAACATGCGTGTAGTGTGTCTGAACACAGTTAGTATTTGACAGTTCCCTACATGGTTGCATAGGGTTGGCAAAACCCAAAAAAACGAGCTGGGTGCTTGAGAAAAAAGCCGAGCGACACAAGCTTAGGAGGGTGCGGGCGGAGCAAAAACCATTAACTGACAAATGCAAGAAAACTCACCAAGAAAGCCTGACAAAAGTCAACAACCAAAGATACCTGACAAATATAAGCAAACTCACCAAGAAAGCCTAACAAAACCAAATAAACAAGCATACGGATATAAGCAACACCCTAATGTGAGGCGATTATCACCAACGTTACAAAATACGTTCCCAAACTTAGGCCCGTAACGTAATAAAGCGTTCTTATCTCTAAGACAATGCTCAAGAAAGTATTTAAGATGTTGTTTTAATTAATAGACCGTACTTAAGTACAGCTAGGCTAGGCCGTACAGGTAGGTACGGCGTATCAAGTGAGTACGAACGTATTAATAAACGAGACTCGTTGCTTAAGTACGCTGTCATTGCTGTCAGACTGTTACTTGAGACGCGGTTTCGTGGGTACAGTCAAACCTTGACTTGAGAACGGCTTGCTTGGGAATTGGGATACAGTACATTATTATTTATGGTGTTTTTGGGTGTGTTACAATTATGTAAATTAAAATCTAAATACATGATTAAATGTATTTATAATTAAACAAACTCAGAATTTACACTACATACTCAACACAAAATAAAGTTATAGGAAAATATGCTATATTGATATATGATTGATACTTATTCTTCTTTTTTTTGGTAATCGCGGTTGCAAAGGTTTTGCACCATTCTGCCAGTCTCGAGTATTTGTAGAAATATTTATGATTTTATTTATAATTAAAGATTTAATAAAATATATTTATTTATTTATTTATTTATATTAAACGAATTACCTATTTGTTTTATATTAATTGACTTGATTTGACGCTTGACAGCAGAACTTTTTTTCGCTGCCTATATAAAAACAATCCTCATTTTATGATCCCTCCCTCCTACAATTCCTCGCCCTATCAACCTTAAATCTGTTGTGTTTTGTAAATACTCCTTTTACTGAAACTTTATGTACATACTGTGGTACTGGCCCTAAATTTGTCTGTTCTAGGTTTTAGATTATTCAACAGACTTCCTCCTGTACACCGTGCCCTTGTTTATTCATAAAACCCACTCATAAGGTAGAGTTTTCGTGAACACTACACATTGGTGAATCTCTAAGGAGCCACTTTAAATAATAAGAAGAAGAAGAACTTTTTTCGAATGGCTATGATCCGCATTCCATTTTACGTAGTTGTTAAAAAAAATATGGATATTAATATGTTAGACAATAATAAATATTAATATATACGTAAAAATTTATGAAAATCAGTTTTTTCAATATAAAAATACAGACTAAACTTTTTTTGGTACCTATTTATATTATTAAATATTACATTTTTAAAAAGAAATATTGAAGGAATGTATAATAAATAAATACGTTCTTTGTAGAAGTGTAAACGAAACGTTATTTTATTCGTTCTTTGTCATGTAGATGACGCTTAAAAGTTTAGTAAGTGATCTCAATAACGTTATCAACTGAGACGGTCTTGAGATCATACTATTAATTAAAGACATTCTTGAGAAGCTAATCGTTACTTGAGAGCATCTCAGCCAAGAATGGTCTTGAGAACGAGTTTGAGAACGGTTTATTAATATAATAAAATCCCTCAACCTCCAAAAATTTGCGTGATCAACGCAAGTCATTTTACACTGATTTTTAGTGACGTCATGGTATTACTCTGGTCAAGCCGTCATATTCATTCTACATAATGTCTACTTCTGCCAGTGTAAAAATATTGTTTTATGCGGACTGACAACCCTAACTGCAACTAGTATTGGTCAAACGATTTTTCAAGATGAGACTTAGATAAAGGAACCTAAAAGGTACGTCGCCAGTACACGCAATAATTTATCTTCTTCAAGCTTAACGTGATTCCATTTTCAGACGTATTACAGTCATCATCAACATCATCGGACGTGATTATTCAAGTATTATTACTTTTAAGTCGATTATTAAATAATCATTTAATATGTTAGCCAGTTGAGGGCTAATATTATGTTAAATAAAATGACTGATAACTACACAATCAATCAATCAAAATCAATTACTCACATATGACATTGGTCTTACAGTAACACTTAAATACACAAAACTTATTATCATTATTAGAATTAGGTACCTTTACTAGAATTAAGGAATTGTTACATTAGAAGGTGATGGTCCAAAATTCACCCAGAGTCGACAATAATGAAATTGTTACCAATGTGTTGACTTTAAAGTTTAAATCCTATATTTTGTTATCATCAAAAGGGTAATCCCCAAAAGTGACGGGTATAGAAGTTATGAGCAATAATAATATCAGTTTTTCTATGGAAAAAGCAGACGTGAGACGTTGTATGAATAATGACGATTCCCTAAAGACATTAAAAACATGGTTATAATTTATCACATAACATATTGTATTGGTCGGTGTAGGTTACTAGGTGTCTACCTACGTGTAGGTGTAGTTTTTAGTGGTGAAATTGTAGTTATACTCGTAAATAGTATTTCGCTTACAATTTCAATATACGGAGGTAGGTAATATTTCTAGCGGTTGTGGAGGCGGAAACTTAGCTCCGGTAGGTACAACTTTTATCTATACCTACACCTACTCACCTATAACGGTAACCTAACTACACACCTATCATAACAGTTCCTACACCAACAAATACATCTACACCTAGACCTACATCTACCTACTATGATTTCGGATTTTATTCTTGCACGTATAACTTATTTACCCGGCGTATTTCAGGGCCGCGCCTTTAGTGACATCAAATATGATTTAAAGTGAAGCCATTGGTAAATTTGTCATTACTATCCACTCTGGATTTTTTAAGATGAATTTTTTTGACCCTGTCCTCTAAACTTATAAATATTACGAAAACAATTTTAAGATTTAAGTAATGTCAAAATTATAATAGAATTTATAAACATGATAAATTATTTTTAGGTAAATAATTTATTGTTATTTTTTAGTTTAATTCTTTGTGATTTTATAACAATTCCATTTGATGTATTTTACAACCAGCTGTTGCCGCGGCTCCACCCGCATACGGGAACACCCTAGTTTTTCGGAAAAAAAGTAGCCTATGTTTTGATCCCGAGCTTAAGCTACTAGCCATACCAAATTTCATCGAAAACTGTTCGGTAGTTTTCACGTGAAAGAGTAACAAACAACCATCCTCACAAACTTTCAAATTTATAATATTATATAGTAGGATTTATGTGCACACAAAATGATTAGCAACATTTTGTATAAAGGCAAACTTATACTGTACATGAGACAACGATGCTGTAAAGTTTCGTAATCATAATAATTTGCTAAATTATTATGATTTCGAAATTATTATGATTATAAATATTAATGATAATAAAAACGACGTTGAACGTTGACGTTGATGAAATATTTTTCGAACGTACCAGGAAATATAAAAATGTTTTTTAGCTAGCACAAGATTTTGATAAAGCGATTCTATAGGTCTAGAATAAACACAACAACGCGAAAATTTATAATTCTTTTCAGGAGTGCGATTTAAAGTTTATTTTTCACATAACCTTGCATTAATGGTTAGATCTGTATGATTTTTTTTATAAAATGATAAACTCACAGTTGTGTTAGTCGAAAAACAATTTTTTTTTAGTTTTCGCCAAAATTGAGTCAAGACCTACCGCGTAAATTATCTTGCTTTCTGAATCGTAACTGGCACTTACGATCGTTTACAGGGAACTGCATAGACAAGAATGTATCGGATTTCCCGATTCCGATAGTCTACGTTGATATATTAGGGATATTTTGCTTGAACCATCACTTGCGTCACTTTAAGAATATGACAATCCATCGTAAACTTTATTTCAGAGTAATTTTTAATTCAAGTAAAAAATATTTAGGTAACCCAGACTAATGTAGCGCGTATTCTGCGCTGAACACGTCCGTAAGTGGCACTGGAAATAAATAGGTGGGTTAGGATTAAGAAATTAGATATTAATAACACGTTGATTTCTTATAAATACACTACACTGCCTTTCGTCCAATGGGCATGACGCTTCTAAAATGATATATGCACATATTTTTCTATCTAGAACTTATTAAAGTAACTATCACTTTTAATTTTATTTTCATACATAACATCGGTCACACAATCTAGGTACACAACAGTAGCGAAGGCTGGTTCTCCTTCATAGGGAAGCCCTGGCCTGTATAATGGTATATTTGGATGAGGGTCTTTAAAATGTAAGTGGTAAGTGATGCAGATAGGAATGGAGTTCCTCACGCCACTGGAACACAGGTAGATAGGTACACTGCTACATAACAATGTAGCAGTGTTCCTGGTTATCAATATCAATTGAGTGGGATGCCACGTAAAGTGTCGTCGGCAGACGGAATGTCGGAAGCCGACACTTCTGTGGTAATGTAGTGTAGACTAGGAATAATAACCTAACTAAAAGCATGTCAGGACATGTGTAAGGAGGGTTCCGCAACTATCAACGAGTAATACGTTTTTTTTTTCTTCAAATTACTTCAAAAGTTACACCGATTTAGTTCAAAGTAAATATATATATATATATATATATATATATATATATATATATATATATATATATATATATATATATATATAGATATATAATATAATATAATTATAATATAAATATATTTTTTATTTATTTATTACTACATGGCACCCGCCACTTCATGCCTGGTAACCCGCGGAAATCGTACATTTTAAACGTAACCTATGTCCTTCCCCGTGGTCTACTATGTGCCAAATTTCATCAAAATCGATCTAGTAGTTTCGGAGTATTCATAATTCAATGCAAACAAACAAATCTCCCTCTACTTAATAATATTCAATTACAAGCACTATACAAGGCTTTGCCTATCAAGTAATAAACATCTGCTTAATCACATGAAGTACTTGCAACGAATGGAATAATATCTATAATCACCCTTAAGTGATCAGTGGGCCAAGCAGGAACATTTGACAGCGGCGCAAACGTATCGTTATCGAATGAGACTTGTATGAAAATCTGTCACAATCATGACGGCGCCCATACCAGAATCATTCGATAGCGTTACGTTTACGCAGCTGTCAAATGTATCTGCTAAGACCCCTGTTAAACAATAGGACAGTTAAATCTAACGACATCGTCTAACCGCCAAAGAGTAAGTTATAGTTGTTGAATTCGTATAGTGTAGAAGTCTGTACAATGACGTCCGCCCACTATTATACTTGGACCGAAAAATAATAAAACGTATGAATTGTTTTATTGTACTGCCACATTATGTAGTTAAAATCAAAAGTGAATTCACGTAGGTTCTATTACATCTCAGATTATTTATTTTATTATTTAATGCTAGGTGTTCCCCGTGACTTTGTGCGCCCAAAAAGAACTTCCGCTGGAGCCGTACATTTTAACGCGATAAAAACTAGTCTATCTGTGGCAAATTTCATAAGAATCGGTTCAATAGTTTCGAAAACTCTTCGATGCAAACAAACAAATAAATCTTTCCTCTACAAAATAATGTAGTAGAGATCTAATATCACCTTTTTAGGTAAACTGTTAAAATACAATATAGAGCCAAATAATAAACTAAAATTAATACTAGAGAAAGAAAACTATCTACAAATATGATTATCTCTAAAAATATCTATAAATAGAAAAACTTCCCCAGGTCGTCCCCATCTGGCAGAGAACCTACCAAACTTATAGCATTGCCTCGTTGGATAGCAATTGCTATCCGTAGTCCCAGGTAGTTCCCGGCTCTGGGGTCTCGGGTGGCTTCAGTAACCTTTTACGATGTCTCTTTTGACGTGATAACGTCTTATAATTTGATGGAGCCGGCTACACGCACGAAAAAATATGACTCATGCGTTAACTGTTACCAGCGTTACTTCGCTAAATATGACAATATGCCGTTAGCCGTTGCCTTAGCTAGCCGCGCCTTAGGTATGTGAGCGGTGGGACGGAGAGGCGGGGACGCTTGATGTTATTACTCAGTTCGGCGCCGGACTTCGCGGCGGCAAAACGCCTACCTAAGGCGCGGCCAATTAGTTCCGCGCGCACTATAAACATGACGTTGTCACGTTCAACTATCGTCAGGAAACCGACTTTATAGACAACCGTTTTTTTTCAGGTAGTTAATTTATTTTAAATAATACAATTGTGTAATTTTGTATTCCATTTCAGTAAAATCAGGGTATAATAGGTTCAGGAAATAACAGATACTATAGCATAGTTGACTAGTTTTTTTCATTTTTCTTACTTGGTTGAAATTTGTTTTACAACATCACACTAATGTAAAATAAAAATAATTATTTATTATTATTATGCTAGCCTGTTGTGTCCCACTGCTGGGCAAAGGTCTCCCTTCTTTTCCTACATAATTCGCGATCCTTCGCTATGGTCGGCCAGTCCTTATCAAAGGCATCTATTTCATCGCGCCACCTTTTTTATGGGTCCGCCTCTGTTCCGCCGACCAGTCGGTAGCCACTCCGAAATAAGATGTGCCTATCTGGGTGCATGCGAGTCACATGCCCCGCCCAACACCATTTTAAGCTGGCAGCTTTCTTTCCCAAGTCAGTCAGTCCCGTTTTGAAGCGCAGAGTGGTGTTTCGGATTCGGCCAATCTTCTGATCTTCTTGACACCGAAAATGCTATGCTCCATTGATAATTAAAACATAAAAATATTATTTAACTTTTTACGTAATCAAACAAGACCCAATAAAAAAAATATGGTTGTTGCAGATTTAAAAACCTAAAATTCGTATCCCGATAATAGGCATTTTTAAAGGCACCTAAGTTTATAACCATAATCTTGGCTTAAATTCTCCTCGATATAATCTCTGTCGACATCGCCCTATAACCTCATTTCACTTGGCAATAAATATTTCATCGCCACTATATCGACAGTCAATGGGCCTGGCACATAAAAAATATGTTTATAAAGGATGTTACAAAAAAAATTAAATCAATAAAATAATCATAGACATATAGACGAGGCATGTCGAGAAAAAAACTGTTTCTCACTAAAATGGCCCTACTTAAAGGGGTTTTGGGAAAATTTTGACATTTGAGGTATTGTTAAACCAAGATGGCTGACATTTGAGGTATGGTTAAATCAAGATGGCGTAACTTTTACTTGTATGAAGATTTTTTCTGTCTGTAAATGTACGTCATAACCCATCTTTAGTTTCTAAATCATTGAAAATCATAGAATGAAAGGTAAATTTGAAGGTGTGTTAAGTATCATCTTTTGCCCGCAGCTCCGCCCGCGTAAATAGTAGTAAATATAGTAGATACTGTATTTACGCGGGATAAAAAGTACCCTAAGTATACCCAGACCTTAAACTCCTACCATACCAAATTTCATCAAAATTCGTTCAGTAGTTTCTGCGTGAAAGAGTAAAAAACATCCATCCATCCAATCATCCATCCATCCCTACAAACTTTCACATTTATAATAATAGTAGGATTTTGGCTTTAAATTATTCAAATGTTATTTTTATAAGAAGACTAGCGACCCGCCACGTCATAAACATATGATAAACTTTCCTCTTAAATCACTCTATCTATTGTTAGAAACTGCAAAATCCGTTTAGCAGTTTAGAAGATCTAAGCGAATAGACAGCGAAAGCGACATAATTTTTTTCTATGTGACGAAGATTAACAAGATTATTACACATTTAGAATTTTGAAAAATTCTAAATGTGTAATAAATTTTTTCGGTCGTTTGTTTGTACACATAAGTTAATTGAATTTTACATAAACATTATTATAAGTAAGTAAAATAAAATAATATCACAGACAGCACAAGTTACAGCTAAATGCTCTACGTCTGTGAACAGTAAACACTCTGTATATGTTACGCATTTGACGACCTTCACTGCATTAAAATCTTATGACGCCAACGAAATTTATTGTTTTGTTTTATAAATGTTTAGGTACAATTACATTGGAAATATGCGCTGATTTTTTATTTTAATATGCTAGGTATATGCGCGTACATAACTACAAAAATATATTATGGGCCTTGCAAATGAAAAATCATCAATTGCCCGAAAAGATAGTATAAGATAATAACTATCATATCGTCTGCCAAAATAAAACATTATCAATATTACATACGTACATACACAGATACAAACAGTAAATATATATAAACAGATTTCATCTGGTAAAAACTAGCCGAGAGGTCTTTTGCAGTAGCCCATTACAAACTACATACAGCAATCTAATAAATAAGCATATGGGTAAGCACGAACAATTGACAGCAACGTATTAACGTTATCGAATGAGAATCGTATGAAAATCAAGCCAGTGTCTATACGGTTTTCATTCCAAAACGTTACGAGTATACTGTTGTCAATTTTTCTCGTGCTTACTGCTTACCCAACAGTCTACACAATAGATTCTCGATCGACAGCAACGTGTCAAGCAGTGAACGAGCTGATGATGATGAATATGAAGTTGATAGCTATAGCTAAGAATACTCTCGATCATGTCAGCTTTCACACAAAAACAAGTCGATCAAAATCGGAACACACACGCACACATACGCATACAGACACATCAAACGTATAACACCCCTCTCTATTCGTCAAAGGAAAATATTTGAGACACAAAGTATCGATTACATAGGAGAAAAAACTTTGAATGGCTCCTAATTTCTTCCCGGCGTCAACTTATAAACTGCTACGTCACGAACTTGCTCCCTCGTCCTCGGCCCTCAGAAGAAGCCCTCACTTCTCAGCCCTCTTGATCTGAAGTTCTCCGTGTCAATAATAACGCCCTCATACCAAGGATCTGGTTTGCGCCTCAAGATTGAACGAGCAGAGTACAAAACACTCGAGGTATTTTTTAGGATTCCGTATTACCAAAAGGTAAAAACGGGACCCCATTACAGAGACTTCGCTGTCTGCCTGTCTGTTACCAGGCCGCCTGGCAGGCTGCCTGTTACCTCCTTAGCCGTGATGGCTAAACAGTTGAATTTTTCACATATGATGTATTTCTGTTCCCGTTTTACCAACAAAATATACTAAAATCAGAATAAAATAAATATTAATATTGGCCCCATGCAACAACTGAGATTTTTTGACGTTTTGTATGGAACCCATCGTGCGCGAGCCCGACTCGCACAGGCCCGGTTTTATTTTCATCAAAATTTTTTACTTTGATATTCATTGTGCTGTGATTTCTGTTTGATAAGATTGCTTTGCTTTCATTTTTCAACTGGAGTGAGAAATTATTTTGAAGCACAACCTTTTTTGTAGCCAAAATCTGGGAAACACCGCAAGTTGCCGTAGGCTCAGCCGTAGCGGGTCTACGCCAAGAGCCCAAGACTCAAGTAAAATCTCAAATCTCAAGTAAAATCTAAAATCTTTCATACAGTTACGAATATGTGTACTATATCGACCGTACATATTATGTGTGGTATTATAGTACATATAACATACTATAATTTTTGTTTTTAATAATTCTACCAAGAATATTATTGTACATTTTAATTGTCATGCGATATGCGTTTTTACTGTTTATCACCAGTCTTTGTGTGGGTTTAGCAATTTTATTAATGTTTCTATTATTTGTAGTCCTGCCTTGCGTTTTTTTCTTTTTTGTTTAATTTATGTCAAATTTATGTCTCTCCACAAATAGACACGGTTCTAGTATGCACAAACTGGCGAGGGAGAGTATATAATTTTTTTTTAAAGTGGATTACAATGTACTGTGCTACAATGCTGTATGGTGCCTACTATCCACATCTGCTATAGCTCTTAAACATTTTTTTTGTATTATAAATGCTCTATTTACGTCCACTGAGTTTCCCCATAGTTAGGAAAAAGGTTAATAAACCGATCTAAGGTTCAAAAATAATATTTTACGAGATTTATCGATCGATTGACATTTAAGATTGTGTTAGTTATTATTGGTACTAGAAGCTATATTCTACAATGCTTGGTTTGAATATACTATCTCTCTATCTATGTATTTTATTGGCTTTACAAAAAGTATATAGGTAGTACGCGAGAAAATATTGTCTTTGCAATGGCATATCCACGATCAACTCAGACGAAAATTTATTTCATTAACTTAAATACTGCGTGTGCGTGCGTGTCAATGAGGAAAAAATGTCACAAATAACATAAGGATTTGAACAGTAATTTTTGTTTTTTAATCATATAAAAATGACTTGTTTTAGTCCTTTTTAGTCTTTTATTACCTCTATGTTTTTAGTTCTGTAACTGATTACTGTTTTTTCGTTCACCCTTCGGTCCATGTTTATGTTGCCTTTCGGAAAGTATAAGAGTTTTGCTGATTTAAAACATGTTTTCTACCCGCGCATTACAAAAATTATAAATACTTTAGAATTTTTGTTGAGCGTCGCACGCTGTACCACATCGATGACAGCTACCCCTGCAAGCATCGCGCGCTGTCACACGGCACGCGAAAGGTCGACTTTTCCGTGTCGTATCGTATGTCGATTTAAAGTTATATGGTTCATAGTCCCTGGTTTTTATTTTTTATTTTGTACAGATTTGTATTTTTGTACGTTTTGTAGACGGCCATGTAGCTTTTTTGTTTTTGACTGAGTGCATTAAAAAATAAAAAATAAAGCTTCGATTCTATGAATAAATAAAAAACAGATTGGTCTGATTGTTGACAAATGTCATCAGTTGTCATTTGCAATATTTGATGTTTATGTTAATTTTATTTACAGATTTCGATGTTTTTATAAATAAATCGTTATTTAAATATATTCTCAACTAATAAAATAAAAAGTTTGGTAGGTGTGTACATAGTATTTTTCCATAATTTAGCTTCAAAAACCGACACAAAAAAATTATTTCCCGGTGAAATCATATTTGATATTTTGCATTTTAAATGTTATATTTCTTGCAATTTTTTAACATATAAAATGTGTAGAATTTTTATTCTAGTTTCCAAAAAATATATAACATGCCAAAGTTTCACTCACAATTCATCAATGAAAATCGAAAAAACGAGCGCGGATGCCTTCTGCCATATAGTTCCGCGCGACGCTTGAAGGATTTTTTGTGTTCACATCAAGATTGCTTGTATTCATTTAGTATATTGTAAATTCTAGTTACATAGTCATATAGGGAGTTTATTCTAGTTTATTTATTTATTTATGGACCAAAAACAGTTTTGCATCAAAAATAACGTAGAATAATAAAATACATTCAAATTTACAACTAGATACAATAACTTATTAATTACGTTTGGCCTCAACATGCATTGGACTATTTTACAATAAAAATTAAATTACTTTATTACTAATTATAAAACAAGTATAAAACAAATAATCACAGCCCCTTAATCGAAAAACAAAAAAGAAAGGAATTGTATTAATAAAAATAAAAAACATATATTATATAGGTACGTAGTAATAATAGGCATTTCATAAAATTGCATTGCTTATAGCTAAAGTACATAATATACAAGATAAAGATACTTATTTATTAAAAATTACATTAAAAGCTCATTATTAAAATAATCACAGATGAAATTAGATTTGAATTTAAATTGGTAATAAAATCATAATAATTTAAATAAAGTTATCTGGAACGTGATTAAATATTCCTAAAACAACCTTTTTTATTATTGTAAGGCTATCAAAAAATACATCAACCTGACCTGAAATACTATTGTACAAGTTTATAGTTCTGGAAAAGGGAGAATGTTTACGAAGATTCGTGCGGCATGTGTATTTTGAAAAAAATATTAGTTTTTAAATATATGTCATATGCATAGGTTTGGTGATGTCCTTGACAGTTTTAGAGCGCGACGCTCAAGAGGTTAACCGACTTGTAGAAAAAGGAGGTGGTTATATGTTCGGCTTTATATAATATATATATATATATATATATATATTATATATATATTTGTATGTTCAACGATAATTCCGCCGTCTGTGGATCAATTTTCAAATTATTTTTTTGATGTAAAGGTAATCCGAAGTCCCGTTTTTTTCTAAAATGGTGACCTGATGATGGGATCCATGAGGAATAAGGGGAGCTCCTCGAAGTTTATATGGACACAAAAAGTAAAAATCACTATATTATATAGTGATTTTGACTTTTTCTGAAGTTAATCAAGCATATAGCTACCAAAAAGTAAAATTGAACCAAAAGCAACTGAACAGAACTCCTCAGTCCATAAATATACACGTTTGGAAATTTAAGCATATGTCATTATGTAACTTACAGTAATCATCATCATCATCTCATACATATAAGGTTTGGTAAAATCAACGACGGATATTTTGGGTATTATGATCTACTGCTCATATAAAGACGCTTAGGCATAAAATGTGTGTCATACTCGAAAGTTAAAAAAAACATCTCATAATGGGTGAATCTCCACCTAACGCAAATTTCCCCACTTATAGGATTATTTTTTGTTGAGTATAACAATTATTTTTCTTCCTAAACGTCTATTACATAGACGTATATCATATGCCCAAAATATCCGTAATTGATTTTACCGACCCTTATATACAGCGCCTAATGGAAGATAGGCTTTTGTATGATTGAATCTGTGAAGTAAGGCATTTAAATGAAAGATAAGATTGTAAGTAAATCAAAAATTGTCAAGTCGTCGAAACTAAAAATTGTAATTAGTAATAAAATTAAATTATTAACAAATGTAAAAGAAAAGAAAGAGAAACTATTAAAAAAGCAAACAACGAGCCCTGTCAATGGGGATGAAAAAAAAAGGAAGCTTGGCGCGTATTCAGTTGTGCATGCGAACGCTTATTTTAATATTTCTTAAAATGTGTTAATAATAAGTATAATAAATATAACTAAAAAGGGAAATATTATTATTTTTAAAAGAAAAATTACTTCCAAAGTAAACACAAAAAAGTATCAAGTAAATCTTATTTTGTAAATAATTCCCCTTTTAAATTCGGCTAAAATTTTAACTGTTTTTCTACACAATCTTCATAATTTTGAAGTTGGTACCAGCTAACTTAAACATATCAAATATTGTTTTATCAAGATGTTGTTTGGGCTGGTACCGACTTTATAATAATGAAGATTGTGTAGAGAGACAGTTAAAATTTTAGCCAAATTCACAATTTAAATTATTTAGAAAATAAGAAGTAAAAGAAGTAAAGGAAAAGAAAAAAAGTATGAAATAAAATACTTTTTTCTGCATTTTTACTTTGGTAGTATGTTTATTTTTTTGTTAAATAATAATAATAATAATTTAATAATGTTATAAATTATACGCACGCGAAAAACCTATTACTACTAACTATTTTACTTAACTACTAAGTACTTAGAAAGTTAATACATAATTAAACACTTCATCAGTAATCACTTGTGAAGTTTTAATTAAATTTAACAGCGCTTGTATCGTCATATATCTAAAGTGTCAAAGATAAGTGATAGTTATAAACTGACACCACTGCTAACCGCATCGGATGTATATTTAGTCATTAATCGTACTTAGGCTATGGGATTTTCCAATCCAATTTAGATATAATATATTAGGACTCACGATGCCGTAGATCCAAAAGTATATATCGTTGCTTTATTATCAATCAACAATCCATCCATACATCCATGCTCGCAGGCTTTCACATTTGTAATGGTGCCTAGTAGGATGGAATAGATGTGATGGAATCGTCCTACTACTTTATAAATGTGAAAGTTTGTGGGGATGGATGGATGGATGTTTGTTACTCTTTCACGCAAAAATTGCAGAACAGATTTTGATGAAATTAGGTATTTGTTTAGGCTCTGGATTAAAACAGGTTACTTTTTAACCCGAAAAAGTCCCGTGCGATACTTAATATACGCGAGCGGAGCCGCTAGCAAAAGCTTGTATAAAATATACCTTGGACATTATAAAGTGCATAGTTTGTCGGATTAGCTTGTTAGGCAATTAATTATATTCGATGTAATTACGATCTATAATTTCTTTCAGTGATCAGAAAATGACCGCATTGACTGCAGACGTAGTTGTGGTTTTGGAAACCGTAGTTCACCTTTGAGTATATATGCGTGTGCACGATTCAACGGCGCTGTTGTCCGATTTTCATCTTATGCCTGGTCAAGCGGCAACTAGTTCGATAGTACATTCTCACGCCAGGTTTTTACTGAGGCAGGCCTCGGCTTACTCTCTCACACTCAATAATCTTATTGTTACACGGTTCCGGGTGCTCTTGACCTGACCTTATTTAAGAATTTGTATCATTAGAACATTTTATTTTTTGATGTTAAGCATGCGATAACTTCGAGAAACGCAGGATGTTAAGTCAAAAGTATTTTATCTAGAAAATATCTTATTAAAACATACGACCGTATCAAATTTCACCGTTCTTAGCAACATCGCAAACCAAACAACATCAATATTAAAATACATTGCAAACTCAAATTTCGCCGTCGTTTAAAATGCATGGCGTGGTCTTAGGACTCTTAGTTGTAGCAAAATAAATAAAGGCAATTTCCCTTTGGGCTTTCCACTACGCTGAAACTTCAAATTGTCTTCAATCTTCAGTGCAACACCGACTCGAGTGGCGAGAGGTCGCGTCGCGCCGCTACGAACTTGCGCGTTTTCGTATCATGGAAAAATAGTGTTTTGGTGTATGTTTCGTATATAGTGACTGTTTAAGTGTGTTTAGTGATGTTTAAGGTAAGTTTGGTGTGTTTTGGTGTATGTTTAGCTATCGCGTGACCCCGGCATGTTTGCTCTATTATTTAATGACATGGTTAATGTGTCGATCAAACACGTTGCTCCGAGATGATTCTCCTTTTAGGGTGCTGTGGAATTTTACTGTAGTTTGTCATAGTATGTACTTATATTATATACCTATAACCTATAAATACTATTTAAAGAAAAAACAAACAGTTTTGTAAGAATAAAATGTTAATTTTATTACTGAGTAAGTTGGTATTTAAACTTTTAATTTTAACTGCAAGTTTGAAAAAGAAATCCTCGTTTATATCGGTATTTTATTTCTCTGGAAGTTTATTTCATAATTACTATGTAATACCTATTTTATAATAATTTATTTCTTCTTTAGTTGATTTATTTTTTAGACGCGACACGGTCAAATATTCATTGTATGAAATTGTATGAGATAGAATGTACTATTACGCGGCGCGGCATTCCTTTGCGGTATTACTAGTAGGGAAGTGTCGCGTCGCATCGCTCTGCTGCCACCTAGTGCGGCCTTACCTTTATGAGGGATTTACATGGGTCGACATTCGTCGTGCAGCGAGTCGCTTGACAAATTTCATCGCAATTTTAATTTGCGAATTTTCCTAGCGAATTGTCATTTATACTAATTTATAAGGTAGATTTTCACCAAATCTAAATCTACCCATGTACTCTAAAAATTGAAAGTACGTTTTGTGTCATAATCTTTGAAGTTGGGAGTAACATCATAGAAGTATCTTCTTTGCAGTAGCCAGTAGGTACCATATTAGGCACTGCAAATAGGGTTGCCTACGGTTGACTTGTGTGTGGGTACACCGTACAGGGGGTCTAAAAAGATGTTACATATATTTTTTACCATAGGTACAAAAATCTTGAAATGTTAAGTGAAATATATAACTTGTATCATCAAACATTTAATACTAATCTAGTGATCTAACGATACTTCTCAAGCTAAAACCGTTTAGCTTTTTAGGCTGAGGATTATAAAAGAATAAATGCTGTCAGCGACGTGGTTAATGAATCTGAATATCTCGTGGAAACATTTTAATGAATCAACAGTAGCCTTAACATGTAACCAAAAACCATTCTGCGGTTTTGTGCGGAAAGGTTAACAAACACACATACATAATATTCAGTCTTCACCTCAGACTAAATAAGAAAATTAAGACAGAGCTTTGTCAAACAAAAACTGAGGCCGGTTTTTATGCATGTAGTGCGCGTGTAGCTACGCACTTTACAAAAATAAAAAACCACGCACTGCGATAGCTCGTCTTATAATGTAATGCGTAGTTTCGTTACATGTGTATGTGCGTGACACTATGTAATTAGATGGCGAGGCGTAGTTTAGACCGGCCTCGCTTTGTGGTTCGCAGAACTATGTCTTCGCTTTTCTTTTTGTCTGAGGTCTTCACTTAAATTATCATAAATTCACATTTCTAACAGTAGTAAAATATTAGTAAGACGTATGTATGTTTGCAAATTATCTAATGTATCTGAGCCCTAATATCATAATGAAACGTGTCGTATCAGACTGCAAGGCTTATTAGCATCGTGCATGTCTCTTCGTTACCGCAGAAATATATTCTAAGCCAACATAAATCCATCTCATATTAAACTTTATAAAATAGTACCAGTATTTTTTATAGAAAATATGGGTACTATATATTTATTGTTTTTTCTTTGTGTGCATGCATCACAAATAATCATCTATGACCGAAGAATGTTTTTCTAGCGTTTGTTACTACAATTTACGACATGACTTACAGTCAAAATCTATCAATAAAGATATATTATATTATAAAGATATATTTATTTATTTAAAAATGGTTTAATGGATTAAAGCATAAGAGGTAAGAGGTAAGAGCATGAGAGGATGATTTGTCTTGAAACTGAGAGTACTGATACGAGGCCCAAGGATTTTTTATAACTCGTCCGCTCAGTGGAGAATATGGAATGAATTAAAATATTTTCTGTTTTCGTACTGACATGCTCCACATACTAATATTGCATTTTCATCATGGAGCAATTAGTGCAGATTTTTATTTATAAATGTAAATCCGGACTCCAGGAATATAAAAAAAGAAATCGGTTGTCTGTAAAGTCGGTTTACTGACGATAGTTGAACGTGACAACGTCATATTTATAGTGCGCGCGGAACTAATTGGCCGCGCCTTAGGTAGGCGTGTTGCCGCCGCAAAGTCCGGCGCCGAACTGAGTAATAACATCAAGCGCCTCTCCGTCCCACCGCTCACATACCTAAGACGCGGCCAGCTGAGGTAACGGCAATGCGACGCTGGTACCTGGTAATAGTAACAGGTAACGCATAAGTCATGTTTTTTCGTGCGTGCAGCCGGCTCCATCGAATTATAAGACGTTATCACTTCAAAACCTTATGTTTTATTGCAGCAACACTAAAATAGGCTGGGATATGATTGGTTAAATCCCGAGGATTTGACATTATTGACATTTAAATGTTTCCTAAATTTTCCGCAATATGGCGAGGTTTTTGATATTTTTGGCCAGGCTATATATATTATATTTATTTCGTTTTATGGAGTAGGATTTAATGGAGTTGCTGAAACAATATCTTTAGAAAATCAGAATCAGAGTTTCGACAATGGATCCATTTTAAATTTTTCCAAAATAAACATGTCTACCGTCTGCACTATCGCGTTACACTTTAAATGGAGTTGCGCGTCTATTTTCTCAATCAACAAAGTGAATTTGAGACGAGGTTCAAATTTTATTATCTACTTTTAAATTTCATCTTTCATAGAATCTTACAGTGAGAGTGCTTTGCCAGACCAGATCACAAAACCGGCCAAGTGCGAATCGGACTTGAGCACGAACGGTTCCGTACAAAACGGCCAAAAAAGCACGTTTGTTGTATGGGGACACACTTTAAAATGTTTTAGTATATAGTTGTCACGGCTCATGAGACAGACAGCCTGGTGACAGACAGACGGTCGTAGAGCGGAGTCTTAGTAATAGGGTTCCGTTTTTACCCTTTGGGTACATAATCCTAAAAAGTAGCTTTCAGATTACAGAAATCTAGTGGAAATCTTTTACATTTTAATGGGTCCGCCTGACTAAAGAAAACCATGCTACTTAACTAGCCAATGATTTAGGCCTAGGCGTAGAGCGTAAGAGACTGGCAATGCACGGATATTTATAGATATATTCTTAAACTAACTGATGCCCGCAACTTCGTTTGCTCATAGAACTAAAGAAAACAGAAACCCTATTTTTTAAACGGAACCCTAAATAAATAAAAATAAAGTAGCCTTTATTAATAATAATAATAATAAACATTTATTTGACACAATGAGACATTACACTACAAATAAAACAAAGACATACATACAACAAGTCATAAAAACAGGACAGAAAAACAACTTAAAACAAAACATAAAAATTACGTACCATGAGTAGGAGTAGGAGTATGAGGAGAGGTACGCAAGAGATACTATTATGGATAGGAAGGTAGGTAGTGTAATGCCTAACCGTCAAAAAGGAGACCGCTCAGGCGTATCACTGCGGCGTAACACCACAGTGCCTGGTATTATGCGGTTCCATATTGTTGTCGTTTGATGGACAGATTTAATACACTCAGCAACAGCACATAATCAGTTACATATATACACAAACGATTAAGTAGATAATGATAATAATAATATATATTATGGGTTACAAAATACAATAGATAACAGTGCGAGTCATTGCTATGGACAATGCAGCGATCACGCCACCCGCGCCCTTCGCACTCCCCTCACACACCTCCCTAGTCCCATAAACTATAGTTAAGTTGTAAGGGGCAGACCCCGCGTGGCTAGACGCCACACTTGTTCATAGCAACTATCACGAGATGAACAATACGAACATAAAAAAACATAAAATACATAATACATAATATATATTATACTAGCGCTGTAAAAGGATTAAATAGTAAGTATTTTTATACATTTTGTTGTGATCTTTATCAATATTGTGCATAATTAGACTACATAAAATAATAGCATATATTTATATTTTAGGTGTGTTCTACATAGGTAATATCATTATTCGTTCGCTGTCGTACGTTAATGACAATTGAGAAGTAGGTACCTGGCCTTTAAGACTACAGGATCCCTGGCCCCTGCAAACCGCCATGCGTCGGCTCGTACCCGAAGGGTAAGTAACGTCATAGTTAAGTAGTATAGTAAATTAAGTACATCATTAAATAATTATAATGTATATTAAAATTAGGTTATATCATAATAATATTAGGAATTTAATTAATTAAAGGATAAAAAAATAATAATAATAATGGAATAATACTAATAATAATAATATTAAATAAAAAAATAAAAAAAAATATATAGGGGAAAGTTGTTCTCGTAGCAAAAGAGATTTCAATTTTAATTTAAAGTAATTTATTGTTTTCAGCCACCACATATTACACCTTATAACATCAGCTATCTGCCAGTGAAAGTCCCGTGACAATAGGTCTAGCCGTTTTAGAGATTAGCCGGAACAAATAGACAGACAGACAGACGGACAGACAAAAATTTTAAAAATTGTTTTTTTAATGTAAGTACTTCATATGCATTAAGTGAAAAGCTGTTAATTTAAAATTACAAACAGACACTTCAATTTTATTTATCTGTATAGATTATACGACAAGCCCGACAAATTCTGCGGCAATAACTATCACCAAATCGCCTAAAGCACTAACACTATCAGTATGAAGTGATTTTATGGAAGATCATAAAAAAGGTTTTTCATATAATGAATAAAATGGATCACTAAACTAACTTTACAATCCTTCCCATAAAGATAGTCGTAAAGCGAACTCAAACATCGTTAAAGGGAGTACTTTAGCCGGCTAACTTACCAATAAACTCTCTTTTGAGTTAGCACATTGTTGGATATGAATCTTTCTGTATCGAAAATCAAATTGTCTATGGCACAATTCGCTGTGACGCGCGATTACGCGAAAACGCGATTGTGGTTGGTATGGATGTCAACTAACAAGTCTGTCACTTTCCCGATAACTTTTTGTCTTGCACTGGCTGATCTACTAAAGTACGGTCGCGGAGCACGTAGAATTTCTTACAATAACTCATCGCTATTTGTCTCTTTTACTCGAACACTAATATATTGCTGTCGCGCTCATATTGCATACTTGTGTAAACGCGATGGCAATGTACAAAATTCTACTTACTCCGCGACCGCACTTTATTTGGTTCCAAACGCATACAAAGGCTTACTGTCCGCGCGCGAGTTGAATGCAGTCGGGGCCTGAGGTGAAGGGTACCCCCGCCGCACGCGCACCACGCCTCACGCGCCTGTTTTGTATAGTGTCCTTGAGAGCTGGTAGATTTCTTAGGCTTAGAAATCGCGCGCTATTTAAATATAGAGACTATAGAACTTTTACTACGCTACGCTACACCAAATTAAAACTTTGGCCCACAAACTTTTTGAAAAAACTAAATAACTTACTTTTAACTACTAACTAATTTGTGTGTAGTACTTTCTTATCGTTAAGAAAAATCATTGTTATATAATGGGCCTAATTTGCTATCGTAAAAACATTCGTCATTCTCAAGTTCCATACATGTTTCATTTTCATCGCTATACGAAACACAAGACGTAAAATAAGCAACCATGGCTTAATTAAAATCATCTGTAAATTCATATTTTCGTATCAGTATTTCTCTCTGTCCTTCAATTTTCACGTTCATTCGGAGACGACAGGCAATTTTTGGTATGGCATTGAATTACTGTGAGATGGGATCTATAAGTAACTGACAGATCTCATCAAAAAGTACACGAGGAACGCATTGGCTTATTTGTTAAATCGTAATTTTCACCTAGACGTGGTGATAATTTCCCACTTCTTGCCAGTAACACTTCTATACATTTTAAATTTTCTGCGTTTTTATTGTGCTATACGTTTGACGTGTATGTGTGTCTGCGTTTCTACTTGTGGAATCGTAGCTCCTAAAGAAATAGACAGATATTGATGCGTTTATTTTTGGTTGAAAGCGGATATCATCGAGATGGCCGTTATCTACAAAACAACATCATCAGCTAACGTACTGTTTAAAAAATGCCAGTGGATACTTTAATTTTTTAATGTTGTTTATATAATCTCTTTCACGTAATGTATCGGTCATCGGTTAAATTACTGTGGCAAGAGTATATATTATGAGTGGTTTACCTATTTCCATCAAAGTACGTTTTGTGTAAATAACACATATTAGACGAGACTAGCCACAAAGCCAGAAAACAGGTTAGAAGGTCACAATAATTAATATTTAAATGTCACAGTTCGACTTGTAAATCGGGGCACAATTTCACCTTCAGCGAAGTAAGTCGTAAAATAGCTTTTGACAGATTATTTATTATTGTTTACATAGGAGTTTTATATGCTCATAAATATCTAGTAAACATGAGATAGATATCCGTACATACTAGGCGACCGACGCCGCGCGTTGAATCGATAAGCAAAACAACGCGCTACGACTAATTGTTATCAACATCATCATTATTATATTAATAGATAAAGTAAAAACTTTCAGTACAGTTTTACGAGAATTGTGCAACCGGAGGAGTATGATATTTGACCGGTAAATTAATGTTTCTGTGGAGGAAGGAGTGCAGAATGCTAATATTTATTAAAACAATGCTTAGAAATAAATACAATTATTAAAAACAAAAACAACAAAACCTACATCAGGTTATTAACACACATTGCAGTGTGTTTGATAGATACAATTTTTTTTATTCGTTTGACTTTTTTTTCAGATTTCTCCTACCTAAGAGACAAAAGAACCCATATAAAGTTAAAACTCAAAAACTATGTGAATAATATATATTATTGGCGAATTTCGACCACAAGACTATCTATAGTTGTATTAATTGTATGATATTTAACAGCCTCCGTGGTCTAGTGGTTAGAGCTTGGCTCTCGACTCAGAGGTCGTGGGTTCGATTCCCGCATTGGAATAAAAAAATGTTGTTTCCAAGTTTGGTTAGGACAATTCAGGCTGATCACCTGATTGTCTGATAAGAAAGATGATCCATGCGTCGGATGGGCATGTAAAAAGTCGGACCTGCGCCTAATCTCTCGCCAGTCGTGTCGGTTATCCGTCCCACTGGGTTACGAGAGTAACAGGAGGAGAGAGTGCTCTTGTGTACTGCGCACACACTTGGGCACTATAACATAACTCCTGCGTAGCTGGCCTGGTTTCAATGAAACAGGCCACCGTCACCGAAATCGGTGTGGGAGCTATTACTATTATTAATTGTATGATATTTTAAGCATTGCCTACCAGTAGCTTCATTTAATCTAAACCTTGTTTCTCCATCCATGAAAGACGACCATTTCATGCCCTTAGCGGGAGAAAATTACAGAAATTCTTCTGACCATTTTTCATTACTTCGTTTTTGTCCCTTAGCCCAGCTTATTCTTGTTTCTTAAGCTTGTAGAGCTGAAGCTAAACCTTAATAGTGGCAACTACAGACATGCCACTAGCCTACTTATGAAATTATTTAGGTATGTTGGTATTATGATTTGTCATCAAGTGTCTCTTGTGTCGTCTAGTGGCACTTCTCTTGTACTCTATCATCCGTCGTGTGTAATATTATATAGAAACTATGTGCACTCCGTGTCTATTCAATGTAATCCTAATGTGAACAAAAAACTCCATTCATCATTTGAAATCCAAAAATTCTTTCGTAGTATCTAAATAACATCACTTCAAAAAATTGAAATTTTTATACCTAGCGCTTTCTGTGCAGGTACCTATTGACCCGCACTTTAGAAAGATACGTTGCACTGTAAAGGTATAAGTAGCTTCCGACAGATGGCGTTATATCAGTAATCGTGTCGTAACATGACGCGACCTTGAAATTTTACACTCCACGCAGCCAAGTAGTTGAAGTTGCATATTGAGGTTTGTTTACATTTAAAATGCATAGAATCGGAACGGTGTATAATATGTGTAGTCAGTGGGTAGTAGATATCATATGTTGTAGAGGCCGCTTCCTATTAGTTTGTTATGTCAATAAGTCACGTGTCGCTCACGGCCGAGCCGGTCGTTAAAACCACTTATAGGCGTCCACTGTCCACTGATATTGACACTGACCCTAGTAAAAATCCTACTACTATTAGAAATGTGAAAGTTTGTGAGGATAGATGGATGGATGTTTGTTACTCTTTCACGCAAAAACTAAAGAACGGAATTTTATGAAATATGGTATGTTAGTAGTTAACGCTTTAGATTATCACATAGGCTACTTTTTATCCCGAAAAAGTACAGGGTTCACTTGGGAAAGCTTATGTGGGATACTAATACTTAGGTACTATAGACTAGTGGATTGTAGGTATTGTTGATCCGTAAGGTCTTTCCTCTCGCTTTCTGTCATTTCTGAGAGTGATTTTATGAATTGGGAAATGTGTAAGCTCTGGTGCGATGGTAACGTTAGCGGTACTGTTTGTGTCCAAATTGGGATATCAGAGCAATGGACATGCATCATCTTCTTCATATATCATCTTCTTTTTTTTATGGCAATCGCGGTTGCAAAGGTTTTGCACCATTCTGCCAGTACGTATCATTGGGTTACCGCCCGTTCATCACCCAGTTTATGGAACCTAGAGCAAAAACCGGTGTTTCGTCACCTAAATAGTTACCGATTGGTCACCCAACAGGTGACCAATGGGCAGCTACGAGTATATAGACGTACGGTTCGACGACGGACGATGCGGTTCTAATGTTTGAGGTGACGAAACGGCGGAGGTTCCATAAATTGGGTGACGAACGGGTGGTAACTCGTATCATTTGCTACAGCTAGTCTCATTTGGCAACAAATATATTTTCTTTTTAAATCTATATTTAAATCTATATACGCTTCACACCAAGTCCATCTGGCCCCGTGCTAAGTACTCGAAAAACTTGTGTTATGGGGACTAGACAACGGAAAGCATATTATTTAATACTTTTTTACAATACTGGATATTGCCTGCGACTTAGTGCACGCTAAAAGAAATCTCACGGGAACCGGACAATTTGCCGCAGTAAAAAGTAGCCTATGTCCTTCCCCGTGGTCTACTCTATATTTGTGCCAAATTTTATAAAAATCGGTCCAATAGTTTCTGAGCCTATTCGATGCAAATGAACAAACAAACCTTTTCTCTTTATTATATTATTAGTATAGACATATAATTAGGTCACTTTGATCTGAAATATATCTTCTTTGGTTAGGAATTGCAATTTCAAATTTATACCGCTATTTACGAAGAAATTTAGAAACGGCTCGAAGGATTAATGATGTGTATGGCGGCGGTGTCTCAAAAGAAAACACAGTGCGTTTTTAGTTCCAACGTGTTCGTTCTGCAAATTTCGACCTGCAGAACAAGCCCCGTGGACGGCCGGAGACCATAGTTGATAATGAAGAATTGAAAGCTATTGTGGAAGCGGATCCAGCGCAAACCACATCCGAGTTAGCTGCAGGCTGCGGTGTTAGTAATAAAACAATGTTTTAATCCATTTGAAGCAAATTGGGAAAGTGAAAAAGCTTGAAAGGTGGGTACCTCATGAATTGAGTGAAGCAAACCGACAAACGCGCGTCGACTGCTGCGTTACATTACGCAATCGGCACAATAAGGAAGGGATTTTAAATCGAATCATTACCTGTGATGAAAAGTGGATCCTGTACGATAATCGGAAACGCTCAACGCAATGGCTGAACCCTGGCGAACCAGCCAAAGCCTGACCCAAGCGAAAATTGACTCAAAAAAAGTTACTTGTGAGCGTTTGGTGGACTAGTGCCGGTGTCGGTCACTACAGCTTTCTTAAATCTGGCCAGATGATTACGGCAGATGTCTATTGCCAGCAACTGCAAATCATGATGGAAAAGCTAGATGCTAAACAACCGAGGTTGGTCATTCGCTCTAGGCTACTGCTGCTTCAGTACAACGCTAGAGTGCACATTAGACGGGTATCAAATTGGTGAGCTACAATTGGAATGTCTTAGACATCCACCGCGCTCCCCGGACATTGCTCCAACAGATTACAATTTTTTTCGATATTTGGATAACTTCTTGCAAGGGAAAAATTTCAACTCCGATGGGGCAGTGCAAAGCGCCTTCAAAGATTTTATTGATACCTGTCCGAATGATTTTTTAGTAAAGGAATCAATGAACTACCTATGAGATGGCAAAAGTGCATAAATAGCAATGGTATACAGTCTGATTAAATAAATATATTATGTTTTAAAAATTATATAATATTGATGTAAAACATTTAGTAGAAATGTTTTACATCAATGTAAAACATTTTGTAGAAATAGACCAGACCGTTAGTAGGCCCTGTGGCGAATAACCAGTGGCCACATCGGAGTGCTCCAGTAAAAGGAACAAAGCGACCTCCATGTTCTTCCATGCACTCCGTTTTTTCTTTCTGGGTCAAGACAAACATACTTTTGCACCACACTGGCCAGTTTAACCCATAGACTATCTAGCTCCATCTGACAGTAAACACTAACCACTAAGTATTCTTGTAATTTCCATCGCAAATATATGCATACTATCATACAATAGAGTTGAAAATCGAACACACGAGTGTTGAGTCAAATGTCAATGTCAAATGTGACAGTAATTGTCAAGTCGTGTGTCCGAGTTTCGGCTCTATTGTATTGGTCCAGGCTTTTTTTTTCAATGCTCTGAATTTTCTCCGGACTATATTACCTATAGTCCCAGCCTAAAACTCAATAAGTAACTCAAGAGAACGCGTCGTATTACAAATACGAGTAACTTTAACTGCTTTTAAAGTAATTCGGTCATCGATACCTTTGTGTGTAGCCTTAACATATTTTAGACAATATTAAATGATGCCGGTGAATTCATTAGGATATTATTATTTTATAATATTAACGACCACACACAAATGCTGTCTCCACTCATCCATTCATATTCATATACAGAGAAGAGGCAAGTGCGGATAGACTGACTAGACACTAGACGGACAAACAGTGCGAAACTATTGTAGTCCAGTGATATACGCTATCTTTTTACGTTGTGGAAACCTAAAAAGAGACCTATCACTTGTTAATAATGCTCCAAACATATCTCCAAATAATAAAAATAATCTCAAAAACAACTGAACGGATTTTCATACAATGTTTGTGTCAAATGTCAAATTTTCATTTATCGATAGAGTGGCTCCTCAGGAAGGTTTAAGTGTAATCTGTTAAGGTTTTGTAGAAATTGGATGAAATATGGCGATAATTGTTGAAGGTGTCGGAAAAAAATCAAGCCGTCTAGAAGCTTTCATCGAAAACGCTGATTAATCTGTTGGAGGTGTAACAAAACAATGTATAGTGGGATTGTTTCTCTTTTACAGGTCTATAAAAATATCTGAGATTGCATAAGTCTATCTTTTAAGGACACTGGATAGCTTCCTTTACCCATTCTCAGTTTTAATAACCTTAGTTACTTAATAATCTTACCTAACCAAGAGGCTCAAGAGCATGTCAGGACATGTCTAAGGAGGGTTGGGTTAACTATCAACGCATAATAGGTTTTTTTCAAATTACTTCAAAAGTTACTGTCCGATTTCGTTCAAAATATTTTTATTTTTTTTAGCATCAGCATGGAAACTTACGAGTTTCTATATCTCCTATATATTTGGAGGCCGGTTACTCGAAAATGGTCGACTTTGTAAAAGAGCCATGTATGAAACCTTACCTTTATTTTAAAAGTCGGTCAACGATATCCCACACGATGGGATAGACTGAAAAAATATTTTTCATCCCCACTTCACATGTATGGAGAGCCACCCATAAAATAAAAAATTGTTATTATTTTATGATGTAAAAACCGAGATCTATACACAATCTAGAAGTATACAAAACTTCATCTATTTATATTAATAATTACAGAAGCTAGAAGCGCGGACAGACAGACAGATAAATAGTCAAACAGACAGACAGACAGATGGACAGAGCGAAACTATAAGGGTTCCTTGTGTATTACGGAAACCTAAAACTGATCACAATAATGTGGTATTTTCAGAAGTTATTAGGACAAATACAGTATTAATCCTTACCAAATTAAATACATCATTCGTTTTAAACATTTCATACCCATTAAAATTAACATCTTCGGATATATCTTAAAATTGAAAAAACGAAAATTCGGTCGACGGCGACTGCGCGCGATGCCTCTATTCATATTCAAAATAGTACTCGCTCGAAGCAGGTAAGTACTTTTCCCGCGTCCATATTACGAGTACATCAGAGTTACAAATGATGCTATAATTAAATTTAAATTATAACATAATATTAAATTAAATTATAATTTTATAATAAAATTAAATACCCTATAGTATAATAATATTCGTAATTGAAGCACTTAAATAGTCATTGTGCAATAACAACAATATTCAAGTGTAGACGGTCTCGCTGTGAAAATATAATGTTACTAGATTTTGACCGTGGCTTTGATATCTTTATAATTTATAGTCTATTAAATGAATTATAAAGATATTTATTTAATTATAATGTTATATTACATATAATCGTGTTAATATTACTTAATATAATTTAATATTACACAATATTAATAAGTTTACATAACAATAAAAGTTTTGGAATCATTAACAATGTTTCAATGAAAATTAACAATGCTCAAGCAAAGCCAACAACAACAAATTTATTACAGATATTAAAATTAATAATAAAAAACTTACCACACCCACAAATATAGCAAACACATTTAATGAATATTTTATAAAAACTACAAACATAAATAAAGCTTCAAATTCTAATTCTACAAGTAATATTCATGACAATCCTATGAGCATCTTTTTAAAACCTTGCACCTGTGACGAAACAATAAACATTATTAATTCCTTAAAAAACACGAATGTAGTGCGGTTATGATGAAATATCCACAAAGGTAATCAAAGAATGCAAATATATAATTGCCCCCATCTTAACTGAGCTGATAAACAAGTCTTTCGTAGAAGGTTGTTTTCCAAACAAGTTAAAAGTCTCAATAATAAAACCAATATTCAAAAAAGGTGACAAAAAGCAATTAAGTAATTATAGGCCAATTGCGCTACTTCCAATTGTTACGGGTGAAATTAAAAATAAAATAAGATTCTCCGTGACAATATATATATTTAAAAAAAGGAAAAATAGGGGTCGTGGGCAGAAGGCCGTATGGTCTGGACTAGCCTCTTGATGTCAAGGTGGTGGTAAGGGGATTTAAACCGTGGGAACTTAGCTGAGGATCCAGGTGTCTAGCACGTGGCGGATGCGAGATAGGGCTCCAACTCCTGGAAGCTTCTCCGTCACCGCTGCGTCCGTCCGTCGTAGATAGATCGTCTCAATAAAAAAAAAAATCCCCGTCCAATGACTATCAGCACTCTGAACTCCAGCTAGATATAAGTCCATTTAATTGGTGCCTCGAATGCTGTAGTTGGCGGTGTTTCGTGCCCCAAATCAAGTTCCTGAAATATTCACATGTGGATAGGAGTCCGGTCCCATAGCCAGTAGATTTCAACCCCAAACGATCAAAAATCACGGGCTGTGTGACCATTACAAATTAAAAAAAGATGATAAACAGAATAATTAAGGTATGGATACAAATATCCTAATATTTTGACAATGAAAGAATGTGAGATGAAACTACAAATGATAGCACGTGGTATGGCTAATCAGATAATTGACAACTAATTTAGAAGGATGATATTTTACATGTAAGAATACTGCGTTTTAATACAAGCATGATTTTACAAACATTCACAACACAAATATACTAAATTACTCACCGTGGAACACGGGATTAAAATATAATTATTTATAACGACTACATCTTGAGTCTTAGCGAAAATTTAATTCGAAAAGGAAATGTCATTCGAGGAAGTGCCATATATATACCTTTCCTTCCTCTTTTTTAAACTTTTGACAACTATAAACTAAAGCATAAAGATAAGAAATCCAGAAATCAAAATAAGAAGATATTATATCAATAATCAATATATTATGTAATATAATATTAGAAATTTACTGTATTTTCATTATTAAAAACTAAATTATTATTTTTCAAAGATTTAAGACGAAAGTAAAATCGATCTACGAACTAAGTATTAAAGCAAGGCTGACGCCGTTAGTAAGGACGTGCGCCGATAGATGGCGTTTTAAGCCTCTAAAAATGAATAAATAATTAATTATACAAATCATAGATGACGCGAGTAACGCCGAAATAATCGATTTTATGGAAAGGGAATGTAACTACGTTACACAATACTATCAAAAATATTTGAAAAAGCAATGCATAAAAGACTAACTTCATTCATTAATTAATTTAATATTTTGAAACATGAACAATTTGGCTTTCAAAAGAACAAATCAACTCAACAAGCATGTTTCAACGTTACTAACCAAATTATAAACTGCATTGATGAAAAGAACCACTGTATAACTGTTTCATTGACATGACTAAAGCTTTTGATTTTGTTTCACATAAATTACTACTAAAGAAATTAAGCAAAATGGGAATAAGGGGACCAGCGATAAATTGGATTAAGACCTTCCTTGAAAATAGAACCCAATACACAATAATAGAAAACATTAACAGAGATAATGAATTAGTCAATACTAAATCTGCAGTTTTACTTAATGAATATGGAGTTCCACAAGGCTCTGTATTAGGTCCTCAGCTATTCTTGTTTTACATTAATGACATTCCCATTGAAATTAATAATCCAATAATCATGAATAATTATAAATTTACATTATTTGCAGATGATATATCTATAATATTTACATATTTAAATAAATTGGACGTGAATAAAATCGAAAATGACATAAACTTGACACTTAGATATTTAATTGCATGCCTGACATCTAATAACCTTAAAATTAATGTCAATAAAACTAGGTATATACAATTTACAACTTACAATAAAGAACCCATTGACTTAAAATTATCACATGATAATGAAAAAATAGAAGAAGTTGAGGAAAACTTGTTTTTAGGCGTACAAATTGACAAACACTGTAACTGGCATGCACACATAGATAAAGTTTGTTCAAAACTGAACAAATTTGTTTTTGCCTTGCGCAGGTTAGCGTGGACAGTTAATATCCAAACCTCAATTACAGCCTATCATGGCTACGTGTCCTCAGTCCTACGATATGGTCTAGTTGTCTGGGGAAACTCTACGCACATAGACAAAGCATTCATTGTGCAAAAGAAATGTATTTGTGCTATAGCTAAGATTCCACCGTATGAGTCATGTAAGCCTTTCTTTAAAAAATTTAACATCCTGACTCTGCCTAGCATGTACATTTTAGAAATATTTAAATTCGTTATACACAACAAGCACATTTTTACACAATTGATTGACACGAACCCAACTAAATATTTTAGAAATTCAAATAGATTAATCATAAATAAGAAACCAAAAACAACTCTTTTTTTAAGTAATGCATATACAATGTGTGTAAAGATTTACAATAAAATACCAGATCACATAAAACACTTGTCTAAAAAACACTCTATTAGAGAACTAAAAAAAATACTAATAAACAAATCTTATTATGATGTAAAGGAATTCCTAAACAGTTGACATAAATTATTTTATTTTATGATAATAGTTTTAAAATTAATTGTCATTTTCTACTTTATCTAATTTCTTGACATAAATATATATATTTCTCAATATCTTCATGACATGATTAATTATTAATGTGAATGGCCTATGTATAAAATTGATTTGAATATTGTTAGCGTAGAATATATTTTGTATGATTATAATTATTAGATATTCTTATGACATGTTTAATTATTACTATTATTAATGACTTATATTGTAAAAAAAATATTTGAATATTGTTAGCGTAAAATATGTTTTTTATGATTATAATTTAAATCTATATTTGCATGCTATTTTATACATAGCTAAAAGTGTTAGTTCTTAAGAAAATGATCATTACCACCTACTGTATTCACCACTTTTATAGCAAATAAATGAATTGAATTGAATTAAGGTAACGTCGCATTTATGAATATAAAATTTGCGGCGGTAGGCGCTTAAAATAGTCCTGTACATTTTTCATTTTTGTTGCTCGAGCACCATTCGTGCCATTTAAACCCATGGCAAGCCAACTCAACTTTTTGCTTTGCGACTTGCTTGCTTTGCAACTTGCTTGCTTATCAAGCAAGGCTTTTTAAATACACCTTAATACAGAAGGCTGAATGTCTCGTGAGGGTATAATGATTTATGAACCTATGATATCTGAAAATGATTGTGCGTACATTTCGTTTATCGCAAGAATAGGCTAGATGACTGTTTTTTTTATTGCATAAATTAATAGTACTCTTAAATATGAGTAACTTCTCCGAAGAAACAGTATATCAAAAGTCAATATTTTCACTAATAGTATAAACTATAAGTCTCGTGAAAACACTCCTCCTAAAGTCGTACCCAGATGTGACTTGTTTACTAATTTAGCAAAACAAAAAAAAGTCTAGGATTACTAAACTACACATAAAATATAATATTTTTTTACATTTATCTTTTTGTAATACCTCAATATTTCTGAATATATCAATTCAACGCAATATTTTACATGTAGTCATCATCCCCATTGTCGCATTCAGGTTGAAATATGATGTGATGGTAAACGATGAAAGACCTTTTCAAACATATATTTTTAAGACAGATTTTAATGATTTTGAGAAGGTTTTCTATCTCAACTCACACATATTTTTGGAGTTAAGGATATGATTTTTTAATTTTATATACGAAATGTTATAAAAAAAATATACTTATAAATTTTTAAATTTTAAAACAAATTAATCGATCAACAGTAGCATATCGGCATTTGACCTTAGAAATTAAATTTCACAAAGCTCTGGTGATTTCACCTCATAGATAAAATTTCTCAACGGGCTCCTAAAGCCATAACTCAAAGGGAAACAGCAAACAAATTTAAATGAAGGCGCCAACCAAACATTTAGCGCGAATCAGCAGAACATAAATTATTGTTACGCGAAGCACCCACAAATGGGCTCTTTAATTACAGGGAAATATTACGAAAAAAATATTACGTAACCTGTACCTAATGCCGGATGTCGGATGTCGGACATGACGTTGTTTATTTTATTGCATGTTTGCGTGAAAGCCTTATATAACTTTTGCCCGCGGCTTCGCCCGCGTGGAATAGTGTTATTGGAGAAAAAACTTCTTAAGCAAATAACCCTCCTCACTGCAATATACTTTTGTATACAATATTGAAAATGTTTTTTAGGGTTTCTCACCCAATGGGTAAAAACGGGTCGTATCAAGTATCACCTCGCCGCGACGTGGACGCGACCGCTTGATATATATTTTTCACGCTTGAATATAAAGAGCTTGAGTACTTTTTCGGGATAAAACATTACCGTCTTTTATTAATATTTACTGACTTTCAGAAGACAATGGTTATCTTTTCACATACCTTTTTAAGAAGTATGATCGTTACACGGGGAGACTTATTGAGCCCCTAAGTCCAAGCATCATCACTAAAGTATAAACAAAGTCACTTTTTCTGTCTGCCCCCTGTGTATGCTTAGATCTTTAATTTTTAGATTTCAACAAAAATTAAATTATATGATGGAATTTGGTGTGCTAGTTAGTTTAGGCTCTGGATTAAAAC
Organism: Phengaris arion; assembly: GCA_963565745.1. NCBI lineage: Eukaryota > Metazoa > Arthropoda > Insecta > Lepidoptera > Lycaenidae > Phengaris > Phengaris arion. The sequence continues at coordinate 9,099,212 of OY751450.1, read as the reverse complement.
ATAGGCTACTTTTTATCCCCAAAAAGTATAGTAAGTAAGCTCACATGGGATACTTTATTTACGCGGCGGAGCCGCGGGTAAAAGCTAGTAAGTGAAATAAAACAAAAGTCCAAGGGATTAGGGGCTCAAAAAGTCTCCCCGTGTAACGATCATACTTCTTAAAAAGGTATGTGAAAATATAACCACTGTCTTCTGAAAGCCAGTAAATATTAATAAAAGACTTTATTAATTTAAAATAAACAAATACAAACATAATATAATAATTATACTTTGTAGGAAATTTCGATGAACGTATTCCTCACTAAACAGAATAAACATTTTATACAGAATACCTACTCCGAAGATGAGCTACATGTTCTATGTATTTTCAGGCTATGTTTTCTCTTTAGTAACATTACTGTTTTTATTGTTTTCTTTTTAGGGCACGAAGATTTGAAATAATAAACCGAATATGGCGGTGTGTTTCAGAGTTTGTAATTTTTAGCACATTATTTTATCATCAATTTGCAGAAAGTGTATGTATAATGTTAGCGTAATATGAATTTAATAAATTTAAGGCTATGAACGCCTGGGAGACACATGGTGACCCGCTGCGTAATATTTTTAAGCCGCCGTCGAAGGGTTGAAGATTTTTCGAAAATTCCAAGCTCCAACGAAATATCTCAAAAATTAAGAAGTGGCGTCTATAATTTTATCTTCAATAATGAGTGATATAATAAGCAATGACATAAGTTTATCGTGTCCACTGACCGCTGACCGGTGTTGAACAGATAACGAAAACAAACAAGAATAAATTAAATTAGCACATATTATGTCATATTGTACATCAATTTCAATTAAAAGATTATTCTTTCCCATAACAAGTGGTCTCATATTTCTAAATTTAATAAAACACGGAGATAGTTTGTATCTATGAAATGACGTATGATATATATAATAATGTAATGAAAACTGTATGGGCAGTGTCCCCCTACCCACCAACAGATTACAAACCTATCTCAGCTAATAGCTCTTGCCACGCTGATAATTATTTAGTATGGCGACATCACCAGGAGTGGGATTTTGACAGAAATTGGAATTTTTTTTTTTTTATTGTTTTATATTAGCGACCCACTGTAACTTCTTACGGGTGCAATGATAAAATTTATATTACAATTTATTATTTTACTATAGTATATTATGTTACATAAAATACTTTATCTTGAATCACTCTATCCATTAGCGTTGGTTGGGTCGGTTAGGGCTTCTCTATCGTTATGGTTGGTAGCTTTTTCTGTTGACATTCTGAGTAAAACTTGTTAAGTTACATTTAGACATAAAATTTGTCAGTTTTCATTTCTTCATTTTAAAATACAAAAATGAAGAAGGCAAGAAATACCCGATAAATTAAACGCAACATCACAAAACGGCTTTACGTCAAACTTCTTCTTCTTAGTAGAAGTAGTTAGAAGCTAGTTTTTTTTTTTAATGACTATGAAAAGCTTTTATCAGCCGTTTCGTCCACAACCTAATCCTGGCTTCTATTATAACCACGAAATTGGCCAGTGAGTTCACTTTTGAAATTTTGGTCATAAATACTTAGTTATCGAGTTAGGTGACTATGTGCCGGATATAGTTGTTTGGATACATTACCGTCAGTCTCAGGCTCGGCTCCGTCGAGACTCGTCTCAACTTAAATTAACTTAGAAAGCATAAAACCACTGAGCACGTACCGCCCTGGGCATTCGGCCCCCGGGGTTTGTGTCCTCATTTTAATATTTGCTAACAAATTATGAATTTTTATTTTATTTTCACATTTTAATTCAAAAGATAATTAATAAGATACGATGTTAACCCATATGACAATATCTTCAACATTGCAACAACACGTCTAGACCGGCAGCGCACTCGTGACTTCTCTGGTGTTGCAGGTATGACGGACCAATCAGCACAGATTTTTGAATTACACTACCGAAAGTATTTCAGTACGGCGCTTTATTATAAACAACCACTGAAATGCAGTACAATGTAATGCACTGGGCTTCGGCCTGACCGAGCATACCACCCGCGCGGTCGGAGATCTCTCTTTGGGGCTTTCATCACTATCTCACATTTGACATTGGTGATCCTTCTTCTCGACATCATCATCCGATACCTGGACCACCAGCCTCAACGCACCGCAGTCTGGTCGAACCATTATCGGCTTCGTCGTGCACTCTCACTACGACCGGTTATCAAGCAGAGCACATGTGATCAGCACGTAGCATCGTCCCTGCACGGCCGTCACTCCGACTCACTGGAGCCCGTACAGACTACAGGAGCATCGCAGTTCCGACTAGGGGGGTGAAACTCTCATACGTGTACAAATTTATAGAGAACAGCGACATCTCAACACGAGTATCCGGTACTAACAGTTTGAAAATTTTCGAATAGCCACAACAGATAACACTAAGCTCCTACATTGCACTATCGAAGACACCTGCAGGTGTTTGTTTAGTAGGCTCGCGAACATTTTATATGGCGGAGACCATATCCAACAGTTATATGGGAATATTGTCATTCTGAATCATTGGTGGATGTATATGACTTTCGTAAATAACTTAATTTCTGTCTATATTTCGGTTCAATAAAAATTGTCAGGCAGTACTGCATCCCTCTAGCGGGTTTAATTGTAACTAAAACGATATAACATCTACATACGACATCCCGAAATTTAGCAAGACTTCCAATTTTAGAGTTGCGCATCTATAGTAGTATATATCTGTATAATCTATGGTTCCGAATCACTATTCCACAAAGATGTTCACGAGCGACGCCAGTCGCTTCCCATCAGACAATCCATTTCCTCTTTTGACTTCTATTTTAAAACAATATTAGTAGAGACATAAGAGGAATGTTTGAATTATATTATGACAAAAACCCATATAATTCTCTATACCACGAAAACAGCTGAGCCGATCTAGATGAACGAACATGATACATTATTAAAGAGGACCCGTTTTAGAGGCGACTTAGCATGATACATGGGGTAGAAAGGTTGATAAGGAAAAGGCCCGACGTGTAACAGCCGAATACTGAAATGCTACTTACGGTTTTGTTTATTCAATGAAAATAAACTACAGGCATAATTCCCATACCCTTTTATCCAGATATGACAATTATTATGCTCAGGACACTTATAAGTTTCCTACACTTATTTTAAAATAATATAATTATAATTGTTGACGAAGTCCATCCCGGTTTTGGTAAACTTAACTCAATTTCGCTGATCACCTTCGTTCCCTATTATAATATTTTTGGAACGATGTTCCTTATCGCGCGTTGCGAAAGGGACTAGACGGAAAGTTAAGTTAACGTTACGTTGTAACGACACTTTTTGCTATAGTTGTAAGCCGTGCGGTATATATATATATATATATATATATATATATATATATATATATATATATATATATATATATATTATAATAACTTCGTTCCATCCAGGTGTTATGTTTTTATATAGTCCATTTCTCTATTCTCGCCATTCGAACGTTATAATCAAATTCCTCGTAAATCAGGTCTCAGAGGCCTTTTTTTCATATTTAACTTAGACTTTCAACTTATCATCAATTCATTATAAATTAATAATCCTGTTATCATAAATTGACCGAAAGACGGTATTCTAGTACATTTACCCCCGGTTTCTGAAAGGCTAATTAACACCAAAATCAACTAATCAGCGGTCTAATCTCTTGTCAAGTGTAAATTGAGTTGCAAAAAGCTTGATCAGCTGTTTGATTTGATCATCGTGTTAGTTAACAAAACTAATGTCAAACGAATGGTCAAACAACATGTCAAGCGCTGTTTTCGGTTTCTGGAAAGCTATTTAAGGCTTGTATGTGCTTGTATGTGTCATGTTAATTTGATCAATGATTAGTAAATTTTTCACTAATCAGCGTTTCAGAAACGGAAATTGATTTAACAAGCCTGTTAACTCAACAACGTGTTAGTTCATCAAATATTTGATTAGCCTTTCAGAAACCGGGTGTTAAAATCCCAACACACTCATTTTGAAATAACATTGAATAAAATTCATAATTCTTCTTCTTCTTTAATTATAGCGTATGGCCTCAGTGAGTTGCCAATGTCAGAGTGTTTGTAAGTAAACTTTGCTCTATAAATTGTAGGTCTGGTGAAACAAAAAGGGCACAGTTAACAATTCATAATTATAGCGAGTGCAAAGACAGCTGCTGCTTGACGTTTGTACGATATAGTATCGACAATTATGGCGCGTCAGTTAAGGCGCGTCTGCTGCTCGTGTTTTCTTGAAACATTACACAAAGCCATCGAAATTGGGGCGTGGCTATGCACATTTGTGAACGCATACACAATATTTTTGTCTTCCGAGGCGGACGGAAAACATTCCCGGCACGGGTAGAGAGGGGAAGGCAAAAAAAGTGATTTGTGCGTAATTTCTATTTTGTTATGACATCCCATGTCACACTGAAAAAAAACCCGGTTGACGGTTCGGTTTCATCAAATTGGAGTCAAATTTATAAATATATGAGAATACCGTTTCTTATGGATAAGTGATTCGCTCAATTTACAATCAAGCTTCGATACAATAATAATTGCATCGCGGCGAAATTCGTCGTTTGAAGTTTGTTTGAGGTTAAGTAGAATACGATTTTGCTGTTTGATAGGATCCGGACTATATCGAACAATTATCGAAGCTGCATTATTGTTGGATTAATATTATAGCAGACTCGACCTACTGACTTCATCGTGCGCCTGATGATCTTGACAATGGCGTCCTCAAAGCAGTTGGTGTGTTGCGAGAGTGATACAACTGCGTGAGATACTCTGTCGTGAGCGCTCAGCCTGTCGCTCCTAGTTTGTAAAATTATAACCGACTCAGTAGTAAGCGCTTGAGATTGATGAATGGGCTACTTGAAGTTAGGACTCCTCTAATTCGTATGCAAGAAACGCTTGCAGAATGACAAGGACAGGACACTACTTGAGTGCTACTTAATTTGTGTTTCTGTGTTCGGCCGTAATTTACTCGTTTTGAGTTTTGAATCCTCTTTTTAAATGTTTTTTTTTTGCCCGCGTACATACAGTATCCCACGGGAACACTGTACTTTTTCGGGATAAAATGTATCGTATATTTTAATCCAGAGCTTAAATTACTACCATACCATATTTGATCGAAATCAGCTCAGTAGTTTTTGCGTGAAAGAGTAACAAACATCCATCCATCCATCCTCACAAACTTTCACATTTGTAATATCAGTAGGATTTATAATCTATCCTTTGAATATTGTTTATATTCAAAAAAATGTTTATATTTATATTTAAAAAAATATAGTTATTTTACTATAAACTCTACAATATTATCGCTCGTTTATTGGCGTCTGGTTCACTAACAAAGGGCACGATAACAGCCCGTCAAATTTTACACTTTAATCACAGTGAAGGTCGCCCATTAACCTCCTAGGTACCACTTAGGGTCAGCTCACATCGAAACAATTTCAAATCTGATGAAATGATCTTTATTCAGCACATAATAAGGTACATTTTTCAGTGCATGTGATATGCAGAGTAATCTAGTTTGACATTCGAACTTTTGCAATTAGACATGTATCTTCTTGTGTAGTGAATAAAGTTCAATTTTGTATCGCTATCTTAAAATCGCGTATCGTTTCGTTTCGGTGTGAGCTGACCCTTAGGTAGACTTAGTACTTTAATATAGGGTAATGGCGCGTACCTAATGGCCAACGGATCTATATTAAAATGATTATAAATAAGACCATCAATAAAATCGTCCTAAAGTCGAGTCTACACTCAGAAATAAATGATTTTAACACGTGGAGCAAAAACTTTTAGTACACTTTACGAGGATTGTGCAACCGGAGGAGTATGATACATACACACACTTACACCCGGTTTCTGAAAGGCTAATCAAATAATCGATTAACTAACACGTTGTTGAGTTAACAGGCTTGTTAAATCAATTTGCGTTTCTGAAACGCTAATTAGTGAAAATTTTACTAATCATTGATCATCTCGACATGACACATTTACGCCTTAAATAGCTTTCCAGAAACCGAAAACAGCGTTTGACATGTGATTTGACATTAGTTTTGTTAACTAACACTTTGATCAAATTAAACGAATGATCAAGCTTTTTGCAACTCAATTTACACCTGACAAGAGATTTGACCGCTGATTAGTTAATTTTGGCGTCGATTAGCCTTTCAGAAACTGGGGGTTATAGTTTGTGCGGAGGAAAGTATGCAGACTGCTAATATAATTTCAAATAGGTATTGCTTAGAAATACATAAAATTAATAAAAATAACAACAGCAACAACACACACACACACTACTTCAGATTTTAAACACACGCTACCGAGCGTTTAATAGATACTTTATCAATCAGTCACAACCTTTTTATATCTAAGAGGCAAAAGAAACCTTATAGAGTTCAATCTTAAAAGTTAAATGAATTCTTATGGGCGAATTTTGATCACAGTGTAGCATCTAGTTATTATTATTCTGACATTTAGAAAGAAAGTAATGTCTAGTAGTATGACCACATAGGTAGCAACCGTCAGGAAAAAGATTCAATTGGAAAAAGTATTAATTAAACATTATGCATCAAATTATTATTTTCAAAGAAAATGTAAATGTCTTGGCGAGGGCGGGATGTAGAATTAATTTCTTCAAAAATATTTGAATTAGAAATTGAATTTATCGAATCATACAATTTTTCAGCTTGAAATAATAGTTTTATATTTTATATTAGGGCTGAATTACCCCGGTCTTCCGGGTTCCGGATCATATATTTTTTTACTTACATTTTTTTATCTTTTTAAGTTTTCCCAACTTTCAAATACCTACTTGAATTTTTACACAAAATAAGTATGCTTTTGTAAATAAAATATTCTATATTTTATACAAAACATGGCCGGCCCTGTTTCTCTTGAAACGGAATAAAAAATCAGCGAGTATGTTCATAAAATGGACAGAGTTTTAGTATTCGTTTAGACGTTTTTATTTAAAAAGTTATACTGGACGTTTGGACGGAACAAACTAGGGCTCCACATTTGGCGTATGGCCAGTACGTAACCTAACACTGCACAGGTGTATTTAGTTAAAAGTTCTGTATTATAGATAATATTGTTTTACAAATTCTAAAGTCTTCATCATGGTTAGATATTTTTACCCGACTACGGCGGAGCCAAAATGAAGGGCATTGGTTGTGGCAGAATGTATGTTTGTTCCACCCTAGCGCCTAAACTACTGATCCAGTTTTAATAGCTGAGGTGTCAAATGTCAATAGATTTGCAATAATGGTCCGGGTAACATACGCTTATACATTTATTTATAAGTTTAGTTTCTAGTCAAATGATTGTACCTACTTTAATGTGAGCAATAACTTGAATATCTATCTATCTATCTATATATCTATCTACGTAGTTGGGTTTTATAAAAAAATGTAGTTATTAGAAAATAAAATGCACACAGCGCTATTTTGTCATTGTAAGAATTGCATTACTTTGAGATCAAAAGAACAAACACAATAAGTAATTGCTTTCAGATAAAATAAAGTCAGCTATTTGTATTAAATCGAAAAGAAACTGTTTATTTAACCCAAAAGTTTTTCGTAAACATGGTGTAAAAGCGGGTTCACCGTATCGTATTTATTTAGACAATTACAACTTTAGTAATTAGTAAACTTAGTAGACTTTAGAACTTAGTAAAGTTAATTAGAGGTTCCCCTACAAATATTTATCCGAGCAGAATTTGGCCTATGTGGAGTATGGGGTCCAGAAAGCACCTAACCAACCGAATAAAGTTGGTGGAGCCTATATGATCAGGAACCCGAAAGGCCGAAAATTCAGATCGCTGAATTGTAAATTTTCTCCGGCCTAAGCCTGAGAAAATATTCTCCGGAATCCGGAAGGCCGGAAAAAATTCAGAGCATTGAAAATAGAACTCTGGACTAGTTCAATAGAGTTGAAAATCGGACACATGAGTGTCGAGTTGTCAGATTTAATATTGACATTTGACTTGACACTCGTGTGAATTTCAGCTCTATTATATTTGCGCAGGCTGTATCTTATGAACCGTGATAGTTAGACAGTTGATATTTTCACAGACGATGTATTTCTGTTGCTGCTATAACAAAAAATACTATAAAACAGATTAAGTAAATATTTAAATTAAATTATTGCCGGCGACGTGATGCGCGCTTCGTTCCGCAGTCAAGGAGGATATTTCACATTGTTTAATAAACTGCAAGCATATGCCATTATGTAACTTACAGTAATTATCATCATCATCTTATATATACAATACCTATTATACCTGAAGCTTGACGCGTATTCAATTATACATTCGATAGTTTATTTTAAAAGTTCTTGAAATGTGTTAATAATAATAACTTTAACAAATATGACTAAAAAGGGAAACATAATTATTTTTAAACAAAAAATTAAACCGACTTTCAAAGTAAAATTACACAAATATGTAAATTTGTAGCCGAATTTAAAAGGGGATTTTATAGAGAAAATAGAATTTATTTCATACTTTTTTGTGTATTTTCACTATTGGACCCTTTGGGCAAAACATTTTTCATATTTACGTTAAATTTATCTTCAACGATTTATTCAAAACATATTTTAGGTAATGCTCGTGTTTTGCCCCGGGACGACAAGAAATGGCTGTTAGTGAAATTGCTGTGGCTTTTTGTTAAGAATAGGCATTCTACCATTGTAAATGTGTACCAAATAGTATTATTTATTATGGTGTCTCAACATATATTAACATATGTATATAAATATATTATTGCTGTAGGTTTTTTCTTGTTTCTATGATTAATGACTAAGAATAGTACAAACTAAAAGCAGTTTACGTCTGATACTCTTTAAAACTTATTGGAAATAATCAAAAATGTCTTATAATATTAGTATAGGTACATAATGCAGTGACCTCATTTCGCAAATATACTATAGTTACTGAGATAAGCAAGATTAAACAAACAAACTCTATCGATTTACAATATTAAGATTAGGTTAGAACAAATATAATAGAAAAGTGTCTAATTATTATAATATTAATACCTGAAGCGAACTTTCAGTTTAACGAGATTGTACTAATGGAGTGTATTGATTGTATTATACTGAATGGAGGAATATGATATTTGGCACAGTTAAAGTTTAAGTGGAGGAAGGTATGCAGAAAACTAATATTTTTTTAAAATAGTGCTTAAGAATACATAATTACATTAATTAAATAACAACACACACAGCACACTAGGTACCTCAGATTATTAACACACACTACCGCGCGTTTTTTTTTAATAAATATCTATGGACGCTTCACACCACGTCAATCTGGCCCCGTGCTAAGTATCCGAAGAACTTGTGTTACAGGTACACTATACATATATTTAAGATTTTTATTATATTATACACATATTTAATACCCATCCATGACCCAGGAACACAAAAAAACTTTTTGTTCCTTCGGCGGGATTCAAACCCGCGACCCCCGGCTTGAGCACCAACGCGTTGAACCACTGAGCCACAGAGGTCGTCAGGCGTTTGATATATATAATTTAGTTACACCTTAACGTTTGTCAATCTGTCGCTACGTTTAATTTTTTTTAAATTTATTATACTTAAGAGGCAATAGAGCTCTTATAAAATCCAAACTTAATAAAAATGATATACTTAAATCATTATATTTCGATCAGATGGTGAACTCTAGCAAAAATAACTAAGTAAAGTAGTAATTACTGTATTATTTATAAAACCTAATACATATAGGGTACCTAGGGGGGAACTTTCCAAACTTTCCTAGATATGCCCAAGATTGGCTCTTTGTCATAATATTAATTATGTAGGAAAGTTTGAATGTAGCACAACAGTTGCTTTCCTTAGTCCTGTAAGTCTAGTATCTGGATTATGTTACATCAAATAACTTTAATCTTCGCAACTTCAGCGAATCAACCAACATTTGAAATTGTAAAATTTAGTTCCTTAACTTTAATAGATGATTTAATTACAACTGGGTGTACTTATTTTTATCTGAACGAAATATTTAACCCAACACGAGGCTACAATATTACATACCTAAGTAATGACAGTAGGCGTTACTAATAATTTTCATAATTTACAGAACAACATGATTGACATTATCAAAGCCGTGCAACGCGCCGGCTTTAACGTCACGCACCCGCCGCGTAGTACGGATGCGCGGCTATAAATATAATTTAAGTATTATATAGGATATTCTGATCAAAATTTAATGTTATATATTTTTCTGGAACGACAATCGAATACAACCTACTGATTACGCCCCTTTAATACAGTTATATTAGTTTTGAAGACATTGTTTTAAGTTTATCTTCTTTGGCGTAGAGGGAGAAGTTCAGTAATAAGATAGATCAAAATGTATGATACTTATAAACAGTTACAAGAGTTTATTGTAATGCTTAAGCCAGGGCAGTGCTGTTTTTAAAATGTACCTTATTTGCCTAAGGTTAAGTATGGTATCAGGTTAATCGTCTATTAACTAAGTTACTAAGATCTCGTACCTACTTAATGTGGCGTGGTTTTACCTAATGAATTCATAATGTACCATATTTTTCGTACCAAAAAAATACCTTTACCTAATTAGTAATTACTAGCTGTAAATATACTATCAAGTATCCCGCGGGAACACTGTACTTTTCAAGGATAAAAAGTAGCCTATGTTTTAATCCAAAGCCTAAACAACTATGTACCATACCAAATTTAATCAAATTCCGTTCAGTAGTTTTGGCGTGAAGTGAAGTGAATCCATCCATTCATACATACATCCATCCTCACAAACTTTCACATTTATAATATTAGTAGGACGTCTTCCAATTTTAAGACTCGGGGAACCATTATCTTGTACCTACGAAATGCCAAAACAAAAGCCAAACTTTTGTGATATTTCTTGAATCCTACTAATATTATAAATGTGAAAGTTCGTGATGATTGATGGATGGATGATTGGATGGATGGATGATTGGATGGATGGATGGATGGATGGATGGATGGATGGATGGATGGATGTTACTCTTTGACGCAAAAACTACTGAACGGATTTATATGAAATTTGGTTTGGTAGTAATTTAGGCACTGGATTAAAACATAGGCTACTATTTGTCTCGAAACAGTACAGTTTTCCAGTGGGATATGGGATACTATGATTACGCGGGCGGAGCCGCGAGAAAAATCTGGTCTTTATTATAAGGATTTACGTACAATTTTGTTGATTGATTCTTTATATTTGACAGCAAAATTCTGTAGGGTCTTATTACCACAATTTTTTTATTCCTACTCTCAGATTAAATAAATAATAGGACACCTTAGTCATAGGCCTATGACGTATTTATATTTGACAAAAAAATCTTCATACAAAAAAAAATCCGCCATCTTAATTTCAGAAGATTTTGTAAAATGCCGACTAATATTATTATTAGACTGCGAATGTCAAAATGTCAAGATGACGAAAATGTTAATTGGCAATCTTTATACTATCGACCTATAGTAGACTCGATCGTAGTTCACAAAATGACCGATAGATGTCAGAAAATCATGAATAGAAGAAGAATAGAAGCCAGCAGATTATTTTCAATTTACTTTTACACTGGAATGTAAAGGTAAAAGCCCCGATTAAATGGACTGGTTTTATTTTTCACCAACTCCTTTAACATTAAACTAACACTAAATCAAAATTTCAAATGGCCTCAAATATATTTTTTGGGATACAAAAAAAACACTTTTCAAAAATTTGTATATTGACTTGACCCCGCTTCTGACCAGCCAGTCCTGAAGTCTCGTGTTGGGATACAATAGGAGAAGGATAGGACAATGTTTCAGCTTGCCACAAGCACCTGCTCTAAATTTCCAAGTAGCTCTTGGGCTATGTATATCTACATAAACAAAAAACATCTTAATAAATTTATTCAATTTGGTGCAGTCGTTTGGAAGTTTGCTTATTTTAGTCTTGAGTTACAGAGAAGGTTTAAACAGTGAGAAATATTAAAAAAGGTGCAGGTGTAGGTTGTAGGTGTAGTTATATATGTATTCCAGTCCCTATTTAAAAACTTAAAACAGAGCAACGTGTGTCGGGACAGCTATTTAAAGAAAAAACTTACCGATTATAAACTAAAGTAATTCCTCCGGGGTTGCCAAATAACGACGGTAATCGCTGTTCAAAAGGCGATCCATTTGCTCATTTGCCATTATCCAATATTAGGCGTTCCATAAACTAGAAAAGTCAAAGAATCCTAGCTGTAAAGTGTTGGTATTACTACTCGAACCGTTTAACAATACTGTCTGTACTGTTAGTGACACTTACACTAATTGAAGCGATTTAATTTACGTGATTCAATTAAATTTTACACCGTCTCCGGAGCGAGACTAAGCCTGAATATTTACGGGATCCACGTAAACGCTTTTGATTTCCTGGTACTTAATAGACTTTCGATCGAACTTTAAATAAAACTGCACTAGATTATACTCGTAGTAAGGCTATTTCGCACCGATGGAATAGTTTGCCGTCAGAAAACTTTGTTAACGCTCGACATCTCGCGTCGCGTTGCGTTTTGGGCAATCATGCTATGAAAGTCTTCTCATTTGTTAGTGTTACTTCACGTAAAACGTACTAAAATAAAGTATCATTTTTCATTAAATGAAGGTGCATTTTATGAAAAATCCTATCTATTTCAATGTATACCTACACCTTATAAACTTTAATGTAAGATGGATGATACATTCATTTGAATCATACAGTGTTATGATTCAAATGGCAACATTCGAGTGGGCAGAGCCGCGGGCAACTGCATCTTTGAAATTTTATATTTTAATTTTATTTTTTAAATTCAAATTCAAATTCAAATTCAAATTCAAATTCAAATTCAAATTCAAATTCAAATTCAAATTCAAATTCAAATTCAAATTCAAATTCAAATTCAAATTCAAATTCAAATTCAAATTCAAATTCAAATTCAAATTCAAATTCAAATTCAAATTCAAATTCAAATTCAAATTCAAATTCAAATTCAAATTCAAATTCAAATTCAAATTCAAATTCAAATTCAAATTCAAATTCAAATTCAAATTCAAATTCAAATTCAAATTCAAATTCAAATTCAAATTCAAATTCAAATTCAAATTCAAATTCAAATTCAAATTCAAATTCAAATTCAAATTCAAATTCAAATTCAAATTCAAATTCAAATTCAAATTCAAATTCAAATTCAAATTCAAATTCAAATTCAAATTCAAATTCAAATTCAAATTCAAATTCAAATTCAAATTCAAATTCAAATTCAAATTCAAATTCAAATTCAAATTCAAATTCAAATTCAAATTCAAATTCAAATTCAAATTCAAATTCAAATTCAAATTCAAATTCAAATTCAAATTCAAATTCAAATTCAAATTCAAATTCAAATTCAAATTCAAATTCAAATTCAAATTCAAACTCAAACTTCAAAAAAAGAATTATTACCTGTGATGAAAAGTGGATCCTGTACGATAATCGGAAACGCTCATCGCAATGGCTGAACCCTGGCGAACCAGGCAAAGCCTGCCCCAAGCTTTCAAGCTACAGCAACTGAAAATCATGATGGAAAAGGTAGCTGCTAATTCGAATTCGAATTCAAATTCAAACTCAAACTCAAACTCAAACTCTAACTCTAATTCAATTTCTTTAACTTGAACTTGAACTTGTTCTTGAACTTGAACTTTAATTTTATTTTTAATTTTAATTGCCAGCGCCAAAACGCTGGCAATAAAAATTAAAAATAAAAATAAAGTTCAAGTTCAAGTTCAAGTTCAAATTAAAGTAATTGAAATTGAAATAGAATTAGAATTAGAATTAGAATTCGAGTTTAATTCTAACACTAACTATAAATATAATTCTATCAGATAGAGTTAGAGTTAGAGTTAGAGTTAGAGTTAGAGTCAGAATCAGAATCAGAATCAAAATCAAAATCAGAATCAGAATCAGAATCAGAATCAGAATCAGAATCAGAATCAGAATCAGAATCAGAATCAGAATCAGAATCAGAATCAGAATTAGAATTAAAATTAAAAAAATTAAATTTAATTAAATTTAATTTTAATAAAATTAAAAAAGTTCATGTTTAAAACTAATTTAAACCTTTAACCAGTCTAAAACTAGTACCATACAAAATTTCATCGAAATCCGTTAAATAGTTTTTGCGTGAAAGAGCAACAAAATCCATCCATCCATCCTAGAAAACTTTCATATTTATAATATTAGGTCCTTACATATGAAATTGGCATTTTGTCGTGAAATTGAAATTGAAATTGAAATCGAAATTGAAATTGAAATTGAAATCGAAATTGAAATTGAAATTGAAATTGAAATTGAAATTGAAATTGAAATTGAAATTGAAATTGAAATTGAAATTGAAATTGAAATTGAAATTGAAATTGAAATTGAAATTGAAATTGAAATTGAAATTGAAATTGAAATTGAAATTGAAATTGAAATTGAAATTGAAATTGAAATTGAAATTGAAATTGAAATTGAAATTGAAATTGAAATTGAAATTGAATTGCTGTGGGCTACACTATTATTATAGTAACTTACATATAAAATTGTGTATTTAAGTTCATTGCTATAGCTGTTTACTGTTCCTCTTAGTAAAAAAAATATATATTTTTTAACATATTAAAATTGAAATTGAAATTGAAATTGAAATCTTAGTCGAACTCTAACTCTAATTCTAATTCGATTTCTTTAACTTGAACATGAACTTGAACTTGAACTTTAACTTTATTTTTATTTTTAATTTTATGTCAGCGTTTTACATTCCATTTTGTGAACAGAGTGACAAAGAGGAAAAAATAAATGAATTACGGTTTTCTAAACACAATTAATGCGTCAGTAAATAGCTGTATAGATTTTAAATTGAAATTCCTAACCAAAGAAGATATATTTGAGATCACACTGATCTACACAGCACGACTAAACGCCAATTTCATATGTAAGGACCTAACATTATAAATGTAAAAGTTTTCTAGGATGGATGGATGGATTTTGTTGCTCTTTTACGCAAAAACTATTGAACGGATTTCGATGAAATTTGATATGGTAGTAGTTTTAGACTGGATTAAAACATGAGCTTCTGAATAAAAAACTGAAACTGAATCAGAATGAGAATCAGAATCAGAATCAGAATCAGAATCAGAATCAGAAATATAATAAATACATTTTTTATTAAAATTGAAATTGAAATTGAAATTGAAATTGAAATTGAAATTGAAATTGAAATTGAAATTGAAATTGAAATTGAAATTGAAATTGAAATTGAAATTGAAATTGAAATTGAAATTGAAATTGAAATTGAAATTGAAATTGAAATTGAAATTGAAATTGAAATTGAAATTGAAATTGAAATTGAAATTGAAATTGAAATTGAAATTGAAATTGAAATTGAAATTGAAATTGAAATTGAAATTGAAATTGAAATTGAAATTGAAATTGAAATTGAAATTGAAATTGAAATTGAAATTGAAATACAATTACAATTACAAAATACAATTTTCAATTTCAATTTTAATATGTTAAAATATATATTTTTTTTTTACTAAGAGGAACAGTAAACAGCTATAGCAATGAACTTAAATACACAATTTTATATGTAAGTTACTATAATAATAGTGTAGCCCACAGCAATTCAATTTCAATTTCAATTTCAATTTCAATTTCAATTTCAATTTCAATTTCAATTTCAATTTCAATTTCAATTTCAATTTCAATTTCAATTTCAATTTCAATTTCAATTTCAATTTCAATTTCAATTTCAATTTCAATTTCAATTTCAATTTCAATTTCAATTTCAATTTTAATAAAAAATGTATTTATTATATTTCTGATTCTGATTCTGATTCTGATTCTGATTCTGATTCTGATTCTGATTCTGATTCTGATTCTGATTCTGATTCTGATTCTGATTCTGATTCTGATTCTGATTCTGATTCTGATTCTGATTCTGATTCTGATTCTGATTCTCATTCTGATTCAGTTTCAGTTTTTTATTCAGAAGCTCATGTTTTAATCCAGTCTAAAACTAGTACCATACAAAATTTCATCGAAATCCGTTAAATAGTTTTTGCGTGAAAGAGCAACAAAATCCATCCATCCATCCTAGAAAACTTTCACATTTATAATATTAGGTCCTTACATATGAAATTGGCATTTTGTCGTGAAATTGAAATTGAAATTGAAATTGAAATTGAAATTGAAATTGAAATTGAAATTGAAATTGAAATTGAAATTGAAATTGAAATTGAAATTGAAATTGAAATTGAAATTGAAATTGAAATTGAAATTGAAATTGAAATTGAAATTGAAATTGAAATTGAAATTGAAATTGAAATTGAAATTGAAATTGAAATTGAAATTGAATTGCTGTGGGCTACACTATTATTATAGTAACTTACATATAAAATTGTGTATTTAAGTTCATTGCTATAGCTGTTTACTGTTCCTCTTAGTAAAAAAAATATATATATTTTAACATATTAAAATTGAAATTGAAATTGAAATTGAAATCTTAGTCGAACTCTAACTCTAATTCTAATTCGATTTCTTTAACTTGAACATGAACTTGAACTTGAACTTTAATTTTATTTTTATTTTTAATTTTATGTCAGCGTTTTACATTCCATTTTGTGAACAGAGTGACAAAGAGGAAAAAATAAATGAATTACGGTTTTCTAAACACAATTAATGCGTCAGTAAATAGCTGTATAGATTTTAAATTGAAATTCCTAACCAAAGAAGATATATTTGAGATCACACTGATCTACACAGCACGACTAAACGCCAATTTCATATGTAAGGACCTAACATTATAAATGTAAAAGTTTTCTAGGATGGATGGATGGATTTTGTTGCTCTTTTACGCAAAAACTATTGAACGGATTTCGATGAAATTTGATATGGTAGTAGTTTTAGACTGGATTAAAACATGAGCTTCTGAATAAAAAACTGAAACTGAATCAGAATGAGAATCAGAATCAGAATCAGAATCAGAATCAGAATCAGAATCAGAATCAGAATCAGAATCAGAATCAAAATCAGAATCAGAATCAGAATCAGAATCAGAATCAGAATCAGAATCAGAATCAGAATCAGAATCAGAAATATAATAAATACATTTTTTATTAAAATTGAAATTGAAATTGAAATTGAAATTGAAATTGAAATTGAAATTGAAATTGAAATTGAAATTGAAATTGAAATTGAAATTGAAATTGAAATTGAAATTGAAATTGAAATTGAAATTGAAATTGAAATTGAAATTGAAATTGAAATTGAAATTGAAATTGAAATTGAAATTGAAATTGAAATTGAAATTGAAATTGAAATTGAAATTGAAATTGAAAAGACGATATAAAGACGAAATTGAAATAGAATTGCTGTGGGCTACACTATTATTATAGTAACTTACATATAAAATTGTGTATTTAAGTGCATTGCTATAGCTGTTTACTGTTCCTCTTAGTAAAAAAAAATATATATTTTAACATATTAAAATTGAAATTGAAATTGAAATTGAAATTGAAATTGAAATTGAAATTGAAATTGAAATTGAAATTGAAACTGAAACTGAAACTGAAACTTGAGACTGAAATTCAAATACAAATTCAAATTCAAATTCAAACTCTTACTCTAACTCTAACTCTAATTGATCTAAATTGATCTAAATGAGCTTCTTATCCCGAAATAGTACAGTATTCCCGTGGGATACTATATTTACGTGGGCGGAGCCGCGGGAAATAACGTATTTTCAATTTTAATTTCAATTTCAATTTCAATTTCAATTTCAATTTCAATTTCAATTTCAATTTCAATTTCAATTTCAATTTCAATTTCAATTTCAATTTCAATTTCAATTTCAATTTCAATTTCAATTTCAATTTCAATTTCAATTTCAATTTCAATTTCAATTTCAATTTCAATTTCACGACAAAATGCCAATTTCATATGTAAGGACCTAATATTATAAATGTGAAAGTTTTCTAGGATGGATGGATGGATTTTGTTGCTCTTTCACGCAAAAACTATTTAACGGATTTCGATGAAATTTTGTATGGTACTAGTTTTAGACTGGATTAAAACATGAGCTTCTGAATAAAAAACTGAAACTGAATCAGAATGAGAATCAGAATCAGAATCAGAATCAGAATCAGAATCAGAATTGAAATTGAAATTGAAATTGAAATTGAAATTGAAATTGAAATTGAAATTGAAATTGAAATTGAAATTGAAATTGAAATTGAAATTGAAATTGAAATTGAAATTGAAATTGAAATTGAAATTGAAATTGAAATTGAAATTGAAATTGAAATTGAAATTGAAATTGAAATTGAAATTGAAATTGAAATTGAAATTGAAATTGAAATTGAAATTGAAATTGAAATTGAAATTGAAATTGAAATTGAAATTGAAATTGAAATTGAAATTGAAATTGAAATTGAAATTGAAATTGAAATTGAAATTGAAATTGAAATTGAAATTGAAATTGAAATTGAAATTGAAATTGAAATTGAAATTGAAATTGAATTGCTGTGGGCTACACTATTATTATAGTAACTTACATATAAAATTGTGTATTTAAGTTCATTGCTATAGCTGTTTACTGTTCCTCTTAGTAAAAAAAATATATATATTTTAACATATTAAAATTGAAATTGAAAATTGTATTTTGTAATTGTAATTGTATTTCAATTTCAATTTCAATTTCAATTTCAATTTCAATTTCAATTTCAATTTCAATTTCAATTTCAATTTCAATTTCAATTTCAATTTCAATTTCAATTTCAATTTCAATTTCAATTTCAATTTCAATTTCAATTTCAATTTCAATTTCAATTTCAATTTCAATTTTAATAAAAAATGTATTTATTATATTTCTGATTCTGATTCTGATTCTGATTCTGATTCTGGTTCTGATTCTGATTCTGATTCTGATTCTGATTCTGATTCTGATTCTGATTCTGATTCTGATTCTGATTCTGATTCTGATTCTGATTCTCATTCTGATTCAGTTTCAGTTTTTTATTCAGAAGCTCATGTTTTAATCCAGTCTAAAACTACTACCATATCAAATTTCATCGAAATCCGTTCAATAGTTTTTGCGTAAAAGAGCAACAAAATCCATCCATCCATCCTAGAAAACTTTTACATTTATAATGTTAGGTCCTTACATATGAAATTGGCGTTTAGTCGTGCTGTGTAGATCAGTGTGATCTCAAATATATCTTCTTTGGTTAGGAATTTCAATTTAAAATCTATACAGCTATTTACTGACGCATTAATTGTGTTTAGAAAACCGTAATTCATTTATTTTTTCCTCTTTGTCACTCTGTTCACAAAATGGAATGTAAAACGCTGACATAAAATTAAAAATAAAAATAAAGTTAAAGTTCAAGTTCAAGTTCATGTTCAAGTTAAAGAAATCGAATTAGAATTAGAGTTAGAGTTCGACTAAGATTTCAATTTCAATTTCAATTTCAATTTTAATATGTTAAAATATATATATTTTTTTTACTAAGAGGAACAGTAAACAGCTATAGCAATGAACTTAAATACACAATTTTATATGTAAGTTACTATAATAATAGTGTAGCCCACAGCAATTCAATTTCAATTTCAATTTCAATTTCAATTTCAATTTCAATTTCAATTTCAATTTCAATTTCAATTTCAATTTCAATTTCAATTTCAATTTCAATTTCAATTTCAATTTCAATTTCAATTTCAATTTCAATTTCAATTTCAATTTCAATTTCAATTTCAATTTCAATTTCAATTTCAATTTCAATTTCAATTTCAATTTCAATTTCAATTTCAATTTCAATTTCAATTTCAATTTCAATTTCAATTTCAATTTCAATTTCAATTTCAATTTCAATTTCAATTTCAATTTCAATTTCAATTTCAATTTCGATTTCAATTTCAATTTCAATTTCACGACAAAATGCCAATTTCATATGTAAGGACCTAATATTATAAATGTGAAAGTTTTCTAGGATGGATGGATGGATTTTGTTGCTCTTTCACGCAAAAACTATTTAACGGATTTCGATGAAATTTTGTATGGTACTAGTTTTAGACTGGTTAAAGGTTTAAATTAGTTTTAAACATGAACTTTTTTAATTTTATTAAAATTAAATTTAATTAAATTTAATTTTTTAAATTTTAATTCTAATTCTGATTCTGATTCTGATTCTGATTCTGATTCTGATTCTGATTCTGATTCTGATTCTGATTCTGATTCTGATTCTGATTCTGATTTTGATTTTGATTCTGATTCTGATTCTGACTCTAACTCTAACTCTAACTCTAACTCTAACTCTATCTGATAGAATTATATTTATAGTTAGTGTTAGAATTAAACTCGAATTCTAATTCTAATTCTAATTCTATTTCAATTTCAATTACTTTAATTTGAACTTGAACTTGAACTTGAACTTTATTTTTATTTTTAATTTTTATTGCCAGCGTTTTGGCGCTGGCAATTAAAATTAAAAATAAAATTAAAGTTCAAGTTCAAGAACAAGTTCAAGTTCAAGTTAAAGAAATTGAATTAGAGTTAGAGTTTGAGTTTGAGTTTGAGTTTGAATTTGAATTCGAATTCGAATTAGCAGCTACCTTTTCCATCATGATTTTCAGTTGCTGTAGCTTGAAAGCTTGGGGCAGGCTTTGCCTGGTTCGCCAGGGTTCAGCCATTGCGATGAGCGTTTCCGATTATCGTACAGGATGCACTTTTCATCACAGGTAATAATTCTTTTTTTGAAGTTTGAGTTTGAATTTGAATTTGAATTTGAATTTGAATTTGAATTTGAATTTGAATTTGAATTTGAATTTGAATTTGAATTTGAATTTGAATTTGAATTTGAATTTGAATTTGAATTTGAATTTGAATTTGAATTTGAATTTGAATTTGAATTTGAATTTGAATTTGAATTTGAATTTGAATTTGAATTTGAATTTGAATTTGAATTTGAATTTGAATTTGAATTTGAATTTGAATTTGAATTTGAATTTGAATTTGAATTTGAATTTGAATTTGAATTTGAATTTGAATTTGAATTTGAATTTGAATTTGAATTTGAATTTGAATTTGAATTTGAATTTGAATTTGAATTTGAATTTGAATTTGAATTTGAATTTGAATTTGAATTTGAATTTGAATTTGAATTTGAATTTGAATTTGAATTTGAATTTGAATTTGAATTTGAATTTGAATTTGAATTTGAATTTGAATTTGAATTTGAATTTGAATTTGAATTTGAATTTGAATTTGAATTTGAATTTGAATTTGAATTTGAATTTGAATTTAAAAAATAAAATTAAAATATAAAATTTCAAAGATGCAGTTGCCCGCGGCTCTGCCCACTCGAATGTTGCCATTTGAATCATAACACTGTATGATTCAAATGAATGTATCATCCATCTTACATTAAAGTTTATAAGGTGTAGGTATACATTGAAATAGATAGGATTTTTCATAAAATGCACCTTCATTTAATGAAAAATGATACTTTATTTTAGTACGTTTTACGTGAAGTAACACTAACAAATGAGAAGACTTTCATAGCATGATTGCCCAAAACGCAACGCGACGCGAGATGTCGAGCGTTAACAAAGTTTTCTGACGGCAAACTATTCCATCGGTGCGAAATAGCCTTACTACGAGTATAATCTAGTGCAGTTTTATTTAAAGTTCGATCGAAAGTCTATTAAGTACCAGGAAATCAAAAGCGTTTACGTGGATCCCGTAAATATTCAGGCTTAGTCTCGCTCCGGAGACGGTGTAAAATTTAATTGAATCACGTAAATTAAATCGCTTCAATTAGTGTAAGTGTCACTAACAGTACAGACAGTATTGTTAAACGGTTCGAGTAGTAATACCAACACTTTACAGCTAGGATTCTTTGACTTTTCTAGTTTATGGAACGCCTAATATTGGATAATGGCAAATGAGCAAATGGATCGCCTTTTGAACAGCGATTACCGTCGTTATTTGGCAACCCCGGAGGAATTACTTTAGTTTATAATCGGTAAGTTTTTTCTTTAAATAGCTGTCCCGACACACGTTGCTCTGTTTTAAGTTTTTAAATAGGGACTGGAATACATATATAACTACACCTACAACCTACACCTGCACCTTTTTTAATATTTCTCACTGTTTAAACCTTCTCTGTAACTCAAGACTAAAATAAGCAAACTTCCAAACGACTGCACCAAATTGAATAAATTTATTAAGATGTTTTTTGTTTATGTAGATATACATAGCCCAAGAGCTACTTGGAAATTTAGAGCAGGTGCTTGTGGCAAGCTGAAACATTGTCCTATCCTTCTCCTATTGTATCCCAACACGAGACTTCAGGACTGGCTGGTCAGAAGCGGGGTCAAGTCAATATACAAATTTTTGAAAAGTGTTTTTTTTGTATCCCAAAAAATATATTTGAGGCCATTTGAAATTTTGATTTAGTGTTAGTTTAATGTTAAAGGAGTTGGTGAAAAATAAAACCAGTCCATTTAATCGGGGCTTTTACCTTTACATTCCAGTGTAAAAGTAAATTGAAAATAATCTGCTGGCTTCTATTCTTCTTCTATTCATGATTTTCTGACATCTATCGGTCATTTTGTGAACTACGATATAGTCTACTATAGGTCGATAGTATAAAGATTGCCAATTAACATTTTCGTCATCTTGACATTTTGACACTCGCAGTCTAATAATAATATTAGTCGGCATTTTACAAAATCTTCTGAAATTAAGATGGCGGATTTTTTTTTGTATGAAGATTTTTTTGTCAAATATAAATACGTCATAGGCCTATGACTAAGGTGTCCTATTATTTATTTAATCTGAGAGTAGGAATAAAAAAATTGTGAATCTGAAATAGAATTGCTGTGGGCTACACTATTACTATAGTAACTTACATATAAAATTGTGTATTTAAGTGCATAGCTACAGCTGTTTACTGTTCCTCTTAATAAAAATATAATAAATATATTTTTTAACATATTAAAGTTGAAATTGAAATTGAAATTGAAATTGAAACTGAATTTAAAATTGAAATTGAAATTGAAAACGAAAACGAAATTGAAATTGAAATTAAATTGAAATTGAAATTGAAATTGAAATTGAAATTAAAATTGAAATTGAAATTGAAATTGAAATTGAAATTGAAATTGAAATTGAAATTGAAATTGAAATTGAAATTGAAATTGAAATTGAAATTGAAATTGAAATTGAAATTGAAATTGAAATTGAAATTGAAATTGAAATTGAAATTGAAATTGAAATTGAAATTGAAATTGAAATTGAAATTGAAATTGAAATTGAAATTGAAATTGAAATTGAAATTGAAATTGAAATTGAAATTGAAATTGAAATTGAAATTGAAATTGAAAAGACGTTATTGCCCGCGGCTCCGCCCACATAAATATAGTATCCCACGAGAATACTGTACTATTTCGGCATAAGAAGCTCATGTTTTAATCCAGTCTAAAACTACTACCATACCGGACCAATAGTTTTTGCGTAAAAGAGCATCAAAATCCATCCATCCATCCTAAAAAACTTTCACATTTATAAAAACTAAACGCCAATTTCATATGTAAGGACCTAATATGTCCTTACATATGAAATTGGCGTTTAGTCGTGCTGTGTAGATCAGTGTGATCTCAAATATATCTTCTTTGGTTAGGAATTTCAATTTAAAATCTATACAGCTATTTACTGACGCATTAATTGTGTTTAGAAAACTGTAATTCATTTATTTTTTCCTCTTTGTCACTCTGTTCACAAAATGGAATCCAAAACGCTGGCAATAAAAATTAAAAATAAAAATAAAGTTCAAGTTCAAGTTCAAGTTCAAATTAAAGTAATTGAAATTGAAATAGAATTAGAATTAGAATTCGAGTTTAATTCTAACACTAACTATAATTCTATCAGATAGAGTTAGAGTTAGAGTTAGAGTCAGAATCAGAATCAGAATCAGAATAAGAATCAGAATTTGAAATTGAAATAGAATTGCTGTGGGCTACACTATTACTATAGTAACTTACATATAAAATTGTGTATTTAAGTGCATAGCTACAGCTGTTTACTGTTCCTCTTAATAAAAATATAATAAATATATTTTTTAACATATTAAAGTTGAAATTGAAATTGAAATTGAAATTGAAACTGAATTCAAAATTGAAATTGAAATTGAAAACGAAAACGAAATTGAAATTGAAATTAAATTGAAATTGAAATTGAAATTGAAATTGAAATTGAAATTGAAATTGAAATTGAAATTGAAATTGAAATTGAAATTGATATTGAAATTGAAATTGAAATTGAAATTGAAATTGAAATTGAAATTGAAATTGAAATTGAAATTGAAATTGAAATTGAAATTGAAATTGAAATTGAAATTGAAATTGAAATTGAAATTGAAATTGAAATTGAAATTGAAATTGAAATTGAAATTGAAATTGAAATTGAAATTGAAATTGAAATTGAAATTGAAATTGAAATTGAAATTGAAATTGAAAAGACGTTATTGCCCGCGGCTCCGCCCACATAAATATAGTATCCCACGAGAATACTGTACTATTTCGGCATAAGAAGCTCATGTTTTATTCCAGTCTAAAACTACTACCATACCGGACCAATAGTTTTTGCGTAGAAGAGCATCAAAATCCATCCATCCATCCTAAAAAACTTTCACATTTATAAATACTAAACGCCAATTTCATATGTAAGGACCTAATATGTCCTTACATATGAAATTGGCGTTTAGTCGTGCTGTGTAGATCAGTGTGATCTCAAATATATCTTCTTTGGTTAGGAATTTCAATTTAAAATCTATACAGCTATTTACTGACGCATTAATTGTGTTTAGAAAACTGTAATTCATTTATTTTTTCCTCTTTGTCACTCTGTTCACAAAATGGAATCCAAAACGCTGGCAATAAAAATTAAAAATAAAAATAAAGTTCAAGTTCAAGTTCAAGTTCAAATTAAAGTAATTGAAATTGAAATAGAATTAGAATTAGAATTCGAGTTTAATTCTAACACTAACTATAATTCTATCAGATAGAGTTAGAGTTAGAGTTAGAGTCAGAATCAGAATCAGAATCAAAATCAGAATCAGAATCAGAATCAGAATCAGAATCAGAATCAGAATCAGAATTAGAATTAAAATTAAAAAAATTAAATTTAATTAAATTTAATTTTAATAAAATTAAAAAAGTTCATGTTTAAAACTAATTTAAACCTTTAACCAGTCTAAAACTAGTACCATACAAAATTTCATCGAAATCCGTTAAATAGTTTTTGCGTGAAAGAGCAACAAAATCCATCCATCCATCCTAGAAAACTTTCACATTTATAATATTAGGTCCTTACATATGAAATTGGCATTTTGTCGTGAAATTGAATTTGAAATTGAAATTGAAATTGAAATTGAAATTGAAATTGAAATTGAAATTGAAATTGAAATTGAAATTGAAATTGAAATTGAAATTGAAATTGAAATTGAAATTGAAATTGAAATTGAAATTGAAATTGAAATTGAAATTGAAATTGAAATTGAAATTGAAATTGAAATTGAAATTGAAATTGAAATTGAAATTGAATTGCTGTGGGCTACACTATTATTATAGTAACTTACATATAAAATTGTGTATTTAAGTTCATTGCTATAGCTGTTTACTGTTCCTCTTAGTAAAAAAAATATATATATTTTAACATATTAAAATTGAAATTGAAATTGAAATTGAAATCTTAGTCGAACTCTAACTCTAATTCTAATTCGATTTCTTTAACTTGAACATGAACTTGAAATTGAAATTGAAAAGACGATATTAAGACGAAATTGAAATAGAATTGCTGTGGGCTACACTATTATTATAGTAACTTACATATAAAATTGTGTATTTAAGTGCATTGCTATAGCTGTTTACTGTTCCTCTTAGTAAAAAAAATATATATTTTAACATATTGAAATTGAAATTGAAATTGAAATTGAAATTGAAATTGAAATTGAAATTGAAATTGAAATTGAAATTGAAATTGAAATTGAAATTGAAATTGAAATTGAAATTGAAATTGAAACTGAAACTGAAACTGAAACTGAAACTGAAATTCAAATACAAATTCAAATTCAAATTCAAATTCAAACTCTTACTCTAACTCTAACTCTAATTGATCTAAATTGATCTAAATGAGCTTCTTATCCCGAAATAGTACAGTATTCCCGTGGGATACTATATTTACGTGGGCGGAGCCGCGGGAAATAACGTATTTTCAATTTTAATTTCAATTTCAATTTCAATTTCAATTTCAATTTCAATTTCAATTTCAATTTCAATTTCAATTTCAATTTCAATTTCAATTTCAATTTCAATTTCAATTTCAATTTCAATTTCAATTTCAATTTCAATTTCAATTTCAATTTCAATTTCAATTTCAATTTCAATTTCAATTTCAATTTCAATTTCAATTTCAATTTCAATTTCAATTTCAATTTCAATTTCAATTTCAATTTCAATTTCAATTTCAATTTCAATTTCAATTTCAATTTCAATTTCAATTTCAATTTCAATTTCAATTTCAATTTCAATTTCAATTTCAATTTCAATTTCAATTTCAATTTCAATTTCAATTTCAATTTCAATTTCAATTTCAATTTCAATTTCAATTTCAAATTCAATTTCACGACAAAATGCCAATTTCATATGTAAGGACCTAATATTATAAATGTGAAAGTTTTCTAGGATGGATGGATGGATTTTGTTGCTCTTTCACGCAAAAACTATTTAACGGATTTCGATGAAATTTTGTATGGTACTAGTTTTAGACTGGTTAAAGGTTTAAATTAGTTTTAAACATGAACTTTTTTAATTTTATTAAAATTTAATTTAATTAAATTTAATTTTTTTAATTTTTATTCTAATTCTGATTCTGATTCTGATTCTGATTCTGATTCTGATTCTGATTCTGATTTTGATTCTGATTCTGATTCTGATTCTGACTCTAACTCTAACTCTAACTCTATCTGATAGAATTATAGTTAGTGTTAGAATTAAACTCGAATTCTAATTCTAATTCTATTTCAATTTCAATTACTTTAATTTGAACTTGAACTTGAACTTGAACTTTATTTTTATTTTTAATTTTTATTGCCAGCGTTTTGGATTCCATTTTGTGAACAGAGTGACAAAGAGGAAAAAATAAATGAATTACAGTTTTCTAAACACAATTAATGCGTCAGTAAATAGCTGTATAGATTTTAAATTGAAATTCCTAACCAAAGAAGATATATTTGAGATCACACTGATCTACACAGCACGACTAAACGCCAATTTCATATGTAAGGACATATTAGGTCCTTACATATGAAATTGGCGTTTAGTATTTATAAATGTGAAAGTTTTTTAGGATGGATGGATGGATTTTGATGCTCTTCTACGCAAAAACTATTGGTCCGGTATGGTAGTAGTTTTAGACTGGAATAAAACATGAGCTTCTTATGCCGAAATAGTACAGTATTCTCGTGGGATACTATATTTATGTGGGCGGAGCCGCGGGCAATAACGTCTTTTCAATTTCAATTTCAATTTCAATTTCAATTTCAATTTCAATTTCAATTTCAATTTCAATTTCAATTTCAATTTCAATTTCAATTTCAATTTCAATTTCAATTTCAATTTCAATTTCAATTTCAATTTCAATTTCAATTTCAATTTCAATTTCAATTTCAATTTCAATTTCAAATTCAATTTCACGACAAAATGCCAATTTCATATGTAAGGACCTAATATTATAAATGTGAAAGTTTTCTAGGATGGATGGATGGATTTTGTTGCTCTTTCACGCAAAAACTATTTAACGGATTTCGATGAAATTTTGTATGGTACTAGTTTTAGACTGGTTAAAGGTTTAAATTAGTTTTAAACATGAACTTTTTTAATTTTATTAAAATTTAATTTAATTAAATTTAATTTTTTTAATTTTTATTCTAATTCTGATTCTGATTCTGATTCTGATTCTGATTCTGATTCTGATTCTGATTTTGATTCTGATTCTGATTCTGATTCTGACTCTAACTCTAACTCTAACTCTATCTGATAGAATTATAGTTAGTGTTAGAATTAAACTCGAATTCTAATTCTAATTCTATTTCAATTTCAATTACTTTAATTTGAACTTGAACTTGAACTTGAACTTTATTTTTATTTTTAATTTTTATTGCCAGCGTTTTGGATTCCATTTTGTGAACAGAGTGACAAAGAGGAAAAAATAAATGAATTACAGTTTTCTAAACACAATTAATGCGTCAGTAAATAGCTGTATAGATTTTAAATTGAAATTCCTAACCAAAGAAGATATATTTGAGATCACACTGATCTACACAGCACGACTAAACGCCAATTTCATATGTAAGGACATATTAGGTCCTTACATATGAAATTGGCGTTTAGTATTTATAAATGTGAAAGTTTTTTAGGATGGATGGATGGATTTTGATGCTCTTCTACGCAAAAACTATTGGTCCGGTATGGTAGTAGTTTTAGACTGGAATAAAACATGAGCTTCTTATGCCGAAATAGTACAGTATTCTCGTGGGATACTATATTTATGTGGGCGGAGCCGCGGGCAATAACGTCTTTTCAATTTCAATTTCAATTTCAATTTCAATTTCAATTTCAATTTCAATTTCAATTTCAATTTCAATTTCAATTTCAATTTCAATTTCAATTTCAATTTCAATTTCAATTTCAATTTCAATTTCAATTTCAATTTCAATTTCAATTTCAATTTCAATTTCAATTTCAATTTCAATTTCAATTTCAATTTCAATTTAATTTCAATTTCAATTTCGTTTTCGTTTTCAATTTCAACTTTAATATGTTAAAAAATATATTTATTTTATTTTTATTAAGAGGAACAGTAAACAGCTGTAGCTATGCACTTAAATACACAATTTTATATGTAAGTTACTATAGTAATAGTGTAGCCCACAGCAATTCTATTTCAATTTCAAATTCTGATTCTTATTCTGATTCTGATTCTGATTCTGACTCTAACTCTAACTCTAACTCTATCTGATAGAATTATAGTTAGTGTTAGAATTAAACTCGAATTCTAATTCTAATTCTATTTCAATTTCAATTACTTTAATTTGAACTTGAACTTGAACTTGAACTTTATTTTTATTTTTAATTTTTATTGCCAGCGTTTTGGATTCCATTTTGTGAACAGAGTGACAAAGAGGAAAAAATAAATGAATTACAGTTTTCTAAACACAATTAATGCGTCAGTAAATAGCTGTATAGATTTTAAATTGAAATTCCTAACCAAAGAAGATATATTTGAGATCACACTGATCTACACAGCACGACTAAACGCCAATTTCATATGTAAGGACATATTAGGTCCTTACATATGAAATTGGCGTTTAGTATTTATAAATGTGAAAGTTTTTTAGGATGGATGGATGGATTTTGATGCTCTTTTACGCAAAAACTATTGGTCCGGTATGGTAGTAGTTTTAGACTGGATTAAAACATGAGCTTCTTATGCCGAAATAGTACAGTATTCTCGTGGGATACTATATTTATGTGGGCGAAGCCGCGGGCAATAACGTCTTTTCAATTTCAATTTCAATTTCAATTTCAATTTCAATTTCAATTTCAATTTCAATTTCAATTTCAATTTCAATTTCAATTTCAATTTCAATTTCAATTTCAATTTCAATTTCAATTTCAATTTCAATTTCAATTTCAATTTCAATTTCAATTTCAATTTCAATTTCAATTTCAATTTCAATTTCAATTTCAATTTCAATTTCAATTTCAATTTCAATTTCAATTTCAATTTCAATTTCAATTTCAATTTCAATTTCAATTTCAATTTCAATTTCAATTTCAATTTCAATTTCAATTTCAATTTCAATTTTAATTTCAATTTCTATTTCAATTTCAATTTAATTTCAATTTCAATTTCGTTTTCGTTTTCAATTTCAATTTCAATTTTAAATTCAGTTTCAATTTCAATTTCAATTTCAATTTCAACTTTAATATGTTAAAAAATATATTTATTATATTTTTATTAAGAGGAACAGTAAACAGCTGTAGCTATGCACTTAAATACACAATTTTATATGTAAGTTACTATAGTAATAGTGTAGCCCACAGCAATTCTATTTCAATTTCAAATTCTGATTCTTATTCTGATTCTGATTCTGATTCTAATTCTGATTCTGATTCTGATTCTGATTCTGATTCTGATTCTGATTCTGATTCTGATTCTGATTCTGATTCTGATTCTGATTCTGATTCTGATTCTGATTCTGATTCTGATTCTGATTCTGATTCTGATTCTGATTCTGATTCTGATTCTGATTCTGATTCTGATTCTGATTCTGATTCTGATTCTGATTCTGATTCTGATTTTGATTCTAATTCTGATTCTGATTCTTATTCTGATTCTGATTCTGATTCAGTTTCAGTTTCAGTTTCGGAAACTGAAACTGAAACTGATATAAGTATCAGTTTTAGTTTCAGTTTACTTATACTAAAACTGAAACTGAAACTGAAACTGAAAATGAAACCGAAACCGAAACCGAAACCGAAACCGAAACTGAAACTGAAATTGAAATAGAATTGCTGTGGGCTACACTAAAATTATAGTAACTTACATATAAAATTGTGTATTTAAGTGCATTGCTACAGCAGTTTACTTTTCCTTTAAAAAAAAAATATATAAATATATATATTTTAACATATTAAAATTGAAATTGAACTTGAAATTGAAATTCGAATACAAACTCTAACTTGAACTCTAACTCTAACTCTAACTCGAACTCTAACTCTAATTCAATTTCTTTAACTTGAACTTGAACTTTAACATAATTTTATTTTTAATTTTATTGCCAGCGTTTTGCATTCCATTTTGTGAACAGTGACAAAGAGGAAAAAATAAATGAATTATGGTTTTCTAAACACAAACGCGTGAGTAAATAGCTGTATAGATTTGAAATTGAAATTCCTAACCAAAGAAAATATATTTGAGATCACACTGATCTACTCAGCACGACAAAATGCCAATTTCATATGTAAGGACCTAATATTATAAATGTGAAAGTTTTCTATAATGGATGGATGGATTTTGTTGCTCTTTCACGCAAAAACAGTTAACGGATTTCGATGAAATTTGGTATGGTAGTAGTTTTAGACTGGTTAAAGTTTTAAATTAGTTTTAAACATGAACTTTTTATTTTTATTAAAATTAAATTGAACTTGAACGTGAACTTTAATTTTATTTTTAATTTTTGTTGCCAGCGTTTTGCATTCCATTTTGTGAACAGTGTGACAAAGAGGAAAAAATAAATGAATTACGGTTTTCTAAACACAATTAATGCGCCAGTAAATAGCTGTATAGATTTGAAATTGAAATTCCTAACATAAGAAGATATATTTGAGATCACACTGATCTACACAGCACGACTAAACGCCAATTTCATATGTAAGGACCTAATATTATAAATGTGAAAGTTTTCTAGGATGGATGGATGGATTTTGTTGCTCTTTTACGCAAAAACTATTGAACGGATTTCGATGAAATTTGGTATGGTAGTAGTTTTAGACTGGATTAAAACATGAGCTTCTTATCCCGAAATAGTACAGTATTTCCGTGGGATACTATATTTATGTGGGCAGAGCCGCGGGCAATATCGTCTTTTCAATTTCAATTTCAATTTCAATTTCAATTTCAATTTCAATTTCAATTTCAATTTCAATTTCAATTTCAATTTCAATTTCAATTTCAATTTCAATTTCAATTTCAATTTCAATTTCAATTTCAATTTCAATTTCAATTTCAATTTCAATTTCAATTTCAATTTCAATTTCAATTTCAATTTCAATTTCAATTTCAATTTCAATTTCAATTTCAATTTCAATTTCAATTTCAATTTCAATTTCAATTTCAATTTCAATTTCAATTTCAATTTCAATTTCAATTTCAATTTTAATAAAAAATGTATTTATTATATTTCTGATTCTGATTCTGATTCTGATTCTGATTCTGATTCTGATTCTGATTCTGATTCTGATTCTGATTCTGATTCTGATTCTGATTCTGATTCTGATTCTGATTCTGATTCTGATTCTGATTCTCATTCTGATTCAGTTTCAGTTTTTTATTCAGAAGCTCATGTTTTAATCCAGTCTAAAACTACTACCATATCAAATTTCATCGAAATCCGTTCAATAGTTTTTGCGTAAAAGAGCAACAAAATCCATCCATCCATCCTAGAAAACTTTTACATTTATAATGTTAGGTCCTTACATATGAAATTGGCGTTTAGTCGTGCTGTGTAGATCAGTGTGATCTCAAATATATCTTCTTTGGTTAGGAATTTCAATTTAAAATCTATACAGCTATTTACTGACGCATTAATTGTGTTTAGAAAACCGTAATTCATTTATTTTTTCCTCTTTGTCACTCTGTTCACAAAATGGAATGTAAAACGCTGACATAAAATTAAAAATAAAAATAAAGTTAAAGTTCAAGTTCAAGTTCATGTTCAAGTTAAAGAAATCGAATTAGAATTAGAGTTAGAGTTCGACTAAGATTTCAATTTCAATTTCAATTTTAATATGTTAAAATATATATATTTGTTTTACTAAGAGGAACAGTAAACAGCTATAGCAATGAACTTAAATACACAATTTTATATGTAAGTTACAATAATAATAGTGTAGCCCACAGCAATTCTATTTCAATTTCAATTTCAATTTCAATTTCAATTTCAATTTCAATTTCAATTTCAATTTCAATTTCAATTTCAATTTCAATTTCAATTTCAATTTCAATTTCAATTTCAATTTCAATTTCAATTTCAATTTCAATTTCAATTTCAATTTCAATTTCAATTTCAATTTCAATTTCAATTTCAATTTCAATTTCAATTTCAATTTCAATTTCAATTTCAATTTCAATTTCAATTTCAATTTCAATTTTAATATGTTAAAATATATATATTTTTTTTACTAAGAGGAACAGTAAACAGCTATAGCAATGCACTTAAATACACAATTTTATATGTAAGTTACTATAATAATAGTGTAGCCCACAGCAATTCTATTTCAATTTCGTCTTTATATCGTCTTTTCAATTTCAATTTCAATTTCAATTTCAATTTCAATTTCAATTTCAATTTCAATTTCAATTTCAATTTCAATTTCAATTTCAATTTCAATTTCAATTTCAATTTCAATTTCAATTTCAATTTCAATTTCAATTTCAATTTAATTTCAATTTCAATTTCAATTTCAATTTCAATTTCAAATTCAATTTCAATTTCAATTTTAATATGTTAAAATATATATATTTTTTTTACTAAGAGGAACAGTAAACAGTAAAACAGTATGTAAGGACCTAACATTATAAATGTAAAAGTTTTCTAGGATGGATGGTTGGATTTTGTTGCTCTTTTACGCAAAAACTATTGAACGGATTTCGATGAAATTTGATATGGTAGTAGTTTTAGACTGGATTAAAACATGAGCTTCTGAATAAAAAACTGAAACTGAATCAGAATGAGAATCAGAATCAGAATCAGAATCAGAATCAGAATCAGAATCAGAATCAGAATCAGAATCAGAATCAGAATCAGAATCAGAATCAGAATCAGAATCAGAATCAGAATCAGAATCAGAATCAGAAATATAATAAATACATTTTTTCTGATTCTGAATCTGATTCTGATTCTCATTCTGATTCTGATTCTGATTCTGATTCTGATTCTGATTCTGATTCTGATTCTGATTCTGATTCTTATTCTGATTCTTATTATGATTCTGATTCTGATCCTGATTCAGTTTCAGTTTTAGTTTCAGTATCAGTTTCAGTTTTAGTTTCTTTTTCAGTTTCAGTTTCGGAATCAGTAACTGAAACAAACTGAAACTGAAACTGAAACTGAAACTGAATAATCCAGTCTAAAACTATTACCCGAAAACCGTACCCGTAATACCGAAATAGTACAGTATTCTCGTGGGATACTATACGTGGGAGCCGCGGGCAATAACGTCTTTTCAATTTCAATTTCAATTTCAATTTCAATTTCAATTTCAATTTCAATTTCAATTTCAATTTCAATTTCAATTTCAATTTCAATTTCAATTTCAATTTCAATTTCAATTTCAATTTCAATTTCAATTTCAATTTCAATTTCAATTTCAATTTCAATTTCAATTTCAATTTCAATTTCAATTTCAATTTCAATTTCAATTTCAATTTCAATTTCAATTTAATTTCAATTTCAATTTCGTTTTCGTTTTCAATTTCAATTTCAATTTTAAATTCAGTTTCAATTTCAATTTCAATTTCAATTTCAACTTTAATATGTTAAAAAATATATTTATTATATTTTTATTAAGAGGAACAGTAAACAGCTGTAGCTATGCACTTAAATACACAATTTTATATGTAAGTTACTATAGTAATAGTGTAGCCCACAGCAATTCTATTTCAATTTCAAATTCTGATTCTTATTCTGATTCTGATTCTGATTTTAATTCTGATTCTGATTCTGATTCTGATTCTGATTCTGATTCTGATTCTGATTCTGATTCTGATTCTGATTCTGATTCTGATTCTGATTCTGATTCTGATACTGATTCTGATTCTGATTCTGATTCTTATTCTGATTCTGATTCTGATTCAGTTTCAGTTTCAGTTTCGGAAACTGAAACTGAAACTGATATAAGTATCAGTTTTAGTTTCAGTTTACTTATACTAAAACTGAAACTGAAACTGAAACTGAAACTGAAACTGAAAATGAAACCGAAACCGAAACCGAAACCGAAACCGAAACTGAAACTGAAATTGAAATAGAATTGCTGTGGGCTACACTAAAATTATAGTAACTTACATATAAAATTGTGTATTTAAGTGCATTGCTACAGCAGTTTACTTTTCCTTTAAAAAAAATATATATATATATATATATTTTAACATATTAAAATTGAAATTGAACTTGAAATTGAAATTCGAATACAAACTCTAACTTGAACTCTAACTCTAACTCTAACTCGAACTCTAACTCTAATTCAATTTCTTTAACTTGAACTTGAACTTTAACATAATTTTATTTTTAATTTTATTGCCAGCGTTTTGCATTCCATTTTGTGAACAGTGACAAAGAGGAAAAAATAAATGAATTATGGTTTTCTAAACACAAACGCGTGAGTAAATAGCTGTATAGATTTGAAATTGAAATTCCTAACCAAAGAAAATATATTTGAGATCACACTGATCTACTCAGCACGACAAAATGCCAATTTCATATGTAAGGACCTAATATTATAAATGTAAAAGTTTTCTAGAATGGATGGATGGATTTTGTTGCTCTTTCACGCAAAAACAGTTAACGGATTTCGATGAAATTTGGTATGGTAGTAGTTTTAGACTGGTTAAAGTTTTAAATTAGTTTTAAACATGAACTTTTTAATTTTATTAAAATTAAATTGAACTTGAACTTGAACTTTAATTTTATTTTTAATTTTTGTTGCCAGCGTTTTGCATTCCATTTTGTGAACAGTGTGACAAAGAGGAAAAAATAAATGAATTACGGTTTTCTAAAGACAATTAATGCGCCAGTAAATAGCTGTATAGATTTGAAATTGAAATTCCTAACATAAGAAGATATATTTGAGATCACACTGATCTACACAGCACGACTAAACGCCAATTTCATATGTAAGGACCTAATATTATAAATGTGAAAGTTTTCTAGGATGGATGGATGGATTTTGTTGCTCTTTTACGCAAAAACTATTGAACGGATTTCGATGAAATTTGGTATGGTAGTAGTTTTAGACTGGATTAAAACATGAGCTTCTTATCCCGAAATAGTACAGTATTTCCGTGGGATACTATATTTATGTGGGCAGAGCCGCGGGCAATATCGTCTTTTCAATTTCAATTTCAATTTCAATTTCAATTTCAATTTCAATTTCAATTTCAATTTCAATTTCAATTTCAATTTCAATTTCAATTTCAATTTCAATTTCAATTTCAATTTCAATTTCAATTTCAATTTCAATTTCAATTTCAATTTCAATTTCAATTTCAATTTCAAATTCAATTTCAATTTCAATTTCAATTTCAATTTCAATTTTAATTTCAATTTTTATTGTGATATGTTAAAAAATATATTTGTTATATTTTTATTAAGAGGAACAGTAAACTGATGTAGCTATACACTTAAATACACAATTTTATATTATGTAAGTTACCATAATAATAGTGTAGCCCACAGCAATTCAATTTCAATTTCAAATTCTGATTCTGAATCTGATTCTGATTCTGATTCTGATTCTGATTCTGATTCTGAATCTGAATCTGAATCTGATTCTGATTCTGATTCTGATTCTGATTCTGATTTTGATTCTGATTCTGATTCTGATTCTGATTCTGATTCTTATTCTGATTCTCATTATGATTCTGATTCTGATTCTGATCCTGATTCAGATTCAGTTTTAGTTTCAGTTTCAGTTTCAGTTTCAGTTTGTTTCAGTTACTGATTCCGAAACTGAAACTGAAAAAGAAACTAAAACTGAAACTGATACTGAAACTGAAACCAAAACCGAAACCGAAACCGAAACCGAAACTGAAACTGAAATTGAAATAGAATTGCTGTGGGCTACACTATTATTATAGTAACTTACATATAAAATTGTGTATTTAAGTGCATTGCTATAGCTGTTTACTGTTCCTCTTAGTAAAAAATATATATATATTTTAACATATTAAAATTGAAATTGAAATTGAAATTGAAATTGAAATTGAAATTGAAATTGAAATTGAAATTGAAATTGAAATTGAAATTGAAATTGAAATTGAAATTGAAATTGAAATTGAAATTGAAATTGAAATTGAAATTGAAATTGAAATTGAAATTGAAATTGAAATTGAAATTGAAATTGAAATTGAAATTGAAAATACGTTATTTCCCGCGGCTCCGCCCACGTAAATATAGTATCCCACGGGAATACTGTACTATTTCGGGATAAGAAGCTCATTTAGATCAATTTAGATCAATTAGAGTTAGAGTTAGAGTAAGAGTTTGAATTTGAATTTGAATTTGTATTTGAATTTCAGTCTCAAGTTTCAGTTTCAGTTTCAGTTTCAATTTCAATTTCAATTTCAATTTCAATTTCAATTTCAATTTCAATTTCAATTTCAATTTCAATTTCAATTTCAATTTTAATATGTTAAAATATATATTTTTTTTTACTAAGAGGAACAGTAAACAGCTATAGCAATGCACTTAAATACACAATTTTATATGTAAGTTACTATAATAATAGTGTAGCCCACAGCAATTCTATTTCAATTTCGTCTTTATATCGTCTTTTCAATTTCAATTTCAATTTCAATTTCAATTTCAATTTCAATTTCAATTTCAATTTCAATTTCAATTTCAATTTCAATTTCAATTTCAATTTCAATTTCAATTTCAATTTCAATTTCAATTTCAATTTCAATTTCAATTTCAATTTCAATTTCAATTTCAATTTCAATTTCAATTTCAATTTCAATTTCAATTTCAATTTCAATTTCAATTTCAATTTCAATTTCAATTTCAATTTCAATTTCAATTTCAATTTCAATTTCAATTTCAATTTCAATTTCAATTTTAATAAAAAATGTATTTATTATATTTCTGATTCTGATTCTGATTCTGATTCTGATTCTGATTCTGATTCTGATTCTGATTCTGATTCTGATTCTGATTCTGATTCTGATTCTGATTCTGATTCTGATTCTGATTCTGATTCTGATTCTGATTCTGATTCTGATTCTGATTCTGATTCTCATTCTGATTCAGTTTCAGTTTTTTATTCAGAAGCTCATGTTTTAATCCAGTCTAAAACTACTACCATATCAAATTTCATCGAAATCCGTTCAATAGTTTTTGCGTAAAAGAGCAACAAAATCCATCCAT
Source organism: Phengaris arion (assembly GCA_963565745.1). Lineage (NCBI taxonomy): Eukaryota > Metazoa > Arthropoda > Insecta > Lepidoptera > Lycaenidae > Phengaris > Phengaris arion. The sequence goes on along the minus strand of OY751450.1, from coordinate 9,061,136 downwards.
CCATCCTAGAAAACTTTTACATTTATAATGTTAGGTCCTTACATATGAAATTGGCGTTTAGTCGTGCTGTGTAGATCAGTGTGATCTCAAATATATCTTCTTTGGTTAGGAATTTCAATTTAAAATCTATACAGCTATTTACTGACGCATTAATTGTGTTTAGAAAACCGTAATTCATTTATTTTTTCCTCTTTGTCACTCTGTTCACAAAATGGAATGTAAAACGCTGACATAAAATTAAAAATAAAAATAAAGTTAAAGTTCAAGTTCAAGTTCATGTTCAAGTTAAAGAAATCGAATTAGAATTAGAGTAAGAGTTCGACTAAGATTTCAATTTCAATTTCAATTTCAATTTCAATTTCAATTTCAATTTCAATTTCAATTTCAATTTCAATTTCAATTTCAATTTCAATTTCAATTTCAATTTCAATTTCAATTTCAATTTCAATTTCAATTTCAATTTCAATTTCAATTTCAATTTCAATTTCAATTTCAATTTCAATTTCAATTTCAATTTCAATTTCAATTTCAATTTCAATTTCAATTTCAATTTCAATTTCAATTTCAATTTCAATTTTAATAAAAAATGTATTTATTATATTTCTGATTCTGATTCTGATTCTGATTCTGATTCTGATTCTGATTCTGATTCTGATTCTGATTCTGATTCTGATTCTGATTCTGATTCTGATTCTGATTCTGATTCTGATTCTGATTCTGATTCTGATTCTGATTCTGATTCTGATTCTGATTCTGATTCTGATTCTGATTCTGATTCTGATTCAGTTTTTTATTCAGAAGCTCATGTTTTAATCCAGTTTAAAACTACTACCATATCAAATTTCATCGAAATCCGTTCAATAGTTTTTGCGTAAAAGAGCAACAAAATCCATCCATCCATCCTAGAAAACTTTTACATTTATAATGTTAGGTCCTTACATATGAAATTGGCGTTTAGTCGTGCTGTGTAGATCAGTGTGATCTCAAATATATCTTCTTTGGTTAGGAATTTCAATTTAAAATCTATACAGCTATTTACTGACGCATTAATTGTGTTTAGAAAACCGTAATTCATTTATTTTTTCCTCTTTGTCACTCTGTTCACAAAATGGAATGTAAAACGCTGACATAAAATTAAAAATAAAAATAAAGTTAAAGTTCAAGTTCAAGTTCATGTTCAAGTTAAAGAAATCGAATTAGAATTAGAGTAAGAGTTCGACTAAGATTTCAATTTCAATTTCAATTTCAATTTTAATATGTTAAAATATATATATTTTTTTTACTAAGAGGAACAGTAAACAGCTACAAATATTTGAAATTGAAATTTCAATTTCAATTTCAATTTCAATTTCAATTTCAATTTCAATTTCAATTTCAATTTCAATTTCAATTTCAATTTCAATTTCAATTTCAATTTCAATTTCAATTTCAATTTCAATTTCAATTTCAATTTCAATTTCAATTTCAATTTCAATTTCAATTTCAATTTCAATTTCAATTTCGATTTCAATTTCAATTTCAATTTCACGACAAAATGCCAATTTCATATGTAAGGACCTAATATTATAAATGTGAAAGTTTTCTAGGATGGATGGATGGATTTTGTTGCTCTTTCACGCAAAAACTATTTAACGGATTTCGATGAAATTTTGTATGGTACTAGTTTTAGACTGGTTAAAGGTTTAAATTAGTTTTAAACATGAACTTTTTTAATTTTATTAAAATTAAATTTAATTAAATTTAATTTTTTTAATTTTAATTCTAATTCTGATTCTGATTCTGATTCTGATTCTGATTCTGATTCTGATTCTGATTCTGATTCTGATTCTGATTTTGATTCTGATTCTGATTCTGACTCTAACTCTAACTCTAACTCTATCTGATAGAATTATAGTTAGTGTTAGAATTAAACTCGAATTCTAATTCTAATTCTATTTCAATTTCAATTACTTTAATTTGAACTTGAACTTGAACTTGAACTTTATTTTTATTTTTAATTTTTATTGCCAGCGTTTTGCATTCCATTTTGTGAACAGAGTGACAAAGAGGAAAAAATAAATGAATTACGGTTTTCTAAACACAATTAATGCGTCAGTAAATAGCTGTATAGATTTTAAATTAAAATTCCTAACCAAAGAAGATATATTTGAGATCACACTGATCTACACAGCACGACTAAACGCCAATTTCATATGTAAGGACCTAACATTATATATGTAAAAGTTTTCTAGGATGGATGGATGAATTTTGTTGCTCTTTTACGCAAAAACTATTGAACGGATTTCGATGAAATTTGATATGGTAGTAGTTTTAGACTGGATTAAAACATGAGCTTCTGAATGAAAAACTGAAACTGAATCAGAATGAGAATCAGAATCAGAATCAGAATCAGAATCAGAATCAGAATCAGAATCAGAATCAGAATCAGAATCAGAATCAGAATCAGAATCAGAATCAGAATCAGAAACATAATACATTTTTTACTAAAATTGAAATTGAAATTGAAATTGAAATTGAAATTGAAATTGAAATTGAAATTGAAATTGAAATTGAAATTGAAATTGAAATTGAAATTGAAATTGAAATTGAAATTGAAATTGAAATTGAAATTGAAATTGAAATTGAAATTGAAATTGAAATTGAAATTGAAATTGAAATTGAAATTGAAATTGAAATTGAAATTGAAATTGGAATTGAAACTGAAACTGAAACTGAAACTGAAACTGAAACTGAAACTGAAACTGAAACTGAAACGGAAACTGAAACTGAAACTGAAACTGAAATTCAAATACAAATTCAAATTCAAACTCTTACTCTAACTCTAACTCTAATTTAATTTCTTTAACTTGAACTTGAACTTGAACTTGAACTTTAATTTTATTTTTAATTTTATTTGCAAGCGTTTTGCACTCCATTTTGTGAACAGTGTCAAAGAAAAAAAAAATGAATTACGCTTTTCTAAACATAATTAATGCGTCAGTAAATAGCTGTATAGATTTGCAATTGAAATTCCTAACCAAAGAAGATATATTTGAGATCACACTGATCTACGCAGCACGACTAAACGCCAGTTTCATATGTAAGGACCTAATATTATAAATGTGAAAGTTTTCTAGGATGGATGGATGGATTTGGTTGCTCTTTTACGCAAAAACTATTGAACGGATTTCGATGAAATTTGGTATGGTATAGTTTTAGACTGGATTAAAAAATGAGCTTCTTATCCCGAAATAGTACAGTATTCCCGTGGGATACTATATTTACGTGGGCGGAGCCGCGGGAAATAACGTATTTTCAATTTCAATTTCAATTTCAATTTCAATTTCAATTTCAATTTCAATTTCAATTTCAATTTCAATTTCAATTTCAATTTCAATTTCAATTTCAGTTTCAATTTCAATTTCAATTTCAATTTCAATTTCAATTTCAATTTCAATTTCAATTTCAATTTTAATTTCAGTATCAATTTCAATTTCAATTTCACGACAAAATGCCAATTTCATATGTAAGGACCTAATATTATAAATTTGAAAGTTTTCTAGGATGGATGGATGGATTTGGTTGCTCTTTTACGCAAAAACTTTTGAACGGATTTCGATGAAATTTGGTATGGTATAGTTTTAGACTGGTTAAAGGTTTAAATTAGTTTTAAACATGAACTTTTTTAATTTTATTAAAATTAAATTTAATTAAATTTATTTTTTTAAATTTTAATTCTAATTCTGATTCTGATGAAGTGTTAGAATTAAACTCGAATTCTAATTCTAATTCTATTTCAATTTCAATTACTTTAATTTGAACTTGAACTTGAACTTGAACTTTATTTTTATTTTTAATTTATATTGCCAGCTTTTTGCATTCCATTTTGTGAACAGAGTGACAAAGAGGAAAAAATAAATGAATTACGGTTTTCTAAACACAATTAATGCGTCAGTAAATAGCTGTATAGATTTTAAATTGAAATTCCTAACCAAAGAAGATATATTTGAGATCACACTGATCTACACAGCACGACTAAACGCCAATTTCGTATGTAAGGACATATTAGGTCCTTACATATGAAATTGGCGTTTAGTATTTATAAATGTGAAAGTTTTTTAGAATGGTTGGATGGATTTTGATGCTCTTTTACGCAAAAAATATTGGTTTGGTATGGTAGTAGTTTTAGACTGGATTAAAACATGAGCTTCTTATGCCGAAATAGTACAGTATTCCCATGGGATACTATATTTATGTGGGCGGAGCCGCGGGCAATAACGTCTTTTGAATTTCAATTTCAATTTCGTTTTCGTTTTCAATTTCAATTTCAATTTCAATTTCAATTTCAATTTCAATTTCAATTTCAATTTCAATTTCAATTTCAATTTCAATTTCAATTTCAATTTCAATTTCAATTTCAATTTCAATTTCAATTTCAATTTCAATTTCAATTTCAATTTCAATTTCAATTTCAATTTCAATTTCAATTTCAATTTCAATTTCAATTTCAATTTCAATTTCAATTTCAATTTCAATTTCAATTTCAATTTCAATTTCAATTTCAATTTCAATTTCAATTTCAATTTCAATTTCAATTTCAATTTCAATTTCAATTTCAATTTCAATTTCAATTTCAATTTCAATTTCAATTTCAATTTCAATTTCAATTTCAATTTCAATTTCAATTTCAATTTCAATTTAAAATTCAATTTCAATTTTAAATTCAGTTTCAATTTTAAATTCAATTTCAATTTCAATTTTAATATGTTAAAAAATATATTTATTATATTTTTATTACGAGGAACAGTAAACAGCTGTAGCTATGCACTTAAATACACAATTTTATATGTAAGTTATTATAGTAATAGTGTAGCCCACAGCAATTATAGAATTGCTCAATCAATTTCATATTCTGATTCTTGTTCTGATTCTGATTCTGATTCTGATTCTTCTGATTCTGATTCTGATTCTGATTCTGATTCTGATTCTTATTCTGATTCTGATTCTGATTCTGATTCTTATTCTTATTCTGATTCTGATTCTGATTCTGATTCAGTTTCAGTTTCAGTTTCAGTTTCAGTTTCGGAAACTGAAACTGAAACTGATTTTAGTATCAGGTTCAGTTTTAGTTTACTAAAACTAAAACTAAAACAGAAACTGAAACTGAAACTGAAACTGAAACCGAAACCGAAACCGAAACCGAAACCGAAACCGAAACCGAAACTGAAACTGAAATTGAAATAGAATTGCTCTGGGCTACACTATTATTATAGTAACTTACATATAAAATTGTGTATTTAAGTGCATTGCTACAGCAGTTTAGTGTTCCTTTTAGTAAAAAAAAAAAAAATATGTATATTAACATATTAAAATAGAACTTGAAATTGAAATTCGAATTCAAACTCTAACTTGAACTCTAACTCTAACTCTAACTCGAACTCTAATTCTAATTCAATTTCTTTAACTTGAACTTGAACTTTAACTTTAATTTTATTTTTAATTTTATTGCCAGCGATTTGCATTCAATTTTGTAAACAGTGACAAAGAGGAAAAAATAAATGAATTACGGTTTTCTAAACACAAATGCGTGAGTAAATAGCTGTATAGATAATAGTGTAGCCCACAGCACTGTCCACAGATTACCAAAAATATGTTTATATTTATAAGCTATGTTTATACAGGGTGTCCCGTAAATCGACGTCAAGCCGTGATAGGCCAAGTTACAATAGTCATCACTAAAATTTTAAAAAAATCCAAGTAACGTATCTCAAAAAAATACAAAGCTTTTAAAAAAATCGAAAATCGACATCTTTTGGTGGTTTTTAGTTCCCGGCACTACAAATTTCTACTTTTTTTGTATATTTTTTTTTGTATGTAATCCTGAATAATGCTTTACTAAATTGGTGCCTCAAATTTAAATCAAACGACTCCGACTTGATAGGAAATGAGTCTTTTTGCCCAAAACAATGATTCGAATTTAATAGTTTGCTCGACTTTAACTGATTGTACTGGAAAAAAATGTTCTACGCTTGTTTGGCAGGTAATTTTAAAAGTTGGCGCAGCAAATAAGGATTCCAAAATGGTATGACACTTGCTAGATTATTTCTTAAATTTTGGACAATATTGATTTTTGTAAAGGAAGTCAGTTTTCGACAATTTTTTCTTACTTACTTAAAAGGATTCAAGTGTACCCAGGACTTTCTTCTAAGTGATATTCTGATTTGGATGAGACGGAGACAAACATTCAACGAGTGTAAGAGAGACAAAATCCAAAAAGTAAAAGAATATCACGGGCCACGGGGGCCATAGTGTCTCATTACTTTTAACTTTAGGAAAGGTGTTTTTTAGGAAGCTTTTAATTGAAACAAATTTTAGGAGTCTAAAATATTTTATTACATTATAACAAATGTTCAAACTGCCTCCCACCAGCATAAATGCACGCTCGACATCTTTTTAAAAAAGACCGCTTTATCAGACGGGCAAATCTGCCGTTATTAACTAATTTAGCTGCGTTTGCGCTGCATTTAGCGTTAATTGTCGTCGTGGTTCAACTACATTTTCAATTGGCTTTGTATACACTTTTTCTTTCACAGCTCCCCAGTAAAAAAAATCTAGCGGATTTAAATCAGGTGAACGGGCTGGCCACGAAATGGTACCAGACCGCCCTATCCACCTTTCTGGATATTCATTATCTAAATAATCTCGCACTGATTGATGCCCTTCTTCAAGAAATCAGCTGGACGGGAGGCAACAAATTCTTCAAAGGCATTTTGTACTGCCTCTCGGGTAAATTTTTTCTCGCCAAGAAGTTATCCAAATTCTGGAAAAAGTAGTAGTCTGTAGGCGCAAGGTCTGTTGGGTAGGGCGGATGACGGAGAGCTTCCAACCCCAGTTCTTGCAACTTAAAGACCGTCTGCTGTGCAGTATGAGGTCGCGCGTTGTCGTGCAGGATCAGCGGAGACAAGCGATTGACCAATGCTGGTTGGAGATGTGCCAGCTTCTCCATCATTGTGTTCAGTTCTTCATAGTACACATCTGCAGTAATACTCACCCCGTTCGGTAAGAAGCTGTGATGAATCACACCGGCGATAGACCACCAAACAGTGACCATCACTTTTCTCGGGGTAAGTTTTCGTTTAAGGCATTGTTTATGTACTGAACCAGGATCCAACCAACTTGCTGAGCGCTTGCGGTTATCAAACAGAATCCATTTTTCATCGCAGGTAACAATGCGGTTCAAAATTCCTTCATTTACACAAATTATTGTTGATTGTGTCTGTTGAGCAGTGCAAAGCACGTCTCGACGCGTACTTCACGCTGGCGATCATTGAGTTCGTGGGGCACCCATTTGTCAATCTTTTTACCTTGCCAATTTTCCGCAAATGGACCAATAATGTTTTGACGCTAACGTCGAAAGCTGCTGCTAATTCAGCCGTTGATTGTGTATCATCAGCTTCCACAATCGCCTTTAATTCGTCATTGTCGACCAAAGTCTTTGGACGACCGCAAGGTTAATTTTTCAGGTCGAAATTTCCAGAACGGAAGCGAGCAAACCAATATCAGGTGGTGCGTTGGTATGTAGTGTTAGCTCCGCAAACGTCGTTGATGTTGCGTGCCGCTTGTGCCGCGTTGCTACCACGACGGTACTCATATTCCATAATTACTCGAATTTATCTAATAACGTATCCATGATGACGAAAAAGATTGAAATTTGATGAAAATGTAACACTAATCAATAAACAAATCACTACTTTTGGGAAAAGAATTCCATTTTTTTTAAATAAAATTAATTTGAAATTAGAATTCTTAGCCAAACAAAAATTATTTTGATTTGAAATGGCCAGTACTGCATGACGGCAATTTCAATTTAATATTTCAGCCTATTATTATAAAGAGGAAATATTTGTTTGTTTTTTCATCCTTTTATATACATTGAATAGGCTCCGACCCTACTTGACCTATATCGATGAATTTTGGCACAGATATTAGACCATAAGGAAGGGCCTAGGCTATTTTTTATTTCTGCAAAACGTCACGAAAGGGTCACAAACATCCATCCTCACAAACTTTCACATTTGCCACAAGCCACAGAATTAAGCTAAACTTAATACATGGTATATTTTTCTTTTAAAAGCTGCCTATAATCTAAAACACACGTAGAGGACCTTCGTGGAAATGGATAAAGAATAAGTAAAAAAGGTTAGAATAATTAATAAACTTTTCTTGGAATTCTTATGAAGTGCCTGTTTGTAATTTCAAATTAACAGCTTTTTACTTAATGCATATGAATGTATACCTACGGTAATAACAATAAAAAATAAATTTATAAATTTTTTGTCTGTCCTTCCGTCTGTCTGTTTGTTCCGGCTTATCTCTGGAACGGCTGGACCGATTTTCGCGGGAGTTTCACTGGTTGAAAGCTTATTTTATATGGCGTAACTTAGGATACTTTTTATCCTCATCATCATCAACAACAAATGTTCAACGACCAACGAAGTGGGCACGGGTCAACTAGTAGTTAATATAATATAACTTAGCATTTCTTTGAGGATTTTAACTGAAAGTTTCCCTTATTATTTCTAGTAAAAATACAAAAAAAGAAAATAATTACATACTGTTTCCACTTTAACGGGATAAGAAGTACAGAGTAAACTGAGATAGAAAAACTAGTCTTTATCGAAAAAAATTGTGTCGGTACGCACTAAGTACTTTGTAGGCGAAGTTTTGAACTGACCTAGTAGGTATACGAAACTAAAACTAAAATCGACATAGCTATCTCGCGCTAAATAAATATATCGGCGGCGCGAGAAAACTTTGTCGCACCTTCAGAACTTATACTGGGGGAAGCTAGATTTTTAAAACCGAATGAATGCTCTCACAATTTTGTATGCGAGCTAATTCTACGTATCTATAATATTAAACGGTTGAAACTATAAATTGAAAAGTGTTTACATTTCTACGGTTCAAACGATGATATAAAAATTCCAATAGCTACGTCTGTTCTTGTAATAAATTTAATTCAGGCATTCGAAAGGGTAGGTATAATATATGACCTGCACTTATTTATGAACTAAGGGTTCACACTTTATAAAAATACTAAGAAAAAACATAAATTTCAATACTGAAATAACAATAAATCTTTATTTTGTATTTTTATGCAGATGAGATTAATTTGTAAAAATCTTCTGCGCAAACGTAAGCTATTTTACTACTAAGTCATAGCAAACTAATTTAAGGCCGGCGGCGTACCAAGTTATGTCCCAAAAAAACCCTGTTTCTCATAATTATTATGTAATTATTGGAGTTTTGACGTTGGTTTGACGTTTATGAGAATACCATTATACCATACATTTAACATATCGGGACTGAATTGAAACTGTATAATTATAGGATTTAAGTAACAGAATTGACTTTCTAATTAAGTTTGTCATAAAACGCACACGCTCACACCTATTGCTTCAACTGATATAGGCAGAGACCACTAGCTCAATACAGGCGAATCCGTATTCCATAGGACACTTAGAGACACCAGATTAAAATATCAGTAGCCCAATATAACATCCTTCTGTCGCAAATGGATAGATACTCAGCTGGACAGTTTTTCAGCTGGTTATTTCGATACTGGACAGATTCGCAACTGAAAAAAGTTGTTAATATGTATTAGAAATTGATAAATAATCCTCAGAGACTAATAATCCTCAATGTATGAGTTTGAGTAGGTACGTTATTAAGTTTGCTCACCGTACTTGGTGACGGAACCTATTACTGCAGAGCGGTGCCACCATGTCACTCATAAACGTGACATGGATCAGAATATCTTAGCAATTTTTAGTTCTTATATTATTGTGTATGAAAAGTACCTACCACTTAAAGCTAGTGGTACTATATAATAAGTTAAACTATAAATTTTAGAAGGAATAAAATTATTATTTATGATAAATTTTAGAATATTACATTTTTAACAAGAACGGTTTTGCGACCACAATACATCTATTTTTAATTACAAATATAGACGAGTAATTAAACATTTCTCTTCGCTCGTATGCACATAGATATTACTTATAAACAGGAAAGACTTGGCCGTTTGTTTGCAATGAACAAGCTTCGAACTACTGGACCGATTTTGATGAAATTTGGCACAGATATAGAGTAGACCATGGGGAAGGATGTGGACTACATTTTATCGCGGTAAAAAGTACGGTTCACGCGAGTTTGCCTTGTGCGTGTGCGCACGATGTCGTAGTTATAAATAATTACAAATTATTGTTAATATTTAGAGTTGACTTGTATAAGGCTTGTTTTTGTCAACACTACAAGTTAAACTGATTGAGTATGCTGTTGGTTCTTAATGTTAATACTTAATTAGTTGTTTAATGAATTTGGTGTGGCAATAGTAAAGATTTTTTCACCACTTATCTAAGATTTCTTCGTTTGTACAACCCTATCAGTAGGTCACAATAAATACACCATAAGTATAAAACCATCAGTGATCCCTCAGAATAGTTAGCATCTATTCTGAGGGATCACTGACGGATACTTGGCGTCCTTCCAGGCATCTCTGTCTATATCTGTCAATCTCTTGATCCGCAAATAAAATATAAACTATTTCGATATCATTGTTGCTCAAACGTTTGTGTGATTATGTGTCTACTATCTATCGCTCGCAGTTCCGTGTTAAGATGATATACACGTGTAAAACATAATAAAAACCTCCTTTTCGAACACTTTATCTATCGGTGAAAACTGCATTACAATCCGTAATTGCATAGCTAAAAAAGAGAGAAGCATTATGGTGTATGAAACTATGCTATAGTTCACTAGAAGCAGATAGACGGTAAGACTGGAGACGTAAAACGAATAGAGGAGACGACTACATGTAAATGTTAGGTTTCATTTACGTATTTAGAAATATTGAGGCATTAAGTACTTGATAAACGTAAAAAAAATATAATATTTTAAGCTAAATTCATTTAAAAAACCTGAACATCATTAGTTTACTTACATCATAATATTATACAAAAACAATAATTAAAATAAGTATGAGCTTAAACGTACAAATTTCGGAGATATCTTAAGATGCTAGAATGGATGATGTACGCTCAAAACGTTTTTTTTTTAAGTATGATAAGTGTATCGAAAATATAGCAATTTAAAGTATACCATTAGTAATTTTTAGGTATAAGAGACTGAATAAACGGACAATAATTAGTTTTACATCAAATTAATACCAATTATTTTTTTGTTGAATTTTAAATTTAAAAGGAGACGGAAAGGGCAAGATGGGGAATTTTAGATGCATATATTACACAGGGATAAAGAAGCAAAAACGTCTAAAACAAACTTATGAAGTCGTTATAAGATAAGAGCTGACGAGTAAAAAGATTATTATATAATCTATTATATTTAAATGGTACCCCGTCCTACCCCACGGTTTTCCAAGATGTGATTTCCCTTTTCTTAGATTTAGCAATATTACGACTTAATCATTAGACTAATTTTATACCATGTTAATATTCTGTTAACTAAGGATTATTTTAATACTAAATAGGTTTATGAAACTACAACAGTCTTTGAGATATTATGCTCTGAACCTTAAGTACCCCGTGGGGCAGGACGCCATACATTCATATTTTTAATTACAAATCATACATCCGCACACAAACTAGCCTTTATAATATTTTTTGAGATAAATAAACATATTTATTCCAAGGCAACCAGCTAAAGAATATTATAATTAATACATAAATTTTAATAACAAATAATTTGTTATTATAATATTTAATTTTGGTTTTATTATAAATAAGGAATCAAAATAAATATATTCTACAGAATATATTTTAATTTGCAATTTGTTCTAACCTAATCTCTTGTTAAAGAAATTTTTAAGACTTATTTTTAATATAATGTAAAGATTTTTTGTGTGTAATAAATAACATTTAAATAACAAAGTGTAACTATATTTAGTTTTAGTCATATACTGTCTCTGACAAACCAAATTAGGAATGTTATCGTTTTCATATTAAACAGCCATCCTACGAACTTTTTCCTCGAGGATTTTCTGATCGTATTGAAAATTCTTTAATCCTAAGATCTCTTACTTGGAGTTTTGTAAGACAACTTATATTAAACATTTAACTAATATTTCGAGTACCTGCTGTTTATGAATATATTATGGCATTATCGTCTATTCATATAATATCCATTTATACTGTTTTATGTTTAAAACTTAGTATTATCAATGCAGTGGGTCGAAATGTGTGCTCCTAAGTTTTTTTTAATTTAAAACCTACCTTCATAAGCTAACTTATTAACACTAACGTGTTTGTTATTCTCTGGCATCGAATCAGCGACAAGTCGAAAGACAAGACTTTAAATATCGTACCACTAAGTATCCCAAATTATTACTAGACGTTGCCCACGACTTCTTGCTCGCAAAAGGAAATTCTGCAGGAACCGTACATTTTAGTAGTTTACTCTATATAAATACCTACTACTATGTTTCATCGCAATCGGTCTAATATATGCAAACAAACAAACATAGAAACAATAAAATATTTCCTCATAATATTATTAGTAAGAAAATCAAATATGTTAACAAGGTTATGTATTCACTATTCATGTTTTCCAGTACCACTATTACTATTTGCCAGCTAAATTTGAGCTAATATCAGTGTTCTCTTTGAACGCTGTACATATTAACGTTTCATAATGTATTGCCCGCCTTTGTAGTACGTTCTCTGTTGTGGAAACCGCAGATCGGCTTATCTTTAATAAGCTAATTCACAAGGTATTACGCACTAAGGCTATTAAATATTACCAGTTACGGTTAGAAGGGACGTCAAAAATTGCCTTGCCTTGACTAATAAAGATCGCCTTTATTTGTCTACACTATAACTACCAAGTAACTAGAACTTTAACTAATTCAAAATATAGTATTATTATTAAAAAATACCTACGTAAAGTTTCACCCACTTTAACTAATCAGTTACTGTATAGCATTATATGTTATATTCTTTAGAGTGACATAACTTTTATATATAAGAACCGATTGAAATGAAATGATTAAATGTTTAGTGGAGCATACCAAAACTCATTTGTGAAAACCGCATTCAAATCGGTTAAGCCGTTGACTCCGTACGGGCAAAAACATATATCGCGGGAACCGTACATTTTTCCGCAATAAAGAGTAGCCTATGCGTTAATCCAGAGTCTAAACTACTACCGTACCAAATTTTATAAAAATCCGTTCAGTAGATTCTGCGATTAGGGCGTACAAATGTACAGGCAAACAGACAAAAATTCCAAAAATCACTGTTTTGGGTTCTATATCATTTTTCATAACAATACTTTGGAATAACTCGTTAGGCATATTTTTTTGTCATAACAATACTTTAGCATAATTATTTCTTGGCATACTCGAGTACCATAGTGCAATAATAGGTTAATCTGGCGTGAAATAACGTTTGTGTGTGTGTGAAAAAAAAGCTCTAACCTAACTTAAGGTAAAAACTTTTTTATCACGTTCAAAACGTCTTCGGAGTGGTAACACGGTCTCGCAAAAACCCCGCGTGAAATAACGTTTGAGTAGTTTTCAGTTAGGTTAGAACTTTTTTATCACGTTTAAAACATCTTCGGAGTAGTAACATGGCCTAACAAAAACCTGGCGTGAAATAACGTTTGTGTAGTTTTGGGTTAGGTTAGGTTAGAACTTTTTATCGCGTTCAAAACGTCTCTAAATATTATATTTTTTATCATGATGCTAAAATATGTTTATGCTTGTAAAAGTATGCTTAAATATCATTATGCGTAAATAAATGTATGGTTAACAAGTACAAGTATGCGTAATGATTATTATGCTTAAAGTGATTATGTCAAAAAAAATTAAACCGTAACAGTTATGCCAAATTAATATTATGCGTAACTATTATTAGGACAAATTAAATTATGCCAAGTTAAATTATGACGAATGCTTTTATGCGAAAAAATTGGGAACTTGATCATAATATGCCTATCATGTAGACTTCATTTTTCAATCGATTACTTTCCGTAAACACGTTATACAAACTCAACTGTGACTAATATTTACAGATACTCGTTTCATGACCCGTGTATAACCGGGCAAACAGAGACAGGAATTACATCACCCAGACCCCCAGAGGTCTCCTTAAGGCTCCATATACGGTTATGGAATCTCCATCATTGCCGTGTGTGTGCTCGAATCCGTTCAGGCCGTACTGACGTCAGTTCTAGTGTAATATGTAATTTTACCGCCATTTGGCGGAAATCTGACCGCAGTTCCGTCGCAGAGTCGTAATTTTGGTGTATTGACATTAAAGATTTTCACTTTAGTATTACGTTACTCCCAAATCCCATCAAAACCATAAATATGAAATGAGAGCCAAGTTCAATGGTCTGTCCTGAAATATATAACAACATAAAATACTACTAAACTAATATAACTTAGAAAAATATATGAATCTGACATGGCTAGTTCCTTATACTACCTTTAAATATTATTATTATTAAGTATAACTACTAAAACAGATGGGAAATTATTAATTTTTCTACATAGATTATTAGTAGATACCTACTCTGTAAAGATATTCATAAAATCTTTTTCCCGCACCTCAGTCCGCGTTAACTACAGTATACCACGGGAACATTACATATTCTGGATAAAAAGTAGCCTATGTTTTAATCCAGAGCATAAACTATTAGGTACCACACAAAATTTTTTCAAAAGTCCGTTCAGTAATTTTTGCGTGGAAACTGAAAGAGTATCATCATTTAATATTACCTAAATTATTTTTTTCATCAATTCAATGTTAGATAACATGTTGATAAACAATCTAGAACCCATTTTCGTATATCTTAAAAAATAAGATAAGATACAAACAATTTAAATTTACAATATGAAAGAGAGCGATATATCGGCCTGTGACGTCACGAGTTGCACCCGCCATACATTTGTCATTACAAAATGATGGCGGTAGCAACTTGTGACGTAACAAATCGTTTTGCGAGAAAGAGATGGGCAATATTTTTATTAGCTTATATTATTAGTCGCGTCAATCTAAATACCTATTTCTTTTAGATTTATGTATCTTTAAACAACAATTTTAAAATTTAATTAGAGCGGCACTGCTCTTTCAATGAAACGTGTTCAATGCACATCTTCTTGTGTACTGAATAAAGTTTAATTTTAAATCACTTTGGTTTGGTTTTGGTGTGAACTTACGCTTACGCTTTTCTTTAGTTCCATCGATGGCAGTAAAATATGGCCTATATGTTACAATAGTAATTATGGAAGCAAGCAAGCTATGCCGCTGACATTACCGCAAGGCTGCCATGGTTTTAATTAATATTTGCACAAGATGGCCGCGGGCATTCAAAATGGCGGACAAGTAAAACAAACTCAACTCTTATTATTTCCATTACATCCTTGTATTGTATTTGGTGGTGCTATATTTGTACTGAAAGGTACACCTACAATTATTATTATTATATTAGATAACTCAAAAAATGAACTTTGGTGGAAGAACAGATTTTAGATAACTACTTTTTTTTTCAGTGGCTGAGATGGCTCATGAAAAAGCATGGGCTTTTACAGGTATGGGCCGGCTCGATCGTAAAAATACCACGGTCTCAGAGAAACCCGGCCTAAAATAACGCTCACGTTGTGCTTCGTCCAGTAAGTTAGGGTCGGCAAAAGTAGAAAAACTAGAACATGAATACAGAGTATTTTATTTCCTAATAATATATCTATATATATTATAAGAAATCTTAGGAATATCTATAAATATATCTTAAAGTTTTTCAAGAAGTCAGTTGGGAAAAATATAGATTAGAGTAAACGATGGCAGATAAGATTAACTTAATAAAAAGTAGATTAAGCGAAAATCTCTTTTGTTAGCGAAGAAAACCGGAAAATAATCTTTGCTACGCTTTTCTTCGTTTTTATAAGTGGTATCCGAATCCTGTAGATTAAAGAGGTATTTTTAAGCATTTTTTTATCACTCAATAAAATTAAAAATAAAATATTTGAAACACAAAAATTTATTAAGCTTTTTATCTTCGATTTCGATTCTTTATCAGACTTTGAAGCCACCCAACACATTTAAATGTTTAGAAAATACATGGTTTTGGCCTAAATAAAAAAAGGAAAATTAGTGGTAACGAAACAGCCAAACCACATATTATTAGGACTAAGGTGTAGATATTTTGAAGTAAGGGCATATAGATTCAGAAGATTGGCTCTAGATGAGATGCGAAGGTCGATTCTGCTAATGAAATACTGCAATAATACTGTAACAATCTAGTACCGACATGTTAAAACTGTAAAATGCTATTCTCATAATCTTCTAACCAACGTCTAACCGGTTTTGATTAGTCTAAACTCCATTAATCAGATTATGATATCAAGATGATTAATTTGTAATTCAATAAAAGTAAAATGAAAGTGATAGTAAATTACGAGAATTGGGGTTCGGATAATTTTTTGACAGTGCGAGTTATATAAGGTTTCGTCTTGGCATCATTTTACATGAAACTATTTTTCAGCGATATTTCTTTCTCGATTGCTTTCTTTCTCAACTGTATGTATGCCTAAGTTATAAACCAAAATATAACATTCTAAACTACGAGTATATCGATTTGCTATTTGCAACCAATATTAAAGGTATTTGACCAAAATCACAAAATAACGTCATTAATCTGTAAACTTTTAAAAGGTTTTCTCAGTTCACGTTGACGGATGGGAGATTAGCTCGACGGAATTGGGTTCTTCCTCAAATAAAACGAAAAAAAATTATGTATTTTAATGTTTAGCCCACTTTAACAGTTGCACAGCACAATTGTTTCTACAGTGCCTCGCCAAAAAATCGCATGCTGGCAGTAGGCATAGGTATTTTAAATCTCTAAGAGAAAAGTTTAAATGGGTATACTGACCGTCGCTTCTCATTACATTTTTAATCGACTTCCAAAAAAAAGAAGGCGGGCATACGTTCGGCTGTATATATTTTTATTTTTTGTTTGTTCAACGATTACTCCGCCGTCTGTGGGCCGATTTTCAAAATTCTTTTTTTGATGTTTATGGTATAATCCCGAATTGGTCCTTTTGACATCAAAGTGGTGACCTGATGATGGGATCCATGAGGAATCGAGGGAACTCCTCTAAATTTATATTTACATATACGGTGATTTTCACTTTATCTGAGGTAGTCTAAACATATGCTACCAAAAAGTAAATTTTTTTAATTAAAAGTAAAAGTAAAAATTCCAAGGCATACCCTGGATCCAAAAGTACTGTACAGAACTCCTGACTCCTTATCGATACATGTTTGATGATTTCGGCGTTGTTTAAAGAACTGTGAGCATATGATTCTACGACAATTAGATTTATCATCATGATCACACCAGACATCATCACATTATGATAATATAAAAGGTACTTCTAATAGTAATTTACACCGACACGAATATCTTTAAACATTACTCTGCCGTTTGTGGACGTATTTGCAAAATTCGAAATTGATATTTTAGTCACTAAAGTGGAAACCTGATGATGGTATCTATACTGTATATATTTTTATTTTTTATGTATGTTCAACAAATACTCCGCCTCTGTTGACCGATTTTCAAAATTATTTTTTTGATTTATAGGGTATAATCCCAAATTGGTCCTTTTGATATCAAAGTGATGACATGATGATGGTATGATGTGATGAGTAATCGAGGGAACTCATATGGACACATATAGTGATTTTGACTTTTTCTGAAGCAATACAAGCATAATATGCTACCAAAAAATAAGATTTTGCACCAAGGTATACCCTGGATTCAAAAGCACTGAACAGAACTCCTCAGTCTTTAAAGATAGACAGCGTTTGGAAATTTCGGCATAAACTGCAAGCATATGCCACTATATAACTTACAGTAATCATCATCATCATCTTATTTACAATACTTTTGTATTCAGCTAAAATTTAAACTATTTCTCTACTCAATCTTCTTAATTTTGAAGTCGGTACCAGCAAATTTGAGCTTGAGTTCTATTTTAAAATATATTGTTTTCTCAGGATGTTGTTCGGGCTGGTACAGACTTCAAAATTAAGAAGATTGAGTAGAGAAATAGTTAAAAATTTAGCCGATTTTAAAAGGGGAATTATTTAGAAAATAAGATTTATTTCATACTTTTTTGTGTATTTTTACTTTCGAAGTCAGTTTAATTTTTTGTTTAAAAATAATAATGGACAATATGTTGTATGTCAGAAAGAATTTAAATAATTTCAAAAAGAAAAGCGACAATCATTGTAGAAGTAGGTACTAGAAAAAAGAACAAATTAGAAATACCGGTGATCAGACTTAGCAAAATAAGTAAATATTTTAAAGGTTAATATACAAAAAAATCCTAGAAAACATTCAAAATCTTTCCATCGATAAATTTAAAAACTTATTAATGGAAATTTATAATTGTACTTAATTTTAGTTTACTGTATTTTTGTTTGTACATGCCTTTTGGTTTGTATACCTATTGTATTTTGTGATGGACAGAAGCCCAATTATTATTATCGTAACTATTTGTGACCTTATACCTTTACCTTTGTTATATTGTGAATCCTGTTTCGGTCCGCGGGCTTTCTCACTCGCTCACGCACGTTTGAGGCGTGTAGGATTGCGACACCACACGGACCGATTTACGAGTTACGAGAGCTTCTGTTTTACTGAGGTTCTGAATGAACGTTTTTCTTACGTCCATCACAAAGTGAACGATTAATTAGAATAATTTATAACACCGGTATAAATTACAAAAGAAGATGGAAACAAATTTAAATTAAATCTTTTAATTTGATTACGAAATCTATTAAGGGGCGCTTTAAAGCAATTTTCTCGAACAAACTTACCTTAATTTTCCAATAAACAATATATTAATTCGAAAGCGGTAAATTAGATTCAAAGTATTCGCGCCATTACATTGTTGGCGATAGAATTAATTTTCAATATCTAAGATATTCAGTTTTTAGATCCAATTATCGTTAAGCTTCGATTTGTTTGTCGTTCAGAGATTGTTTAATAAAGTCTTACAGATGGGGCAAAATGGTCTATGACAGGCATGACCAACCTTTTCATGATTGCGTGCCATTTTTTAGTTTAGCAAAACTCTAACGGTCCGCACATAAAAATCCACTATTCGTCCACAAAACCCCAAAAATCAATGTTTTTAAAACATTATCAAATATTGTCATAAATGCTCGGCCGCCAGGCGAATATCGGGCGTGCCGTTATAGACAAAGGGTCGGTTACCGTTTGTCCGCGAATATCGGAATATCGGATTAGATGGTTCGTGGTTTAAATTAGCTCGGGGGCCGCATGGCAAAGGATCGCGGTCCGCAGGCTGGTCATGCCTGGTCTATGGGTAAAGAAAGCCAGTGCTGTACAAATGTATAATCCTTTTGACCCAGGGTGATAAAATGGGCCCCACTTGGCCCGAGTGATCTTACAGAAAATGAATTAGTAGTATTCAAATTGAAGCCTAACCCTACTACTATACAGGCCAATGTAAAAGTTTGTGTGGATGGATAGATGGATGCATGGATGTTCGTTCCCTTTCACGCAAAAACTGACCAGATTCATAAGAACATTGGTATAGTTGTAGTTTTCGCTATAGATTAACACATAGGCTACTTGTTATCCCGAAAAAATATTGTGTTCCAGTGAGATAATGTATTTACGCGGGCGGAGCCGTAGTCAAAAGCTGGTCTTTAATGTTAAAGCAGCTTTTTCGATAGTGTTTTTTAACGTTAGTTTTTTAACGAAGTGAAGTGAAGAAGCTCGGATAAACCTTTGTTTTCTACTTTAAAATATTTATAAAACACTTACCGTCAGGTAAAAAGTCAATGACAAAAATATGTATCAATTTTTTTAGGGCTTATTCGATTTATCAAAGCCCTCCTCCTCTAAATTGTTTAAAAATAAAAAGGATGTCAGTTATTTTTCTGAAATAAATGGGATTTCACCAATAAATAACTCTACACACACAGATAAATCTTTCTATCTATCTATTTATCTATCTCCACACGATTCTAGACAGCTGACAACAAATCGATAGCCAATACTCTGCTCAGCAAACTTCTCGAGAGCTTTTCGCTGTCAATGTTAAGTATCGTAGCAATATCGTAGCGCCGTAGACCCGCTACGAACTGCTACGCGCTACGTAATGTCAACCGTGCGACCGTGTGATATCGTGAACTCGATTTTACTCCCATAAATTTTCATACTCCGGGCAAATACCTATATGAAAATCGTTGCTTAAGAAGTCAACTCCGATAGTAAAAATAAAACATACCTTTTGACGAATACAAGCCACGAAAACATATAACGTTTTACAATTTTGGCCAATATCCTATACGAAGTTGCAGTATAATTCATATTTATTCAAGCGTATTAATCAGCCGGAACAAAATACGGGTTGGAATTATCAGGTTATAATCTCAATTGATTCCCATTCCCAACTGAGTGATCTTTCACCCTTGAATTCCCCAACGCCCCGTATAGTCCCAAAGTAAACAAATGTCTGTCTTTACACCCTGTATAATCCCGAAGTTCTTAGGTATTTGATCTTATGAACTAGTTACTAATTAGTAATTTATAACCTCTGACGAACAACCTCTGTGGCTCTGTGGCTCGGTGGTTCAGCGCGTTGGTGGTCAAGCCGGGGGTCGCGGGTTCGAATCCCGCCGAAGGAACAAAAAGTTTTTCAGTGTACCTGGGTCATGGATGTGTATTAAATATGTGTACAATATAGTAAAAATCTTAAATATATGTATGGTATAATATTATTAAATATACTTCCCGATTTCTGGTACCTGTAACACAAGTTCTTGGGATACTTACCACGTGGTCAGACTGACGTGATGTGAAGCGTCCATACATATTATTATAGATATTATTATTATTTATTATAAGCTTATTAGTAATGGGAACGTTGCTTAGTAAAATGATTGATGCTGCGACGTCATTTGTCCACATGAAAGTTAGTTTTATATAGGTTAAACAAGTAGTACCCGGGAGACCGAGCTTTGCTCGTAATTCTATTACCTATTATGGAAAAATATTAACAGATGGCACTTATTAGAAAAATAGATATTTAGAAAATCACAAAACTATTAGTCTGGCCGTGACTCAAACCCGAGTCACCAATTTGCCAACAATGCTGAAAGTCCTTCTGCTTCTCTCTCTGCTCTTCTTGCGAGTTATTTCGCTAATTGTCAAAGATACGCGCTTTGACAATTAGCGAAATAACTCGTATGCATGCACCTATACTGAGGAACTACGTGCGGGTAATGAACGAATATGAGGGCAGTACCTCCTCTAGATTTTGTCCGCGCGTGGTTCTATTTTAGGTGCATGACAATAGGGAGGAATAAGTTTAAGAATAGATATTTATTTTTTATGTGTTTTACTTTAATATTACTAACCCTAAAGTTATTTAAGTTTTAAGTATGTAATATAAATACATGGACCATGTTAGTCTGTAATAAAGAAATTTGAATTTTAATTTGAATTTGTATCCTAATACGAAACGTAAGAAAAAGCATATAAGCCAACAGTACAGCCCATGAATTGGCATATCACCCATTAGTATGATCACCGTACTAATGGGTAGTCCATGAACTGGCATATAAGACATTTTTTGTACTGAGTGCGAGATTTTGTCACTACTCGCCGTGAAGAAGTTAGCTACAATTTTTATGGCATCCAATTAGTTAACATTGTTTGCCACTAATGGCGTTGTTTCGATGCCATACAAATTGTAGGTAACTTCTTCACGGCGAGTAGTGACAAATACTCGCACACAGCCCACGGTATAAATATAGTCCATGAATTGGCATATAAGCCGTCGATATTATACGTCCATATTTCCGAAATATTCACAACCACACCGTTATTTATGACGTCAATAAAATTCACGTCCGACCCCCATGTATCGTCCGCCATTAATTTTATAGCTTAAAATGTCACGAATGTGATAAGCAGATGCGTTTGTACTCTGTTCGTTATTTTGTTATTTTTAGAAATTTGGATGCATGATATTAAATAGTGAGAACTGGAGAGAAATGTAACGTGCGAAATATTTGTAGTTAAGAAATAGCAAATAAACTTGCCTATGGTTCAGATTTTGTTTTGAATTCGCGCGATTCGAAATTACATGACTCAATACATAATGACATGGAAATAAAGCAAATTTATCATAATTTCAATATATAATATTATTTTCCATTTAAATGAATTAGCGATTTCAATGTATCAAATTTGACGGCATTGTAAGTACGAAAAATAAAATTGTATTTCTAATATCAATCGAGATTTCCTGAAAGAAAAACAAGGATCCTAAGCGGCTTCCATTAATTTACTTAATTTCGTGCAGCGTGAAGCATTCCATAATATCCTCTAAGAGGATTTCTTTTCCTATTAAATTATATCAACCGACATAGGAAATAAACAAGTTATATTATATCTAAGGGCCAGATCACACCAAAACAAGACGATTATTTTTAAACACACACACACGACACATTTTTAAAATAGCTATTCAACATTTTAGGAACTTTGTTCACTACACAAAAATATACACGTATATTTATCTTAATCTAGAATATCTTCCTGTGTAACCAATAAAGTATAAATTAGAATAGATATCTTAAAAATGCAGCGCCATGTGGCGTATCATGTCTCGTCGCGTTTCATATGACATGTGTAATGATTAAAGAATATATGCTTGTGTAATGGATAAAGTTCAATTTTGAATAGCTATCTAATATGCATTTATATATATATATATATATATATATATATATATATATATATATATATATATATATATATATATATAAAAATATATAACGAAATGATATGCGACATGGCGCTGCATTTTTATATATATATATATATATAAATATATAAAATGCAGCGCCATGTCGCATATCATTTCGTTTCGGTGTTAAAACCCTTAGACGAATTTTCCTCCAACTGACAGAAAAAACGGAACCATAAAGAAGAAATAAGTTGGTACGGTTGGAGGTACATGATGAGCTCTTCGTTACGTAAACACGTAAAGGAGTTAAAAAGTAAATAGTTTACTGAACAGAGTATTCTCCAAATTTTTGAAAAATGTATCAAATTGTTCATACTAACATAAGACTTCATTTTTTTTTTCCTTTCCTTATTTCCTTTCGATTGTTGTTATGCTCAGGATATTTATACATTTCCTACATATATTTTATATTCCTTATTTTGTAGATTATAGAGTATTATTTATAGTCTGCAATAGCCTCTCTCTCAGAGAGTTTGCAGGCAATTGCCCAGGGACAACAGTGCAAACTACGCAGACCTAGGCATAGGCTTTATTGCCAATATCAATCTGCCTTTATTATTTATGGTCATTTTGACTAGGCTAGAGGAAATTGGTGTCCAATCAGTCAATACAAGGCGTTTATATGACATTTACGACACAATACATCTTAAAAGTCGGTATCCAATAAGTCAAATCGATATATTATTATTTACTAGCTGACCCGGCGAACTTCGTATTGTTTGCCATCAATTACTACAAGTTGCTAGTATTTTTTATATATTTTTTTCATGCAAAGTTTTGTAGTAGTAGTACGTTAATGACCGGAGAACTTTCTCACGCACACACATAAAAGAAAGATTGATCAAATTCGTTCGTTTGGAAGTTATGCGCGTACAAACTTTTCGGTAATTCATTTTTATTTATATAATATAATATACACATAGATTTATTTTTTTAAATTGTATACTTTTACAAACAGTCAGCAGCTTCCCACAAAAGTGCGATTGAACTTTATTCATTACACAAAAATATACAAGTTTCATATTACGATGAATTTTTAACGGCTATCTTAAAAACGCCATATCGCGACTCGTGTAGGTATCGTTTCGTTTCAGTGTGAATTGACACTAAAGGTGTGGCCGCACTAAGCGGTAGTGGAGCGTCGCGACACTTCCCTACTGATAACACTGCAATGGAGTTCTGCGGCGCGTAGTTCCGCTGCCGCGTAGTGCGTTATGTCTCATATAATTTCATACCAATAATATTTGGCCGTGTCGCGTCACGTAGTTACGCTTTTAGACGAATTTTCCTCCATCTGGCAAAAAACAGAACCGTAAAGAAGAAACAAATACGTTGGAGATACAAAATGAGCTCTATGTGACGTAAACACGAAAAGGAGTTAAAAAGTAAATAGTTCACTAGATTGGGTGGGTATGTATTTACACACTTCTCATATACACCTACCCTACGTTGTAAGAACATAATAACATAACTTATTCAAATACTAGCATTCGCTCGCGTGAAATTGGCTTTTAAACGATATCTTTATAGTAATTTAAAAATTTCATCCCCTATTTTACCCTCTTAGGGGTTGAGTATAAGAAAACAGTGAAATACGTAACTCATTATTTTTCCGTACTCAATTCAAACAAAATTTCATGCAAATATGTCCAAGGAATAAAAAGTTTCAATCAAACTTTTATCCCCTATTTTACCCCCTTGGGGGTTGAACTTTGAAAAATCCTTCCTTAGTGGTTGCCTAGTGCCTTAGTGGTGCAAAATTTCAAATTTCTAGCCTTAAGGCCTGTGCATACATCAGTCAATCAGCTTTGCCTTTTATATATATAGATAGACATAAATGCCCTTTACTGCTAACAAAACATAATTGTTATACGAATTTGCTGTGATTATTATTGGATTCACAGGAGCTAATGTAATAATTCAGATAAACACCTTCGGCCTACGCAGTTACTGTCCTGATTTAATGAATATTATAGAGGGTACAAATCATATTGTAAATTTTCAGGTATATGAATAATTAATTTGCCTCGCATGTATATTGGATACCATATAATGGCATATATTACATACTTCATAGTTGATAACCTAAAAAGTTTAGGCGTATAATGCAATTGTAAAATTGTAGGAAAAGTATTGAGATGAAACTTGATATTATATTAAGTAATTTTAGCGCAATATGCGTTATCAAATCTCGTCACTACACATTTACAAGAATATCTGACACTTTTTCTTTCCAATATCAAAAGAGAATGTGTTAGAAAAATATAGACGTCTAGTAGGCTAGGCACTAGCCACTTTTTATGCTTAAAAATAATTAATAACAATATGAGAATATTTCAATCCGAAACCTTATCGTTCGCCTCAACAAAGAGATCTTATTAAAGAAATAAAATAATTACTGCTATCATGGCACACCCATTTCCACCACTAAAATATAAATTGCTTTCCTCAGAAACCCACGCCAGCGAAAAATAATAACTCCATAGTAATTCTGCAATAATTTCTATTTTATTTCGCATACACCAGAATTTAAACAACATTTAAAATTACAATTCATCAAAAGATTTAAGATGATTAAAAGTTTATTTCTACTTCTATTATAAATGTGAAAGTTTGTAAGGATGGATGTATTGATGGATGGATGGATGGATGTTTGTTACTCTTTCACGCATAAAGTACTGATCAGATTTCGATGAAATTTAGTATGGCAGTATTTTTGGCTCTGGATTAAAATATAGGCTACTTTTAACCCGATAAAGTCCTGTGGGTACTTTGTTTTCGCGAGCGTAACCACCAGAGGCTAAAGTCTAGTTGTTAAAGTATTAACTTTAGCCCGCGCCTCCACCTGCATAAATCAAGTATCTCAAAGGAGCACTATACTTCTCCGGGATAAAAAGTAGCCTATGTGTTAATCCACAGTTAGACTACCACCAAACCAAAATTCATCAAAAACCATTCAGTAGTTTTTGCGTGAAAGAGTAACAAACACCCATCCATCCATCCCCACAAACATTCACATTTATAGTAGGATTTATTTTTATGACTATTACCTATAAAATTTATATTTGAATCGATTTTACTATAAAATATTTGAACAATTAACTAGATCCAGGGGTTTTTCTTCCAACCGATAGCGATAAACTTTGTTATATTTAGAATTTTCTGGAAAAATAACAGAAACTATTGTGTTTGAAACTGTAACAATACTTAATTATGATTATAAATTCAAAAAGTATCAAGATTTAATGTTTTGATAAATGTTAATACATGGCCTTCATAGGGCTCTCCCTTTCATTCTGTGTCCAAAGGGACTGATCTATTTTTAAGCAGCACTCGAATTTACATGCCGAGCCCTTTTTAAACCTTTATGTTTACAAGAATGCGGGGCAATGCAAATTCTTGGGCTGAAAGGTCTAAACGTAATGAAATCTAAAGTTAGAAAGTGTAACCTATTGTGACCTAACCTGATCTAAACCTTTTGAGTTTTTT
The DNA here is from genome assembly GCA_963565745.1 of Phengaris arion. Classification (NCBI taxonomy): domain Eukaryota; kingdom Metazoa; phylum Arthropoda; class Insecta; order Lepidoptera; family Lycaenidae; genus Phengaris; species Phengaris arion. The sequence goes on along the minus strand of OY751450.1, from coordinate 9,034,795 downwards.
TACTTTCATTCACATTTTTATTTAGATTTGGCTTTGAAATGCATTGCAGATTCTTATAAAGTTACGGTCTATGAAGCTATTTTAACCCCCGACAAAAAAGATTGGTGGTATAAGCTTAACGTGTCTGTCTGTGTGTCTGTCCGTTGCGTCATAGCTCCCGAACGGTTGGATGCTTTCAAACAAAAAAACTTCATAAAAATTGGTTCATGTTACTGACATAAGCTGAGCACAATCAAAATATGGTAATCATGGTATTTGCAAAATGAGGGTTGAAAGTTTGTATGGAAAATATTTAAAATCTAACCACTATTTACATGAAATTTGATATCTGAGCTAATAAATAAAAATTATTGAGTACGTATTTTATAGTTTTTTGAAATTCATTTTTGAAATGGGGGTCCAATGTTTGTATAGTGAAATATTAACAACTGAACGGACTGCGTTGAATTTTGGCACGCGGGTAGTTAATTATTATGACGTAGAAGTCCGTTAAAAAAGGATTTTTCGAAATATATACCACGGCGGTGCAATGGGGCCTCCACGCGGACGAAGTCGCACGCAAAAGCTAGTAATCAATAACCAAGTCAACCATTTCATACTCGGTTTAAAGTATGAAAACCCAAGTAGGAACGTGGCGTATGGTGAGTAATTTTCCATTTCCCCGCACAAACGCGGCCGACGTTTTCTACGTGTTGGAAAATTATGTCCGCTGTTTTGTACGGACTGTGCACTATAATATAAGATAAAAGATTATAAAGCTAGGGCTAAGCTAAACTTTAAATGAGGCTTAAAATCCAAGCCTCATTCAAAATGAAAATGATAAGAAGAATAAACCGTGTATAAATAATTTCACGCTTCTATTATAAAATAGTCTTCGAAAATTCTTACAGTAGTTTAATGTTTCCAATTTTTATGAAAACAGTTTGAAAGATCTAGTTGTGTAGGTAAAGTTAAATTATTTATGTCCCTTATATATTTTCCATAATAAGCTCATAGCATTTCAAATATCTGTAAATAAGCATGCTTTACATGCTTATTTACAGATATAGAGAATAAAAATATGTCTACATTACATGAACTAAAAAAATGGCTTTTATAACAAAACTAAGCACACAAGTTTTTGACAAACTCCCACATGAAATTCATATATTTTCATCGTCGCTGGAAAATTAATAAAAACATTGTAACAACAGTCCGGGATCCGCGGTCGAAAAATGTTCATATTTTCACAACAATTTGCTGTTCAAATTTTAAGGCGGCTGAAATTTCCGCAACAATGCTGGGAATGTTCGGCGGCCGAAAAGGGCTAAAAGGTTTGCCGAGGGCCGCATAAAAAGAAAATAGAGTTTACTTAGGCGGTGGATTTAGTGGTTTTGGTCTTGGATACGTAATGTGTTTTACTCTTAGAGTATACCTATCAGGAAATTAAAAATAGTTTTAGGTAATTTATGGTAATAACTATACCTTGTTGTAAAACAACGATTATATTATTCCAACATATTAAGGCTTTACTAAAAATCATATTATATGTGACAATATATTTTAATTAAAGAATTCTACTAGATTCTAGGTACGTTCTAAGAATCAATATTGTTTTAAGTGGTTATTGGAAATGAAAAATGAATATGAAAATCGTTTATATCTATAATATATATATATATATATTATAACGCCTATAGAATTGTGCTATATGATGTGTTTTTCAAATTATCGACCGGTTCGGGAACTAGCCCGGAGAGAAGAAACTCGCACTTTGATTACTTTTTATTATTTATTGATTGAGCAATTTCAAACGTTTTCTGGGATACCACTTTAAAGGCATATACTTTGGCCTTGAAACAATTTTTTTAAATGTGCTCTCTACTACTCGCATTGTTGCTAATACAATATACAGTATACATAGCTAGTAGATACGTAACAAGTAGTAAAAACTACTAGTATCTTACACATTTTAACGCCTAAAATGCACACCCATAAAACATTTCACAAAGTCAGGGCTAAACAGATTGTCATCAGCGATAGACGCGAGCGTTTGAGAAAAGTTCAAAGTCAAGGGGCTCTTGCTCCTCGCCTAGCGAAAGCAAAACGTGCCAAAACTCTCTTCATATACGAGTATACAGTTACATCAAGTTCGCTAACAAAGTGTGTTCGAAAACCGTGTGTCATTTATCAAATACTAGAAATAAAGTAGTCTATGAAAATAGTGGAAGTAAAAGTAAACAAAATAACAGTGCCGTTTAGGCACGCCCCAAAGTAGCGAAGCTTCATAGTAAGCGCGCAAAAGGAAACCACGCAGGGACCGTTCATTTTGCCGCGATAAAAAGCCTTTGACCTTCCCCGTGGCCTAATCTATATCTGTGCCAAATTAATTTGAAATCGGTCCAGTAGTTTCAGAGCCTATTCAATTCGAACACACAAACAAACATACAAACAATGAAACAAATCTTTCCTCTTTATAATATTAGTATAGATAGTATATAGGTATGTACCTAAATATATTTCATTCCTCTGAATTTTCCCCGGCCTTAGGGATTCCGTATTATACTATACTTAGCCTTAGTTTCTTTTTTTATTATTACAAAAAAAATAACATCTTTCAGAGTCATTACATAAATTGCCAAACTGTGGAGTAGTTTGTTGGTGGTTGGAGTATTCTAAATAAAATAATTACACTTCTATTTTAAGCGATTTTCATCAAACAAAATAAAATATATAACAAAATAACAAATATTATTTGTAACATCTAAATATATTTTTAAATAATTTTATACTGACATAATTTATACCTCTCTTATACTTATACTTATTTTCCTTCTTTACTTGTTTATTGCCATTTATTACAAAATAGTACTACTATTTTGTAAATAAGGTCTTTGGCGTAATAGGCGTTTTTGCCCTTTGGGTACGTAACCCTAATTAAGATATGCAAACATAATCTCTCTCAAGTAAACCTGGATAAAGCAAATCATTTACTGCCCTCATTAAATTTATTGAAGTTTTCAATTAAGAGAATGAAAAATACAATTCATTATTAAACACGAACATTAAAACGTTTAAAAAAACGAACATAAAAAAGTTTTTATTTTATTTAAACGTGTAATTTAAATTAATTGGGTCGAGGCTTAAAGATAAATAGAAGCTGCTGTGTGTTATTAAAGTTTTTCCCCCGGGTCCGTCCGCGTAAATATAGTATCGCGTATCCCACGCGAATCTGTACTTTTTTGGGATAAAAAGTTAGCCTATGTTTTAACCCTGAGCCTAAACTACTACCGTACCATTTTTCATCGAAATCCGTTCAGTAGTTTTTGCGTGAACGAGTAACAAACATCCATCCATCCTCACAAACTTTCACATTTATAATAGTAGGATGTGACACTCAACCAATTCTAAGTAATTTTATAGTCCTTCGGGTCTAACATGGCCCCATTAAGTGGATCGTACTTTTATATAAAATATCAACTTTTCAAGAAGTTGTTCTTAGGGCGGATTCGACCAAACTGGAGTAAAATGTTACTCGAGTATAAATGTTTCCTAATCTAAGAGTAAGCTGGTTTTGCGTTTTTCCAACTACTAATCCAAGAATAAGGTAATTACACGGGAGTAAATATTTACACGCGCGATTTTGACGGAGTAAAGTATTAAACTGAGAATAGTGGATAGTCGCACAGCTGGCTGGCAATTGTCACGATCAATGTCATTGTGAAGTTTTATAATTTGATATTGACATTTTACTGTATTACTCTACGAAATTAAATTATTATGGCGTACAAGTCATTCTAATACAAACAATAGTACATGATTTTTTGTCGGTTTATACATTCGTTCATTATTCATTGAATAATAATACCGAGCATAGTATACTCTTCGAGTAACTTGGTAAAACGCAAACGAAGATATCCTAGAGTAAATTGAAGGAGTAAAATTATTCTCATTATAGTTACACTCGTGTAACTTCAAGTTTGGTCGAATCGGGCCGTAAGTTAAGTTAAGTTAAGTACCTTTTAATATTTTATTGTATTTTCTTGAATACTATCATAATGTAATTGATAGAACTTATTGTTACAGCAACATTTCCAGCAGTTTATGTTTCATTGTACGATTCAATTAATGTGACCAATTTAGACATGCTAAGGTCTAATTTTGAAAATGTTGTGTAAGCTCTGATGGGAAGTAATATTAGTTTGGCGTGTACTTAGCTATTTCAACCCTCTATCAACCTAGAGGCTACTAGAGTAAGCAGGCAGAGTGAGAGTCGATGTTGTGTATAATTTAAAGAACTGCTAACTACGCGAAGATGTACTATAGAACAAATTGCAGCTCAATCAGGCATAAGATGAAAATCGCTTAACGGCGCCGTTGAATCGTGCGCACGCACACATACTCACGTGTCAATACGGAGTTCAACCATGTCTGCAGTCGTTGCTGTCACTTCCCTTGTGTTTAAATATTTTGAGGCGTCCTAGTGCAAAAGAAAATGTTTAAAAACGATCAGGAACTTTGTCGATATTGTCTGAGTCTTTTCCTTGACAAAACAATTACTATTAACAATTATTTTTTTCACAGATTAAAATGAACGACGCTGCTACATTGAAGCTCGACTCATCTAGTCTTTCAGGTATTCATTTGTTTTGATATATTTTTTTGTATTGAAGCCAAAACTGGAATCGAAATTGAAAACACTGTCAAGTCTTTGCGCTATGAACATTTTGTTCTACTCCAACAAAGTCATGCCTGGGTAACCGAGCTTTAGTATATTTCATAAAAATTAAAAACAATCACAAAAATATTGTACCGGGGTTCGAACCCAGAATAAAGATTATATAATTAATAAGCATTTTACCAATAATGCTTATGTATAATTTTTACTTTATTTTAAAAATCGGAATGTGGGCGATCGGACATAGTAGAGACGAAATTTTTGACATATTGTTTGCACAACGAAAGAAAAAGCGTATGTAGCTGAAAAAAGCGTAGTTTCCCAGTGATAAGGCCATACAAATTATTGTAATTAACATCTTCACGGCGAGTAGTGACAAAATCTCGTACTCGGCACACAGATGGACCACTTTTGACGGCCTCTGTGGCTCAGTGGTTAGCGCGTCGGTGGTAACTTTTTGTTCTCAAAAAAAATGTTTGAGGCAATTTGAAATTTTGAGATAATGAAGTTTAATGTTTATGGAGCTGGGAAAAAAATGACATGCCATTTAGTCGGGGACTTAACCTTTCCATTCCAGTGCAAAACTGAGTTTGTCGTTGACTGTACATGTGATGTAATATCCCGAGAGCTGGTAACTTTTTAGTGTAGGTATTTGTGTCAACCTGGCAGCTGCCTATAGCTCTCGAATTATAAAAAAAGAAACGGCAGACCTGGCTGGGAGTAGCGGGGCTAAGTCAATCCCTAAATTAAAAAATATATTAATTTAACACAACGTTAACGCCTACAGAGGCAGTATGTTGAGTTTACGTATGTATGTAATTCCATTTTACTCTGAAACCACTTTACACACACTAAATAAACAATGACGTGATCTTCAAAGTGAGATAAATAGACAAAATAAGTCAAAATAAAACAGTAAATCCTTACCCCTCGATCTATTCTTTATTAGCGCCCATGAAAATGGCTTAGGCGTCATGACATACCAGACTGACAGCTTTATATATAAGGATATTATGCATACAGTTATTATCTTTAAACTTCAGTGTCCCACGGGAACAATGTACCTTTTTTGGATAAAAAGTAGCATATATGTTACCATAACCGAGATGGACTTTGTAAACATATAAAGTAATTATAAGAACTTTATAAAATATCCTGATCAAAATAATTGTAATATTTGGCTAAAAAGGCTATTTGGCATTAGGCATGTAGTTTGTTTATATTAAATATAAAAATAAATAAAAAACCCTCCACGTGGTATGGCAGAAGTTATGCTATTATATTATATTATGTGTTGTTCTTGTAAGCATGACCTAATGAGGACTTATTTCAAAATATTTTCCTACAAAAAGCTCTAGATAATCTAAGCTATATATTTTAGTATTTGGAATAACTAAGCAAACCACAATTTCAAAAATATTCTCAAAACAACTCTTGTTCACAACTTAACAATTTCAAAGCTCGTTTACATTTAATCAACTTCCACAAAGAAACTCCGCGGCTCAACCTGACGCTTATTTAAATATTACCCTTGTCACTGTTCGGAATGTAACAGCGACTTGTGAGAAATTCACCTCTTACTTCTACTTTAGTGAAAACATCGAAGACGAAGGAAATTTAATATAATAATAATAATAAAAAATATTTATTTGCACAAAAATAAAATACAGTAAATACGGTAAGCTTAACATACCATTTAAAAAAAAAGTGCATAATGGCGGTCTTAGCGCTTAAAGCGGTTTCTTCCAGACAACCATTGCTGGAGTAAAAGTATAATATGTTAGTCTTTAATATATATATATTAAAGACTAACATATTATATCTTATACTTTAAACGAGCCGATCTTGTATATATATAATCGGTATCTCGACACGGCTACAAGTATTACCATTTTAGTATGCAGTGAGTTTTGGGGGAGAAAAATCGATCTAGCTAGGTCCTATCCCTCAGAAACTGCGCATTTTTAAGCAATATATGTTTGTTTATTTCGTCGTGCAACAATATATCAATAATTTCGACTCTCTTACGTCAGTCCGATTGGCAGCTTGGTATGCGTACCTACGTATAACTTTTGCATTGTTTGTGAAGTTCGGAATGTGGTTCGAATCCCGGTAAGATAAATATTTTTGTGATTCTTATTATTTGTTTTTATTTTATATTTTTTTATTTATTTTTAATTATTTATATCGTTCTCGGATCGGCCACCCAGGTACTTACACAATATAACAACAATAAATAAACTACACACATTCACATATACATAGGTATATAATAAAAATATAACAAAAGTAGATAAATATAATAATTATTATAACACATAAAGTCTTACAAAATCAGAGCTAACACCCTTACCATTAGTTGTTTCCCCAGATCTCCTCGACCTCGATTCAACCTCAGCTGAGGTATCCTTAAGAAGTTCCTCGAATTTGGTATTCTTAAACGTAATCTACCTCAGCTGTTTGCTCCTCCAGTAAGGTCGAGTGGGAGGTATGGTGTCATATAATATAATCATAGAAAAATATTTTTCTTTATGTCAACACCCGATAGTTACCATTAAAACTCAGCCAAATCCGAATTTGGCAGAATGATGCTTCAACCTCTTAATTTAAGTCCTAATACAAATAACTCTAATGTTTCTAAAAGTTTTTCTATGGGTTAGGAAGATAATTAAGATAATATAATAAAAAAATGACGAGTCATTTTTTTATTATATTAAAACATACATAACATATATTTTTGTTTTATTTACTCGTCGATATTGAATAATATTATTACAGTTATAAAAAAGGGAATAAATAATTTAATTTGTAATAAAATCAGTTTTTCAAATCGAGCGCCTCTCAGGCGCGTGTATATCTTTTCAGTACTAGAAAATAACGTTATCTTTTTAGGGCTTAAATAAGTATCCCTCTGTAATTGCGTAATTGCTTCAAATAACCACTTCCACTCTGCTTATAAATAGAACTGATATAAATGTCGGAAATAGACGCTCGAGAGAGTCGAAGGTACGTCCTGAGGCACCTTAAGTTTGACAGTTGTTTCCTCTACTCGCATAAGGAAATTCCTCAAGTCGAGGACATTTTGTTGAACTAATGATACAATTTTCGTGGATTGAGATTGAGTCGAGTGGAGGAAATCTCGAGGAAACAACTAATGATACTGGTGTTAGTCAAGATAGTAGTCTTTTACGTTTTTTAAATATATTAATTGATTCTGATTTTTTAATGATAGCAGCTGATGAGTTCCGGAGATGAATAGTGGAAATAGTGAAAGAAGAGTTATAGAATGTAGTTATGTGCGAATAATATATAGCTGTTTCCCGACGGTAATATACTTATTATATATTAAAATTAAAAAAGACAATCTTGTGTATACAGGGTGTTTTTTAATTCAGTGTCCAAACTTTCAGGAGTGAATATACTCTTGAATATAAGCAACTTTTACTACGGGATCAACTTTTCTACTTGAAAAAAAATCACCTGTTTCCTACAAAAGGGCTACGGCATAGATAGCAGTTTGTAGGAAACTGCTGATTTTTTTTCTTGGTTTAAATTGGTTTCTCGAAAACGGCTGCAAGTAATGAAATTTAGTAAGCATGGTGGGCATAGGTGTTTTGGGGAGAATAATCCATCTAGCCAGGTCTTATCTCTGAGAAGCTGCGCAATTTTAAGCTATATAATAATATGTTTTTTTATTCGTCGTGCTTCAATATACCAATAATTTTGACTCTATTATGTCAGTCCGATTGACAGTTTGGTATAATGTTTGCTTTGTTCAAAAATTCGGAATGTGGTGGGTTCAAATCCCGGTCAGATAAATATTTTTGTGATTATTTCTATTTTTTATTTTATTTATCCGAACTCCAAGCAAAACTCGGTTATTCAGCTACTACCTATAATACGTCTTGAACATGTATTGTTTTATTTTTACCCGACTACCGCGAAACCAAAAGCAAGGATCATGATTTTGGCAGTCTATGTATGTATGTGTGGCGGACCAATTAGCCCCACAATCCTGAATCGCGCTATCGAAGTTTCTGTAGTTCGGCGCTATATATACAACAGCTGAAATGACTACAAGTAAGGGGGTGATGTAGGAGGGGTTCAAACTCCCTCATCGTCTCCCCACAAAACGACTAGCCAAATGGCAGTCACCAGACCGACTAAGCTAAGACGGCCAAAAGCCATTAGCGTAGACCCATTCGAAAAAGAAAATGACTACAAGTGGGCTTCTACTATTCCCATATATGTTTATTTGTTTCACCGTAGCGCCTAAACTACTGGTCCGATTTTAATAAATAAGGTGTCAATAGGTTTGTAACAAAATAACGGGAAACATAGGCTATTTAATGTACGTAGTCGGGTTAAAGTTTATATAAAAATTCTAGTCATTCATGTACCTTTTTGTTTAAACGCGGTGCGCCCTCGTAATAAATACATTAAAAATTCTTTTCTACCCAACCTTTATGTTCACTTTGACCTTTTTCTAACCGCAAAAGCTTGTATATATTATATATTTGTGTATAGAAACTTTTGAACAATGTATTTGCAGGAGGTACTTGCTTGTTTTACTTTAACGACCTCTGTGGCGCAGTGGTTAGCGCGTTGGCGCTCAAGCCGCAGGTCGCGGGTGCGAATCCCGCCAGGCAACAAAAAAAAGTTTTCTGTGTTCATGGGTCATTTATGTGTATGAAATAGGTGTGTAATATAATAAAAACGTTAAATATATGTAAAGTATAAAAAAGGATTTAATATATTTCCGTTGTCTGGTAACACAAGTTCTTATAGAACTTACGGGACCAGATTGACTTAGTGTGAAAGCTTCCATAGATATTATATTACTTTTTAATATCTCGGTTCGCATTTAGGGCCTTACCACAATGGGTTCAAGAGTACTAGCACAGAACAATGTAATCGACATTCGGCCCATAAATAAAAAAAACTCTAACGTTACCTACATTAGGGCGCATTTATATGACTACGCATCTGACCGCGCGGTGAATTCACAAAGGCAGAACACGCGCGCCTCGTCTAATTGGATCCTTAGTAACTACATTTTTTATGAAAAAATATAACCCGACTACGTAAATTATATAGCCTATGTTACCTGGGCCATTATTACGATTATATTGGCAGAATGGCACCTTATTCATTAAAATCGGACCAGTAGCTTAGGCCCTACGGTGAAACAAACAAACACATATACATACATACATACTTTTGGCTTCGTTGTCAGGTAAAAAGAGAATCTGGACCAGTGGCGAAGTCGGTGGTCTGATATGATGATGATCATGATGATGATGACGTAGCCGTAATCGGATACATGGCAAATATACCAAAATAATTAATTAATTGCCTTTAAATAAATGGTTTGACAACACACTTGCGAACGACATGCAAACTTCCGCCCGCATGTAATGACACGACTCACACGAGCAATCAAGTAGAATTATTCCTAATGATGTTTGGTGTCAATTAGCTAAGTAGGTATTTGGGTAGCTGTATAAGGGTCAGTTCACACCGCGACGATACGCGTCGCTACGCGGCGCTACATTTTTAAGAAACTATTCAAAATTGAACTTAATTCACTTCACTAAAAGGTACACGTCTCATATGACATCAGTCATACACTGCACATGCGCATTGCAGCGCGGTGCAACCTGACATTCGAACTCTGACAATGAAACGTGTATCTTCTGAGTATCGTGTGAGTTACAAGCGATTGAATATCTTTATATATTCTTTATATTTTGGTTACTTTAGGTAGTAAAAGTCATCATGTTGTCGAAACTGGTCGTGTAAAATATTAAAATTAATGTAAAAAACCTATTAAAGTGGAAAAAGTGCAATAAGTGCTGTATCGAAATTGGTCATACACTAAAATAGAGATGTTGCCTAGTGTAAAATATCTCATTTTTATTTTAAATTGTTGATTAAAGATACATAATTCTAAAAGAAATAGGTATTTCGGTTGAGGCGATTAAAAATTATAAGCAAATAACAAATATTGTCCATCTCTTGCTCGCAAAACGATTTGTTACGTCACAAGTTGCTACCGCCATAATTTTGTAATAACAAATGTATGGCGGGTGCAACTCGTGACGTCACAGGCCAATATATCGCTCTCTTTCATATTGTAACTTTAAATTGTTTGTATCTTCGTTTTTTTTTAAGATATACGAAAATGGGTTCTAGATTGTTTATCAACATGTTGTCTAACATCGAATAAACGAAAAAAAAATTTTAGGCAACATGCCTGTTAATGTAATATACCTATTAAAGTGAAAAGATTGCAAGAAGTTCTGTGAACCAGTGAAGGGTGAAGAACCAGTACAATCATATACCAGCTAAGATTCTGACTTTGTTCCACATTAACAGTAGAGCACGCGTTCACTCCAGTCTTAAAACGTAATGTCACCCGCGACTTCCTTCCGAATATTCCACGAAAGCCTTAAAACTTTTTCGATTAAAAGTAGCCTAAGTAGTGTATTAGGCCACTTTTTATCCCGGAAATAAATATTAAATCGAATTAAATCAGACTACATTCTACAACCTTTTTAAATACAAACGGTTTCTGCATGAAAGAGAATATAAATAAAGAAAATACACACAATATACATAGCACTGATAAATCTTTGTGTTGAGGATGCAAAGGTGAGCTCCTATGTAAATATAAGGCCCGGTAAAGTCAATTACAGATATTTTAGGCATATGATCTGCTGCTTATTTAGAGACATTTATGCAGAAAAATAATTGTCATAGGTACTCAAAAAAAATGTCTGCCTTTATATGGACGGGTTTGCGTTGAGCGGAGAGTCGCCCATACATGAGATGATTTTTGTACTTTAAGTATGACAATATTTTTTTGCCTAAACCTTTTTTATAATAAGCAGTAGATCATATACCCAAAATATCCGTAGTTGATTTTACCAAACTTTGTATTATCCTTCACGAAGGGGTTGACAGTTTGTCTACTACCATAGACGTACCAGTCCTAGCGCTAAATCGTAGGTAAACATTTCAAGGACATGGATGAGTTCTCCTACTGTACATTACTTATACTGTGACCGCATGATGACCGCCGCAGTCGGGCCCCCGCACGACCCGCGAGTGCCACGGTGTGACGCGGGGTGTTGCCGCGCTAAAGGCGTGAAAACATTGGCATTTATAACAATAGCTCCCCACACCGGTTGCAGTGACAGTGGGCGGTTTCATTGAAACCGGGCCAGCTACGCGGGAGTTATTTTATAGTGCCCAAGTGTGAACGCAGTACACAAGAGCACTCTCTCTTCCTTTACTCTCGAAACCCAGCGGGACATATAACCGACACGACTGGCGAGAGATCAGGCGCAGGTCCGTCTTTTTACATGCCCATCCGACGCATGGATCATCTTTCTTGTCAGAAAATCAGGTGGTCAGCCTGCATTGTGCTAACGAGTCTTGGAAACAACATTTTTGTTCCAACGCGGGACCTCCGAGTCGAGAGGCAAGCTCTAAACCACTAGACCACGGAGGCACATTCAATATTTTTTATGTAAGCATTAGTATACAAATTCAGCATACAAACAATATAGAAAGAATACTTTTTTATCGTTTGTAGGCAAAATAATAACATAAAATCCCAAAAGTAGAACAGTAGGTTAGAATTTCACGTTTTTCAACCTTTAAAACCCTTACGTAATATTTAACGGTTTTCAAAAAGAGCAAAAAAAACTTTCCCTCTGTTTCAAGCCTCAAAACTAATTCCAAATAAAACAGTATCAACAAGCGCCTCGTTACCGTATGGAGTTTTCAAACGTTTGACTTTGGTACTTAATAAAATAAGAATGGAACCACATTGCGGCCTAGACCCAGTTCAACTTCATCATTCGTCTGAAAAAATATGATTTGTAAAGCATGTGTGAAGCCAAATCTATTCATTCGATCAACTTGTATCCGCGAAATAGTAATAATAATAATAAATAATATATTAATATTAGTAAACTAAAACCTTAATGTACTCATTGCCAACAGACAAACTGCTACACCAGTTTTGTGAGAAACTGTTCTGTTTGTGAAAGTTTATTATTATAATAAATAAATAAATAATAAATATTATCTATGGATGCTTTTACACCACGTCAATCTAGTCCCGTGGTCAACTTGTGTTACGGGTACCAGACGACGGTAATATTTTTACTACTAGGTATTGTACTATGCAGATATTTAAAAATTTTATTATAATATAATACACGTACCCAGGAACACAGAAAACTTTTTGTTCCCTGGCGGGATTCGAACCCGCGACCTCCGGATTGAGCCAACGCGCTAACAACTGATCTACAGAGGTCGCTAAAGGAATGTTAAATATGCAGTGAGTCAGCAGTGCAATTAATGTCAAAATGAAGTACATTATAGTATTTAGATTTGCTTTCATTAAATTTACCTAAAAATAGTTATCTTTTCATTTTTTTATTTTAATATGTATCTACGTACTTCACTGTTATTATTATTGTAAAGAATAAAAAAATAAAACGTACATTTTATACAATAAATAAATGATTGATATCCGATCAATCATTCAGAGTGAAAAGCGAAAGTAATATTCACATGTTTTCGTAACTTTAAATATTTCAACACATTTCTAAACGTGTGGGCATATTGCCAATTTCGTAGCCACCTGACCTCAGTAAATTTAATGTACATCTGTAGGTTGGATTTATGTCGACTTGGCACAAACTTGAAATGCGTCGAAAGCGAAAATCAAGTGTAATTTCAGTTGTTTCGGTCACGTAGTAACTGTTACTTAAGGCTAAGGCTGTACCGTAAGTCACGGAGCGGTTATCAGTCGCGCCCGCCGCGATTGCGGACCCGTAGCTTCTGTAAAATGCTATGTATATATTTATATATGTAAAAAATCAAAGCACAATGCACGACGCGATTTACACCCCCAGCGTGCGCGATTGTTTGCGTGTGTCGCTGTCCGGCGGGCGACTAGTAGCCGTCGACGATACTAGTAGTAGGCGACGATTTGCGCGCGCGCGTTCTGTGATCAGTTGGCGGGCGAAATTATTATGTTTAGATTTGCCCGTTTTACAGTCTTGCGATTTTCGCCCACCGCGGTTGCTATCATCGCCCGGAAACGGGGTGGTTGTGATCATCGCCCGCCCCATTTGCGGGCGATGATCGCAACCGCGGCGACTGTGTAGTCACGCAAATAACTGGTCACGTGAGTTTTGAAAGTTGAAAAAAAAAGTGTGCGTCAGCTCCGACGCACGACTGGAGTTTACTCTAAAAAGTAAAACACGTCCCTCGGAAGGAACAAAAACTTTAGCGATCGATTTGAGTTCAAAAATTCGCGCCATGTGAAAAAAAGTGACAGGTGCGCAGAATAGGTTGCGCACGAAAACGTAACGCTGTCATTCGTTCAGTAGCTGTTACTGCTCATATTTTTTTCATACCGGGGGCCTTATATGAAAATCGATTCTTAAGGAGTGAATTCCAAAAATCGCGGTGGGCGAGACAAAAAATCGCTCCGTGTGTTCTTAGCCTAATTCGTAGTAACTGGCAGTAGCCAGACGTCACAAAGTAGTTTCAGTTGGTGACTTGTACATTATTTATACAAATTACAGTGGTACAGTTAAGTTAATATTAACATAACTTCGAAATATCGAGCTGCGCGTTAGCACCCGTTCGCACGAGCGCATTCTTCACTCTTTAGAATATATCAAATGCATATCCACGTATCTGTTCACACGAGCGTCGCGATTTTAAAGCGCTCCCGTGTGTTCGATTTTCAGCTATATTCTTATTAAATTCTGCGCTAATGCGGGCGCTACGTTGTCGATATGAAAGTCACCTGCATTATGGACTGAGATCCCAGGCCCGCCAGACTACCCGTATTATTCATTATTCAATCATATCAAAGGATGTAAGAAAAGTTAGTACACTTTTTTTGTTTCACTTTGGCGCTCCGCCCCGTACCTGAAAATTGGCGCACTACTCAAACTATAGCGGGTATGCATACGTTTATTGTACATACTAATACCATAATATTATGAATTACATTTTATCAGTAAGAATATAATGGTAGTCTGGCGGGGCTGGGATCTCTGTTTTTTATTATAACGTGGACGTCAGGTTTTTTAGTTACATAATTATTGACGTGATAACGTCTTATAAATCGATGGAGCCGGCTGCACGCACGAAAAAACATGACTCATGCGTTACCTGTTACCCGTTATCGTTACCAAGTACCAGCGTTACCTCGCATTGCCGGTACCTTATTATTATTGACGTGATAACGTCTTATAAATCGATGGAGCCGGCTGCACGCACGAAAAAACATGACTCATGCGTTACCTGTTACCGGTTATCGTTACCTGTTACCCGTGATCGTTACCAAGTACCAGCGTTACCTCGCATTGCCGGTACCTTATTATTATTGACGTGATAACGTCTTATAAATCGATGGAGCCAGCTGCACGCACGAAAAAACATGACTCATGCGTTACCTGTTACCCGTTATCGTTACCAAGTACCAGCGTTACCTCGCATTGCCGGTACCTCATTATTATTATTATTGTTGTTGTTGTTGTTGTAGTTGTTGTTGAAGTTGTCACGTTCAACTATCGTCAGTAAACCGACTTTACAGACAACCGATTTTTTTTAATAAGTCACATAAGAAATTCACTTTAATTAAAATATTAATTAGCACCTTATTACTTCAAAAAGTTCGAGTCGAAACGGCATCAATTAATTTGAAAAACTGAACGTAACTTGTAACGAACGCACTCGTGGTCGACACTTTTGAGGCTTAATACTTATGCATGGCCGAGATACAAACCCACGAAATTACGGCGCTGTGTTGCCAGACAAAATAAAATGGCCCTCTATGGGTGTTGCGCTTTTATTAACGCTGGTTAATTACATCAGATATGGTCCGGTTTGAATTCTTAATTGTACAATCTCCGTGAACCTGTAATAAAAATTCTAATTCAGGGGACTTTATGATTTAAGTAATTTCTCCACCGTTCAAGGTAGGTAATGAACGTACTAACGTACTTACTAAAATATAATAATAATTAATATCGCTTACATAAAATACTGTTTTGCTCGCTGATAATAAGTTTATCAGCGAGCAAAACAGTATTTTTTAATTTAAAACTAAAACTTCATTACAGTAAATATGCAACTCGATACATTATTGAAACTATTTGAAAGAGCAATTATTTGGTCAAAAATATATTGAAAAAAGTTACCAATCAACAGCTGACCGTCGTCATTACGATTCAACGAAAGTTATTTGGACGCAAACGGTTAAAATAAAAAGATAATAGCAGACCAATGAAACTTTATTATTCTCTTTATTAAGGACTTGGTTCACAAACAGTGAGCGACCATGTCGTCCTCATAAGGCATTATTGGATAGTATTAACAAAATATTAGTTTCTTACATCTAGATTCTAGATCAAAGTTAACCAACCAAATCGTATTATTGGAACGAATTGTATGGAAGCTAAACGGATTGATTTAGGCACAACACTTTTTGCCACTCGAAATCACAATGTAATAACGACTATTAAGAATGATACAAAAAACGACCTTATCACCTTGATAATAATGCAGAATTTTGAAATTACATTGTGACTGTTATGACTGTTACATATTGTGACTAGCTAGCCGAGCGCTTGATGTTATTACTCAGTACGGAGCCGGACTACGCGGCGGCAACAATGCGAGCAGCAAGCAACCCTCCCCCTCACCCCTGTCCCTACCTAAGCCGCGCGCACTATATATACTTAGTTCAACTATTTGTTTTGTATAATTATTATATATTATATCTATACAGATAAACAAAATTGAAGTGTCTGTTTGTAATTTTAAATCAACATCTTTTATTTTCACTTAATGCATTTAAAAGTATGATCGGTATTTACAATAAAATATAAATTGTTAACATTTATCTGTCCGTCTGTGAGTCTGTGTCAAAATAGGCTTCAATTCTTCATTGTCAACTACGTTCCATCCGGGTGTCCCTTGACACCTCTCAAATTTTTTTTCTCCACGAACTATATCCTCCCTTTAACCGCCTCGCAAAAATATTAAAACGGCGACTAACATTCTTAGGGCCTGTTTCACAATCTACGGATAAGTGTTATATAGTTTATTAGCATGTTTAGTCTCAGTCGCTCGATTTAAAGTAAGCTCAAAAACTTCTGAATAGGTAAGCTTTCCGACACTTATTAGAAGATTGTGGAACCAGGCCCTTAGTGTTGGTGAACAATCACTAATAATAACATATATCCTCGTAATAATATTATACCTAATAACTATTCGCTGCCGTGGCGTTTCAATCCTTTATTATTTAGATGTATCCTTTCATTAGGGTTCCGTAACACTCAAGGAACTCTTAAAGTTTCGCTATGTCCGTCCGTCTGTCTGTCTGTCTGTATGTCTGTCCGCCCTTCTAGCTTATGTAATTATGAATATAAATGGATGAAATTAAGTATAGTCCTAATATGTATAGATCTCGGGTTTGGCATCATAAAATAAAAATAATTTTATATTTTAGGGGTGTCTCTCCATACATGTAAAGTGGGGCTGAATTATTTATTTTCTGTTTACCCCATCGTGTGGGCTATCATTGAATAGTTCTTTTGAAATAAAGGCAAGATTTTTTACATGACTTCATAACGAAGTCAACCATTTTCCAGTCAAACAATCGGGCCTCCAAAGTAGTTTATAAGTTGGCCCCCCTGGCATTTTTAAACTATTTATAGGAGATATAGGAGGAGATAGAAACTTGTAAGTTTCTATGCTGATAGAACATGCTAAAAGATCTTTAGAAAAATTATTTTCAACGAAATCGTATAATAACTTTTGAGGAAATTCAAAGAAAACCTATTGCGCGTTGATAGCTACGGAACCCTCCTTAGACATGTCCTGACATGCGCTTGGTTACTTTTCAATTATGATGGTATCTTTTACTACGAAGTTGTACTGAACTCAATATTTCTCACTAACGAACTCAATAAACATTCACTTATCGGTTTATTTATGGAGTTAACCAACATTTTACTACCGGATTACTTTTACTGCTAACATAGAATGGCTAATAGATAACTATGGAATAAAAACTTATCTCGAATACGGGCGTTTGGGGTTTCACATTTCTAGACCTTGTAAATGCAGA
The DNA here is from genome assembly GCA_963565745.1 of Phengaris arion. Taxonomy (NCBI): domain Eukaryota; kingdom Metazoa; phylum Arthropoda; class Insecta; order Lepidoptera; family Lycaenidae; genus Phengaris; species Phengaris arion. The sequence continues at coordinate 9,016,964 of OY751450.1, read as the reverse complement.
TTGGGCGCAATATCGACAAAGATCCTGCTCGACCAGTTTGTAAACATTTTCCTTTGCACTAGGACGCCTTAAAATATTTAAACACAAAGGAAGTGACCGCAACGAATTTAGACGTATTGACACGTGATTATGTATTTGACACGCACGATTCAACGGCGTTGTTGTGCGATTTTCAAAAATATCTTATCTTATCTTCATCTTATCGAGCGGCAACTTGTTCGATAGAATATATTCAGTTCTAAATCTAGAACATTTTTAAACCGGAGGAGGTTCTCAAATCGACACGTATATTCTTGTTCTCGTACCCATAGCGTATGATTGTAGGTAAAAAGATAGGGTATTCGCAAAGTGTTTGGGGGTAACGATTTAAGAAAATTCTTACGAGATTATGAAGCTTTAAGTCTGCTGCGAATTATTTACGAAAATATAATAAGGAGTTTGATTCCATTCAATAAAATATCATGTAGTATCTATAACGTCGCTAAACTTAAACGAAAATAAGAATTTCAAAAACTCAGAAAAATGCCTTGTAAAAGATTTAAATCCTTACTCTTATATAAAAAATGTATGTGATAATTTCTTGGTCCGGCTTAGTGCGCTCGAGAGGACGCTGTCACTTACAGATTTGCCTACCTCTGATAACCACCATTTTGAATCTTGTTTCCAACTTGTTTTACTTTTTACTACACGACCCAGACACGCTGTGTGAATTTTAATTATCTCCTTTCTCCTTTCCGTAATACTTAAGGAACCTTTATAGTTTCGCTCTTTCCCTCTATCTGTCTATCTGTCCGCTCTCCTAGCTATATATAGCATAAATGGATAAAAAATTGCTATACTTATAAAATCTGTATAGATCTCGGTTTTGTCATCATAAAATAATAATAATTTTATATTTTAGGGTGGCTCTCCATACATGTGAAATGGGGGTGAAAAATATTTTGTCATTGTACCCCATCGTGTGGGGTACAATGACAAAATTTTTTTCTTGTGTCTAATCGTGGAATAGGCGTTTTAAAATAAAGGTAAGCTTTCATACATGACTTTTACAAAGTCAACCATTTTTGAGTAATCAGCCTCCAAAGTGGCGTATAAGTTAGTATGGCATTTCTAAACTATAAGAGATAAAAACTTATTAGTTTACATTCTGATAGATCATGCTAAAAACTCTAGAAAAATTATTTTGAGCGAAATCGGACAGTAACTTTTAAAGTAATTCAAAGAAAACCTATTGCGCGTTGATAGTTACGGAACCCTACTTAGACATGTCGTGACATGCTCTTGGTTAGGTTATTGGAGAGGAGATGGAGATATGATAGAGGAGATAGAGAGGAGGAGGAGATCCAGGACGAGCTCTATTTACAATGACAGCAAAATTATGCGGTTTAAATATAATACTATACAGCATGTTTTTTATAGAATTTCGTCATCATTATGAATTTTTTCGGGTTAATTTGAAAATCGTAAGTTAAAAAATTTACTTAGGTTATTGAAAGCATTTACAATAAGCGTCGTCGAAACGTTTTATAAAAAGTAAAATAGATCAATGTTCTCATACCCGTAATATTGCTTCGTCATATTTTTCTATTTCGTTCTATATTTTAAGCCACGCGAAATATTTCCGACATGAAAAATATGAGAGAAAGTAAATAAGATTTATACGTATAAACTGTAGGAAAGATTTCCGGTACATTTATTGTAGACTAGAACAGTGTTTACCAAACATAGTTCCGCCATGGCCCGGTATTTTCACACTTCCCTTCGTGGCCCACTTAATACAAATATTAAGAATTTATTAATAGTAAAAATGTTTTATTAATACGACATATTTTGGTATCGCTTCACCGCTTACGAATATTTAAGATGCGTCGATTGATAGTAGGTATTGTTTTCAAAACAAGGCGGGAATGTTGCGACCCGGTATTTTATTTTGATGGCCCGGTATAAGGGTCGCGACCCGGCAGTTGGGAAACCCTCGACTAGAATATAAATTTCGCGCAAAATATTTATCAGCACCTATTCACACTATTACTTTAATATCAGTGAGTAAACTAAGAGTCAGTTCACACCGAAACGATACGCGACGCTACGCGGCGCTGCACTATATAGATAGCTATTAAAAATTGAACTTTATTCAATATACCAAAGAACACGTTTCATATGACATCAGTTATTCACTGCACATACGCTGTGCAGCGCGGTGCTACCTGACATGCAAACTCCTAGAATATCTTCTTTTGTAATTGATAAAGTTTAATTTTGAATGGCTTCTTAAACAGCACCATGTCGCGTATCGTTTCGTTACGGTGTGAATTGACCCTAACATTTATAATATCCATATTTTTATTCTGAAAATTTACTGAGATTAATATTAGCCCTATCCCCTAAACTAGGCTCTATTATTATGCTATATTATTCCCCCATTACCCGTAGCATAGATTACGCATTTCTGGAAAAGTTATTTTCCAAATATTTCGTTAATTTTAATTGGTAATAAACGATTTGCATATTTTGTTAATTTATTAAACATGGTAATTATAGTCATCAATGATCTATAACAGGTAGCTCAAACGAACTTGAAAATAAGCACGCAGATAATAATAATTATGGCGAAGGTGTCCGCTAAGAATAGGGTTATAGAAAATTCACCACCCAACCACCCAATAACGCAAGCGAAAATATTGCCCGTATTATGTTAGTCAATATATTTTTAAGTTTAAATTGTTAAGTATATTTGGAACTTTTCCAGTTATTGGCACTTTAGATTGAAATAAAATTATCTTGGGACTAAAAACTGGGTAATTAATTTAAATCTCCTGCCAAAATATGCCAATAATTTTCTGGTTCAAAATGACTAGATACTTAATTATAATATGGCTAAAGAGGGAACGGGAAGGAATACTAATCTACGACTTATATTTATACTTAACCTTTTAACTCGACAGCCAAAAGAGAGAAGGAAAAAGTTCTGGAGTTATTACGAGTACAACTTACTAATATATAATTATTCAGATATTGCGATCACAAAGCACTATACTTCAAAATCGTAATATTATAAAACACGTATGTATTTAGTTGTGTTTCTCGTCTGGTGTATAATAGTAGTAATAGTAGTATAATATTACTATGTATTATTTTGTGAGAAGTAAAGTGTGAAATCTGATTACAACTACACGGGATCGAACCAGCGATCTGTTGCATCTAAAGCGATAAAGGCAACCGTTGCAAAGATGTTTTAAATTCAAGCTAAGATGGAGTGCTCTAGTTAAGAGAAAGCGCACGCTTATTGATCCGAGAAAATTAATTATTCATGAAGTAATGACTTCATATTTTGCCATATCACACACTCGTCAAGTCAGTTTTAGTACATAACTTCAGCGGTATTTTACATTGCTAATGTTCATCATTATGATCGTTCCATTCACACTTTCAATCATCGAAAAAATACCTACTACCAATTTAGAAGCTACAATGCTTTCCCCTGATGAAAAATATTAGAAAAACATAGAAATTAGAACTGCTTTTATGATTTTATCTGTTATGATTTCTTATCTTAAACTTCTGTGGTATGTATGTTTGCATACCGACCATAAAACCTAAAGTACTATTATTGATATACCAAGTGAATTATATTTTCTTTCTTTCTAATAAATATCATAATAAACAATTCCAAATATTAAAAATTATTTAGAAATTAGAACATATTCTCCGACCGCCGGCAAACTACTCCACAGTTCGGCGATTTATGTAGTAGCTGTAAAAGATGTTTGTGATAATAAATTAATAATAAAAAAAAAAACATTAGAATCTCAGACATGTAATATGAAGAGTGTTTTACTCTTCGCTATCCTACAATACGTGTGGCGTGTGTATATTATGTATAACTACATCTATTATATGGGACGAAAAGCTTTGAGTGCACACCTAAGTACCATTTCTGTTGAGACAAAACCACTAAAGCGGTCACCAATGGATTATGGCTATTAGCGGAATATAGATTTAAATAATTTTTCGTCTTTTCTAGCCAGCAAGGATTTAAGACATAGTCATGAGCACTTTTTATAATTAATATAATATTAATACGTGACGCTAAAACTTTCAGTAGTTTGTGTGGAGGAAGGCTTGCAGAAACCTTTTTTTTTGATAATGCTCAGAAATACCTAAAATTTATAAAAATAACAACACACACTACCTCAGATTATTAACACACTACCGTGCTTTTAATATATACAACTTTGTAACACTGAGTTTTGCCGGGGAATTCAATGGAATTAAAAAATTAACCATTAAATATTCGTTAACGTGCACAAGTTAAGGGCAACTTGGTACGACTTCAAAATACGTGCTATTTTGTGTTCCCTCCAAAACTCCCTAGGAACTTCAGCTTCTTTACTGAATCGACTGACTTGACTCATTGACTGCACTGACTATTTATTTGGACTTTGACTAGACTTTGGACTTGACGATTTAGAAATCCGGTGTTGAAAATTGAAACGAAAATTCTATTTCCCGACTTTTTAACTTGACACTGGCAAATGGTTATAAGTCGACGCCATATCTTAAAAAAATAAAAAAAAGCTTTGTGACACGTTGACGTTTGTCAATCTGTCACAATATTTTCATTTTTTTTTCTATCCATCAGGTTTATAACCCTTATAAAGTTCAAACTTAAAATTATGTTTAATGTTAAAGGCGAATTTTGACCCCAGGGCGACCTTTAGCACTTAGTAAGGGACGTGTAATGTCATTATGTCGTGTACATTTCTTAGGCCTATCTATGTTATGCTTCTAGAGTACAAGCACAGAGTAGAAAATATATATACTTACGTTACACAGAGAAATAGCTTTTTTTTTATTTATATATGGCATCGGCTTTTATCCATTTGCCAGTGTCAAGTTAAAAAGGCGGGAAACAAAACCTTCGTTTCAATTTTCAACACCGTATTCCTATATCGTCAAGTCCAATGTCTAGTCAAAGTCCAAATATATAGTCAGTACAGCCCATAAGTAATGTCAGTCGATTCAGTAAAGTGGTAGAAGCTTTACTCAAAGTTCCTAGGGAGTTTAGGCGGGAAACACAAAATAACACGTTTTTAGAAGTTGTATCACTTGCCCACACTTGTGCACGTTAACAAATATTTAATGGTTAATATTCTACCAATATTACACATTATGAACCGAGATAACACAATTTTATGAAGTTATACAAATACCACAACGTCTCCCATTGAACTCCCCGGCAAAGCTCCGAGATAGCTTTCTTCCAGTTAGTCCAAATTTGAAAATGTTGACGTCCCCTCCAAGGGCCCACAATTTTTCCACTATATATATCATGGACACGTCATATTCTTCTTATAGTAGTGCAATCAAATCGATAGCTAACCATGTACTCTGAGATAAAATAACTCTGAACGGACGGTAGTTTATTTAATCACTACAGTCTATTCCCGTTAAGAAGACAGTGAAATGTCAAAAATTTATTCAAAATTAACCAATGAACTCAAAGCCGTTTTCACATTACCAATACCAATTACAGTAAGCCATTTTGATATACTATTTATTGACATTTACTGTCTTTTAAACTCGAATAGACATAGACTTCGACAGACGAAATACATTAAATACCTTAGAGCGGAGGCTTTTAAACAATATTACATTTAAAAAACGTATTATCTAATTAAAATGAATTATTATTTCATTAACAACCCTTTCTTGTATTGAAATTGTCCTAAGTAACTCTAAATAACGCTTAGTGAGTATGCTTTTAACGGTTTTCGTTTTGCGTCTGTTGAAATTGAATTTTGGAGTCTCTACTGAGAATTGGCTGCACGATTGAAATGATTCCCAGCGAGAGAACAATTTGTATGAGCGCTGCATGTCAATACGTTTGTCAGAGATGCATAATGTACAGCTATTTTGAGTTTGGCTGCAATTCTGACTTTTGAATGGATGATTGTGTACGGTCAGAAATTCAATGCTTAGCAGTTTGATGTATCACAGCAGAGAATTCATTCTGGAAAGTAATCACTATATATCTATCAAGTATCCTACTACTATTATGAATGTGAAAGTTTTTGAGGATGGATGGATGTTTGTTACTCTTTCACGCAAAAACTGATTTTGATGAAATTTGGTATGGTTATAGTTTAAGGTCTGGATTAACAACCAGGCTACTTTTTATCCCGACAAAGTTCAGTGTTCCCGTGGGATACTGTGTTTACGCTGGCGGAGCCGCGACCAAAAGCTAGTAATATATACTTACGTAAGTAATGACGACAATATTCTGCCATTATATGGGGACACAATATTGTGAGGACGATCGAACTGCTCAAAATTCAGTTTATGCCACTGTACTTACAACTGTGAATGCTTTGTGGAATTCTCGTTTATTGAATTTAAATGGCATTGAATGTTGCAAATTTTTCAACTGTTCTTAACGTCGTGTCACAATGATAGGTGTGATAAACTAACTTTAATATCCTACTACCTATAGATGTGAAAGTTTGTAAAGATGGATGTATGGATGAATGGATGCATGTTTGTTACACTTTCAAGCAAAAATGACTGCACGGATTTTGATGAAATTTGGCATGGACTATGGTAGTAAAAGCCACAGCTTTAATCCACAGCTTTAAGTTTTTGTGAAGGGCTATAGCCTACTTTTTATCTCGAAAACGTGTTCCCATGGAATTCTTTATTTACGCAGGCGGAACCAAAAGCAAAAGCTATTATTTTCATACAGAATATGAAACCTTTCACTATATTAGGTTTACGGCGATAAAATACAGGATTTCCACAAGGATTTAGAACTCACCTGATTGAGTTTAAAAAGAAAATATTTTAAGCATTTAGAATGTGTATAATATACTTTGCTAGTGCCTCCGGTCAAGGAAAAAAAAAAACAAAAAAGAGTATTTTCAAACAGTCAGTACCGTTTGGGGTTAAGCGGTATTTCCCCAATGCTATTAGGTAGGTACTATTTTCTCAACACTTTATATGTTCTAAAGTCCACTTATTATCAAACAACTTTTTGGATCACAGCTAAGGTTATTTAAAATACAAGCGGAAAGGATTCCTTTATAACTATTTTTGTATTCATATTTTGTCTTAATTTTGCTACAGTACAAAGTACATCAGTATTTACAAGTTTTTCGTTGTAAGGGTATGAGCTACCTACTTGAGCATAATATGAAAAATTACGCAAATATTATGTCAACATATGAAAACGTGCGAAGGAAGATGGAAATGGCTGCTTTCATATGAAATACTAAAAGTAATTTTCTTGTTTTCAAAGACATTGTCATATTTGTTGTGTGAATGAGTATTTTTTTGTTTGTTTGGCCAGAAGCTTTAGTTTTTAAAGTCACAAGTATAAAAATAGGTATAATTATGAAGCGCAAGAGTTTATTCCTTAGTTTAATTGAATGCGCTAATCTCGGAAACTACAAGTTCGACTTGGTTTTTTTTTTTTTTTTTATGAAATGGACCAGGAAACTGTTACATATATCAACAGTAAGATGTAACTGTCAATGTCATTATTGACATTGACAGATGTCATAAGTAAAGCCTATCGAGTTAGTTTATTGTAGTTGGCCAAAAGGCTATACATAGTGTAGACGTATATATTGTGCTAAGCATATCTCATTACATATTGTAATACGTATTTGTGGTAAGCACCAATAAAGGAGAGTATAAGAATTGCTGCTGTATTATTATCATCACCACACGAGCGCACGAAGGACTTACAATCAAGAGGTCATAGACCAACACAGAAACGAGCGGATCTCCTGATGGTAAGCGATTACCGCCGCCCATGGACAACCCGCAACTCCAGAGGAGTTATACATGTAACTCCTCTGGTGTAATTTGTGCACTTGCGTTCCTGGCGTTGAGTGAGTGAGGTCACTCACTCGGAGAAACACAACGCAAGCGTTCCTTCACGCCAGTTTTCTGTGATGCCATGGTATTTTTCCGGTCTTGCTAGCCAATTCGTGCCGAAGCATGGCTCTTCCATGCTATCTATATCATTTCTGTATTGGATAGTCCTTGAAACGTGTGAAGGGCGATAGGGTACATGTTTTATTTATTCTGTGCTCTAAGTATAGGTAGGCTAGGTTATAACATATAACAAATATTAGTTCCAAATGAACTAAGTTGCGGAAAACAGGAATTTCATCGTCTGGCAGACGTCTTTTTACTAATACGGGCAGTATATAGTAATAAGGGCACTAATAAGTAAAATATTGTCTGCCGGACGTTAAAATTGTGTGTAGTGATAAAAAAAACCTACCATCATTAACGTGAAAAAAAATATTATAATATCATATCTACATTTTAATATAATTTCTACTAATAGCATTACGAAAATGAAATTAAAAAATCTGCTTTGAAACTACAATTTTTTTTTAACTACCTACTGGTCAAATTAGTTATTCACTCAGCTGCCGTCAACGTTTTCGCCAAGAAATATCAAGGAGAATTGTCTATCACGTAATTGATGGCTCACGTAGACTGGATCCAGAGGAATTCCAATACAACTATATTGCCATCGGCACGAGATTATGTTGTGCTATTTGTTTGGCTCAGGTGTTTTATTTAAATCTACCCACTGTTTATTAAGGACGCGTTTACGATAAGTTCTTTGACAGGTATTTCTTTAGAAATGTTTCAGTGCAATAAATCCGGACAGTGACCAAATAAAATAACTTATCGCCATTAATATTTATGGAGAATAGCAAAACACGTAAAAATTTTGAGGAGACTTTTTTGCATTCGACGATTAACGATTTTTAAGGTTCCATAATACACAAGGAACCCTTATAGTCTCGCTCTGTCCGTCCGTCTGTCTGTCTGTTTGTCTGTCCACGCTTCTAGCTTCAGTAATTATAAATATAAATGGATTAAATTTGGTATAGTTATAGATTGTTTATAGATCTTGGTTTTGGCATCATAAAATAATAATAATTTTATATTTTAGGCGTGGCTTTTCCATACATGTGAAGTGGGGATAAAAAATATTTTTTCATTCTACCCCATTATGTGGGATATCGTTGAATAGGTCTTTTAAAATAAAGGCAAGGTTTCATATATGACTTTATAACAAAGTCGACTATTTTTGAGCAATCGGCCTCCAAAGTGGTTTGTAAGTTGGTCCCCCCCTAGCATTCCTAAACTATTGGAGATAGAAACTTGTAAGTTTCCATGCTGATGACATCATGCTAAAAACTCTTTAGGAGAATTATTTTGAACGAAATCGCACAGTAATTTTTGAAGTAATTTGAAAAAAAAAACCTATTAAGCGTTGATAGTTACGGAACCCTCCTTACACATGTCCTGACATGCTCTTGGTCAGGTTATGATGTTATTGTTGGATTCTTTTTTAAATAATTTTAATACATCAAAGTACAGTGTACCCGTGGGATACCCCCGGCCCGCCTATTTAGGTAAACCCAAGTGGAATACATATTTCTCAAATCTGTGGCAATAAGTGTCAGTAAAGTTACTGCCAATTATATGTAAGATCCAGTGGGATTTTTACGCACAAAATGAATTATGTTTTTCCTTAAGCGAATCAATTGCTGTCGAAAAAACAAACAGCGACTCTGTGCAAACGACAAACAGAGAAATTGTACAAGCTTCATTATTTAGTTCTACTTCACAAACTTTAACAGCATAATAAGAGTATTGACGCTTCATAAGTTACTCAAAGCGGCACTGTTATTTATGCAAAGCTTACTTAACTTGTCGTTCCCTACCTAAATATAGCGAAAACTAAATTATGAACATTATTCATAGCGTAATTGAAAGGCGTATAATATATCTCGCATATTTTCAACTGGAAATGTAACCTACACAAAATGTTGAAGTAAAAAGATACGCTAATTTAAGGCCTGAAAACGACGCCAACGTCGGGTGCTGCATTTTTATTATTCTCTTTGTTGTACACTTCTATATTAATATTTAATATGAGGGATATGTACGGAGCTAAATTAAGTTTCAGTTATATGTTGCTAAAATATTTCATAAGGCGTGCTCCGACATAAAACGGCTTTTTAATTTACAAGCTCTTTCCCAGGTAGAATGTTTCCCGTGGGATAGACATTTTTGCGCGTGTAAGTAGCGGGCAACGTGTTAATTTACTAAGATATTTAATAAACGATAATGATGATTAATTATCGAAGATATCTTGAGCGGGTAACTAGGACATAACTTTCAGATCACTTGATGGTTTAATGAAAATTTCATCGTTGGATAAATTGCAGGACTTCTCAAAATATATAGTTTTTAGTTAAGTTGATTAAATAATTTAAAATATTATTTTTCTCCATCTTCTTAATGATTGTGAAATTTTAACCGACTTCCAAAAAAAGGAGGTGGTTATTTGTATTTTGTATGTTTAACGATTACTCCGCCGTATGTGGACCGATTTTCAAAATGGTTTTTTTGGTGCTTTGGATATCAAATTGGTGACCTGATGATGGGATCCATGAGGAATCGAGGGAACTCCTCGAAATTTATATACGCACATATGGTGATTTTGACTTTTTCATTTTTTTTTTTGGTTTTTTTTTTTTTTTGGTAAAAGTAAGATTTTGCTCCAGCTCCTCCTTTTTTTATTTTTTTATACCCTGGATCCAAAAACTCCTTATAGATACATGTTTGGGGATTTCGGTGTTGTTAAAAGAACTGCAAGCATATGCATGCCACTATGTCAATTAGAGTAATCAACATCATCACCACCCTCATCACACCATACATCACCACATTATGATGATATAAATGGAAGTACCATAGTACTACTACTACTACTACTACTACTCATAGTATTTTACCGCCGTGCCGTTGCCGTTTATGGATATATTTGAAAAATTATTTTGTTGTTGTAAAGGGTATAATTTTAAATTGGTTTTTTAGTCACTAAAGCGGAAACCTGATGATGGGATCCATGAGAAATCGAGGGAACTCCTCAAAATTTATATGGACAAACATAATGATTTTGACTTTTTCTTAAGTAACACAAGCATATGCTACCAAAAAATAAGATTGGATGGATCCAAAAGCACTGAACAGAACTCCTCAGTCTTTAAAGATACGCATTTGGAAATTTCGGCATTGTTTAAAGAACTGCAAGCATATATAACTTACAGTAATCATCATCATCATCATCTTATTTACAATACCTAATGGAAGCTTGGCGTGTATTTAATTATTCATTCGATCGTTTATTTTAAACGTTCTTAAAATGTATTAATAATATAATTTAACAGTTATCACTAAAAAAGGGAAAAGTTATTATTTAAAAAAAAAAAATCCAACCGACTTCCAAAAATTAAAAAAGGCACAAAAAAGTATGAAATAAAACTAATTTTCTAAATAAGGCCTGCAAAATTAGGAAGATTAAGAAGATTATATAAATAGTTAAAATTTTAGCCGTATTTGAAAAGGGAATTATTTAGAAAATTATTATTACATACATTTTTTGTGCATACTTTGTACTTTGGAAGTCGGTTTAAGTTTCCGTTTAATAATAATAATACTTTATCTTAATTACTTTCTTTGCTTTAAGTTTTTGTATTCAAAATTTTCAACCGTTGACTTGAGTCTGCCAGTCGCTTGTAACGCTAGGGCTATATAGTTCGTAATCCGGAAGGGCGGAGAAAATTCCGTGCATTGAAAATAGAACTCTGGAAAATAGAGTTGAAAATCGAACACATGAGTGTCAAGTTTTCCGATTTGACACAATGACATTTGACTTGACACCCGATTGTGTTTTCAATTTTGAGCTCTTTTGTATCAGCGCAGAGTTCATAGTTCAGTGCTCCGAATTTTCCCTGCCCTTACGGATTCCGGACAATATAGTGTTGGCCTAAGATCGAGTAGACTAGAGATCGACAGAGCTCTGAAAAGTTGTCTTGAATCGTTTCGCTAGAAACTTAGGAACTTATAGGTTTGTCTAAAATGCTTTAGTCAAAGGCTAAAGTTGGAATTTATTTCGCGGTTTAAATAAAAGTAGTAATTCCGAGAAGAGACTGCATATCGACCTTTGACTGTAACACATACTCTTTCTTTACCTGTACCATAGAGTAGAAAATGTATATAACGACTCCGAAAATCAATTACGGATACTTCGGGCACATGATTCACTGCTTGTGTAAAGACATTTAGGCAAAAAAATATTTGTCATACTCAAAGTAAAAAATCACCATATGTATGGGTGACTGTCCAGTCTCCGCTAAACACAAACTCCATTACCACCATACATTACAACCATATAAAGAAATAATATTTTTTTCGAGTAGTAGAATTATTTTTCTGCCTAAACGTCTATACGTAAGCGGTAAATCATATGCCCGATATATCTGTAATTGATTTTTTTAGACCTTATATACTTACGTACAGAGACACGGCTTTCATAGAACGATAAAATCGAGTAAATTTGAAAATTTGATATCCCCTTCAACGGCCCGCGATTTTTTGACACAGTCATGGACACACCCTATGCTTGTAGTAGTGCAATCAAATCGAAAGCTATGTCGCTGTTTATCTGTTCGCCTTTAATCTGTGCCTGTACTACGTCTTAAACTACAATATTAAGGAGGTTTTTATACCATATCATTAATTGAAATAAAAGCTTTGTACTTATTTTTAATACATGCAAAATATTATCAAGAGTAAATATGAAAAGTACATTATTAATTATAGCTGAAGTCTGAATTGCTAATGATGGAACAGTTAGGTGCATGGCTACAATGTGCATTATACATAAGTAAACTTCAATCTTTCTCCTTTGTTTTTTGGTTGTAAGTACATATTATAATTTTATGCGGAAATTATTTCACAGACAGACAATTAAATTTTATCATGCGCTACGTTTATAAAGCTTATAAAATTTGTAGTTGTGGTGTTTTTTCTAGAGTTCAAAATGTTTTCCTTTCGTTGTTTGAAATAACTATATTTCTGTTTTCAGGTAATTTTCAGGATGTATACACAAATAGTAGGTAAGTGATCCAAAGTTTACCCAGAGTCGACAGCAACGAAATTTGAATTTTGTTCACTTTAACTCATATATTTTGATGTTACCTGAGATGTACGCGTATTGTAAATTAATACTCTCTAAAACATGCTCCATTGAATCCATTTATTTACAGAATGACATAATAGGAATACAAATATAAAAAATATAACAAGTAAAAAGGTTTATTGCTATGTACTCGTACATCACACCCTCATACTAAACAAACAATAATTCTAACAATATTAAACTATGAATACTATAATACAAAAACAATTAATAGCCAAATCTATCTATTGGTCTTGTCAGACGTTTGGGTCTGTGTAAGCGCACAGGTGGAACAGAGGGTTGTGGTTCTGCTACAACTGGAACATTACTCGCGGACGATGTCCCCACTTTCACCGGGACGGTACTCTCGCCTGCTGCAGGATGGCCCTGCCTACGTGAACTAAAGGAGGTCCCCGGCTATATCCATCGGCTCAAAAGGCACCGCAGCTGGCTTGATTTGGTCCACGTGCCTTTTAACCGGACCCTGACCCGTATCAATCACGTAGTGCCGAGAACCAACAACTTCTCCTACTCTCCCTTGCACCCATTTTTGACCTTGCGCGTAGTTGCGTACCACGACCTGCTGGCCAACTTGAAAGGCCCGCGCTTTACCGCCAGCGACAGCAATTTGCTTTTCCTTAGCTCCCTGGACCTTATCCTCGATAAACCTATCTCGCCTCAAAAGGTCTAACCTGGAGCGTAACGACCTACGTTGCAACAATATTGCAGGCGACGCGACTGTTGTACTGTGCTCCACGTTCCGATATGCAAGCAAGTACGCCTGTAACGCTGCATCTAAATCGCAGCCATCACGAGCCGATTTCTTCAACGCTCGCTTGCATATCTTGACTGCACCCTCGGCGGCACCATTGGACGCGGGATGATAAATCGCCGTAAATGTAACCTTAATACCATTAGCCGTCATAAAATTGAGATATTCTGTACTAGAAAAAGGTGGTCCGTTATCCGAAACCACCTGTTTAGGTAATCCAAAAAGCGCAAACGTTTCCCTCAACACCTTAATCACCGCACTAGCGGTCGTCCTCTGCATGTGAAACACTTCTAATCAATAACTACTAGAAACATTTTACCATTTAACGGCCCCAAGAAGTCAACATGTAATCTAGACCACGGCTCAGGCTCATGAGGCCACGGCTGCATCGCCGTCTTAGGTGGCGCTGGACTATCTGTATAAACATGTCGCACATTCCTTACAAACTCTCTCTATAACTGCATATATTCCGCGCCACCAAATAAAACTCCGCGCTATACTTTTCATTTTGATTATACCCATATGACACACATGTAACTCACTTAACATATACCTCCGTAAACTAACAGGTATAACTAATGGAATGGAATGATAAAAAAAAAAAAAAATGAATGGAAAAAGGACATGACATTTCTAAGTAGGCTATCCTTACTTATCCGCTCTTGTACTTCTTTCCTAGTAATTGGTAAAAAGGATTGCACAAAAGTGAGGTACGTGTTCTCTTCTTTTACCTTAACCTGCTGACCTACCGGTAGCCTAGACAAGGCGTCCGCCGAGTTATTCTTGCTGCTAACAAATTCTATTTTATAATCGTAGCCCCCAAGAATAACCGCCCATCTCTGAATTCTACTAGCTGCCATGACCGGAATACCTGCTTTATCTCCTAAGATGGTGACTAGAGGTTTATGATCAGTTCTCAAAATGAATTTACGCCCATACAAAATATATTGATGAAATTTTTGTACGCTAAAAATAATAGAACACGCCTCCCGCTTAATTTGCGAATAATTCTTTTCTGCCGAGTTTAGTATTCGCGAAGCGTATGCGACCGGTTTCTCTCCTTGAGAAGTAACGTGTGAAATAACTGCTCCTATATCGATGCTACTGGCATCTGTAGTTAAAACAAGTGGTAAATCTAAGGAATAGTGCACCAGGACTTCACTAGACACTAAAATATATTTAATCTTGTTAAACGGCTATTCACATCTGTGATCCCATATAAATTTACAATTCTATTTAAGAAGTGCATATAATGGTGCTAAAATAGTGCTCATGTTTGGAACAAATTTAGCATAATAAATCACTAATCCTAGAAAAGAACGTAAATCAGAAACATTAGTAGGTGCCTTAGATTTCAAATTGCGTATAATGTGATAAATCAATTTTAGAAAATTTCTCTCCTCCGTGTAATTCGGCTAGCAAATCCTCAAGCCGAGGTAACGGAAAACGAACAATCTCTAAACATTTATTTAAAGTTAATTTAAAATCACCGCAAATACGTATTGTACCGTCCTTTTTCATTACCGGTACGATAGGTGTCGCTCAATCGGAACTGGACACAGGTGAGATCACTCCATCTCATTGTAGTTGTTCGAGAGTCCGTTCCACCGGCTCACGTAACGCATAAGCTAGTGGGCGAGCACGTAAAATGATAGTTTGTGCTCCCTCTCGTAATCGAAAACCAACTGTTCCACCTGTATACTTTCCAAGTCCGTCTGTAAACACTTTAGAGAACCTGGAACTAAAATTAGCAAAATTAAAATCCTTCCGATCCTCATTAATATTAAACACTTGTAATAACTGCGGATAAATTCCTAGTTCTGTTATCCACTGACGGCCTAACATATAAGTTTTACCTTCTTGAACTATATAGAAGTCTAAAAATTTCTCAAAATTTCTTACTGTACAAAACTAGAGGTCTAATTCTACCTATAGGTTCCTTTAATTCCCCTGCGTAGACCAGGGTTACCAAGTTTTAGTTCGCTAGGATAAATTTTGCAATTCATAAACAGTCTGTCATATGTATCCTTGTTTATACATGAAATTGCACTCCCTGTATCAATTTCCATACTTAAAGGTTTATCATTAATTGTAACACAAATTGTATAGGGAGGAAAATCCTTTGAACGAGCTCTAATTGAATAATATAATGCCTCCTCACTGTCACTACTAGTAGTGCTGTTGTCTCTTATTGTTCCATCCAAACTATTAAAGTTAGTAGCAGCTCTCTTGCGCGGACACATTCGTTTAAGGTGACCTTCCTTATTACATATTTTGCTAACATAAGATTTAACTTTTCAAAATTCCGGGTTATGTTGATTCCCACAAAATATATAACATATATTATTATCCATAAATCTACAAGCTTTAGCATCTTTTCTATAAAAGACCTTAGCATCATTTTTAACTCGATTTCCATGGAATCCAACGTTGGGAAGTTTACTTGTAGAGTACATAAAGGCCGGTGTATGTGGTATCTCATGACTGCTAACTACAAGGGCTGCATTCGATTCTGCCATTTCCATAGCTAATGTTATGTTATAGGCTCGATCAAAAGCAACGTCCTCTTCTGTGGATAGCCTCTGCCTGATACCTTCGCTTTTTACCCCACATACAAATTGATCTCTTATGTTTTCCATTAGAGAATCATTAATAAATTTACAATTTTTAGACAATCTCTTTAAATCGGCTATAAAATCTGTAATATTTTCTGTGGGTTTTTGTACTCGTTTCCGAAAATTGTATCTTTCAGCTAATATTGATGGCTTAGGATTAAGATGTTTTCCGACAATTTCGATGAGCTCTGAATAATGTTTGGTAGTAAACCAGCTATTATGAGGAGTACATAAATTCGTCACCAATTCGTACGTTTCGGCGCCTATAGCTGTGATCAGCGTTGTTACCTTAAGCTCTTCTTTTATATTATTATTACATATGAAGTATTGCTCTAGTCTATCGATGTACAATTCCCAAAAATCTCTCTCCAAATTGTATTCTGTCAAAATACCTACAGTTAAGGAAGTGTTTAGCCGCTAAGTGTTTTACGCAGCCTTACACTTTTATGCATAATAAAAAATACTTTTTACTACCACATTATGTTTTCCTTCAAAACATCTTCAATCTCCATGTTACTGCTAATAGGGATGATAAGTTAATATTTATATCATTTTTAAACAAAAAATGAAAACCTGTACTTTGGATGTCCAAAGTAAATATTTAAGACTTATCTAGTTTTATTGTGGAACCCACTATCAGAACTGAACTAAATTGAAATAAAACCACACGGAAAGCACCAGCTTTAAAATATAAACAGAATCATCAATATCGGTTCACCCAGTTGAAAGTTCTGAGGAAACAAACATAAAAAAAATGCAGTCGAATTGGGGACCACCTCCTTTTTTGAAGTTAGTAGAAAATAAAATATGGTAATTGTCAGTTTCATTGTCCTAGCTCTTAGCTACTGATCGTAAAGGAGATTGGGTAGAATTAGACATTATTTATTATACATATTCTCACTAAAATAATATTATTTAAAGATGATTTTAACAGTATTCCTCCATTCCCCTACACGAATAGAAAATTAGTAGGTAATGCGAACAGCCAACATTTTGTACCGTGAATATTAATAGCAGTATTAATATTCTAAATCAAACACATTAAAGATGTGTTAAAGTCGATAAAAGTTTATCACAAAACCAACAAAGGATGTCGTGAAAAGTCAAAGAGGAATAAAACTCAAATCGTTCTTTTGATGTATCCTATTTGGAGGCAACTCTTTTGAAGTGTAGCCAATTTCAAAAGGCATTAGTCGTTACGGATTTTAGTAAAAGCGCAGTAACTAAAAACATTCACATCGGTTCACCATCAATGCCTTGGTGTATATATCAATACTTTTTAAATAGAGATTTAGTAAATATTTGGTGAATTCCACGTACAATGTACATACTAGTTTATCTCCAGATTACACTTTAATTCTGGCTCACTTATTATTATACTCTGTACTCCACATAAAAGTACGTAAAAAAGAGAAGTACTTCTCTACTTTTAACGCACACATAGAAAATTCACAGCCTGTGTGTAAAGTGTAGGTACTAACAGTAGTAGTATTGAGTTACAACTATCACATAAAAGTGGAGTTGGCAATGGCAAAATGGTTGGATATGGCAAGTTAACGGGATATCTCGTGGGACCGCTTTCGCATGCAAATGTCCCGGTGGATTACTCTAAACGCTAAAAGGAATATTCCACTTTTGTTCAGTAAACACTCAAATCGAACAGTAAAATGTTTCACTTAGAAGTAGAGTGAAAATTGAATCAATTACTTATTTTTACATATCTAAATATAAAATTGCATTTTATAATGAAGTACTTAGTATAAGTGAATAAATAATAAATTGAATAGTATCTCTGAAATACCAAATTTACCGCCATTTGCATGGAATAGCTTGAAATTAAGTATTTTTTTCGATCCATATAAATATATATTTATTTTATTTTATTTTATTTGTACAGTAAAACTTACAGCTATACATAAAACAATATTATAACAAAATAGAAACAAAAAGCCTTTTGAAAGTTTTTACATATATGTAATAATTAAGGTGAGTTCTATAATTTAGCAGTAACCATGATGTAATGAGATGAAAAAAGTAATAATACTAATGAACCATTACGTAACAAGCAAATAAAAAGAAAGAAAAGAGAAGAGAGAAGAAGAGAATATTCAATGCTATATATTAAAAATAAACGTTGATGGTATAACTATCAGTTACATTGACGAGCATAACATTTTTAAATCCCTGACATTAGAATAAATGAAATGAAATCCCATAAATACTGTAATAAAAGCATTATGTACGTTTTGTATTTATTTTATTACATGTCTGAGTCGAGCCCGGTCCCGGTAGAGGGTTATATTGAGAATCCTTCATAATATTAGACTCTTCTCTTTTATTATATGTTACGAATATTTCACTTAATAAATTACTCCATAAAATTAAAACAGTCAGTCTTATTTCAAGAAATTTATTTTTTGTAAGGTTTTATTTTATCAATCGTTAAGTGACTATCAATTCCTGTTAAAGATTTTCTGTCTCCTGGAAACTCTGGACTCACTTAAAATACACCTGAACAAGGATTATTTATTAATCTTAGCGCTTACCAAAAAATATGAGACAAGCCCAAAAAGGTGAGCTAAAAAAATAACTGATCGTATGTATAATATTTTATCTCAAAACGAAGTCCCGATTTCACCAAACTTCTTAAAACGCGCTTAGCGATAAACCCGGATTATTTCTCCCTCTCTATTCAATGTTAGAACGGGATACATACAGATTGAAAACCGTAGCTCAGCCCTAAGCGTTGGTATAAAGCGTAGGTGAAATTGTGCCTACAGTTAAATGGAAACAGGGAGTGAGGCAAATGAGGACTACATAGTAGGTACATACGCTAATTAAACTTGTCCATTGTTGTTATATTGGTCAATACTGTACGTTATTTAAAAGCAATACATTATACTTTGTAATAATACTCCAGGATTTTCGGATAAATATTTATGAAACAGGAAGATTGCACATTCCCTCCGTCGGATGTGGTTGATTCGAAAGCAAAATGGATATATTTTATATTAGATCAATCACGCATATTGGTGGCACCAACTTGGTAAGTCTTGCCATAAATACTGAAACAAAGAAAAAAAACATTTGTAACTTTAACAGTGTATTAGTTTAATATATAAATATAAAACAATTTAAAATATAAAAATCTTATTCGAAGTAGTCTCCATTGGCTGCAATATAGTCCTTTAAACGTTGAGGCCAGTTATCAATAGAAGCACGCACTCTTTCCATGGGACAATTCTTCACTGCCAATCGTACGGATTGTTTTAGGGACTCCAAATTATCATGGCGTTTAGAGCAAGCCGGACTCTCTTAAACTAACCATAAATCATAATCCAATTGATAAAGATCGGGACTGCGGCCAGTCTTCAGCTCTGATGAAGTCCGAAACCGAAACGTCGTTTCCAACCAAGACTGCGTAGACCTAGCTTTATGACCCGGCGCCGAGTCTTGCTGGAAGGACCATTCTTGGTTATTGAACATGTCGTTGTTAAGGGGCTTCACTACCTTCTCAAGAATGGTATCTTGATACACTTGTGCCGATGTTTTGATACCTTTTCCACAAAAGTATGGCTCAGTCACTCCTTCATAGCTAATACCCTACCAAACCATCACTGAAGTCGGATAGTGCCCATGTTTCACTCTGTCGACTAATTGGGTAGCCTCCTTATAGCTTTGAGCATATATACGGTCATTTTATTTTTTAAAATGTTACTCAATTGTAAAAAAAAATCTCATCCGTAAACAAAATTTTCTGTGACCTCCCTTTGCGTACCGCTTCAGTAGTTGTTTCGATTTTACACCCTATTCTTTTTAAAATTATCAGTTAAGATATGACCAGTACGTCTCTTATAGGCTGGAAGTCCTAAGTCATCTTTAAAAATACGCGACATGGTTATAGGTGCTGTCTTCATCTCCAGAGATAAAATATTTTTCTTACGGAAAGGATTTCTTTGAATTCTTTCCCTTAATGCTTTGAGCACCTTTTTCGTACGAACACTACATGGATGGCCAGACCTTTCTGTCACAAACAGAGGTCTCATTGTACCTAATAATAGCCCGTTACACAAACATTTTACTAATACCAAGCGTATGGAGAGTTTTAAAAATTGCATTTGGCTCCATACCTACTTTGTGTAATGTAATCACAGCGATTCGGTTCTCTTTATCACCCCACTCCATTTTAATTCTGCAAAATATTGTACAATATATTGGCGCCAAAATGAACAATTATACAATATATAAAAGCGACAGATTCCAAATTCAAATGTAACATTTTGTTGATTTTTAATTGTAACGGTATTTATGGCCAGACTAAGTATATTGCTTGTGCTTGGCGCATTATGGCGCCGTCAGTAGGTACTTTCATTGTCAGGATGGTTTCATAAGAAAAATAGATATTCATGGAGTGTGATCAGTATTCGATTTTCGTTTCTAAAAATATCTACATGTGACCTCAAATTTTTACCAGATTATCCTATAAAAGTACTTAACACTGACTGACTCGCAACCGTGTGGCCCATACTGGCGGCGGGCGCGTTACCTTCACAGCCGGCGCGGAATACAACAGTGAGACAGTATCCATATTTAGTGAGAGTTCTCTGGAAATGTTAACCATGATATCCTATTACTATTATAAACTAGCTGTTTCCCGCGGCTCCACCCGCGTAAATATACTATCGAGTATCTCGCGGGAATACTGTACTTTTTCTTAATAAAAAATAGCCTATGTCTAATCCACAATTTAAACTACTACCATACCAAATTTCATCGAAATCCTTTCAGTAGTTTTTGTGTGAAAGAGTAAGATGGATGTTTGTTACTCTTTCACGCAAAAACTACTTAACGGATTTTGATGAAATTTGATATGGTAGTAGTTTAAGTTGTGCATTAGACATAGGCTACTTTTTATTCCGTAAAAGTGCAGTATTCCCGCGGGACACTGTATTTACGCGGGCGGAGCCGCCGGACAGGCAAAAGCTAATTTTTCTGTAAACTACGAAACTTTTTAGTTATGCGTACTGTAATTTCTTAAGTTGGTAATATTGTGGACTAAAATTTGGTTAAATATTTAATTCAGATAAAAATGCACCCCGTATAAAGTACGCTATAATTTATAATAGCATGCAATCTATCACAATATGTCGTTGTTATCTCCGCCTTGCTGGCGTGTTGATATATTGTGTGTGACGCCAGGATATTGTAGAGGTTAATGCTGTTTAGGATATGTTAGGAATATTTCAGCTGAAAATCACAAGCACACTTAGGTACGGTGTTATACATATACCTAGTCTTGCCATAAATACTGAAACAAAGAAAAATAATATTTTCTATTGCAAATAACATTTATTACTTTTACAGTGTGTTAGTTTAATACATAAATATAAAACAATTTAAAATGTAAAAAGCTTATTTGAAGTGGTCTCCATTGGCTGCAATACAGTCCTTTAAACGTTGAGGCCAGTTATCAATAAAGGCACGCACTCTTTCCATAGGAAAATTCTTCACTGCCAATCGTACGGATTGTTTTAGGGACTCCAAAATATCATTGCGTTTAGAGCAAGCCGTACTCTCTGAAACTAGCCATAAATCATAATCCAGCTTATTAAGATCCGGACTACGGCCAGTCTTCAGCTCTGATGAAGTCCGAAACGTTCGTTTCCAACCAAGACTGCGTAGACCAAGCTTTATTCCCCGGCGCCGAGTCTTGTTGGACGGACCATTTTTGGTTATTGATTATGGTGTTGTTAAGGAGTTCACTACCTTCACAAGAATGGTATCTTGATACATTTGATTGTGCCGATGTTTTGATACCTTTTTCACAAAAGTATAGCGAAAAGTATAGCGCAGTCACTCCTTCATAGCTACCACCAAACCATCACTGAAGTCGGATAGTGCCCACGTTGCATTCTGTCGACTAATTGGGAAGCTTCCAGCTTTGAGCATAAATAGGTAATTTAGTTTGTTAAAATGTTGCTCAATTGTAAAAAATTTATCATCCGTAAACAACATTTTTCTGTGACCTCCCTTGGCGTACCGCTTCAGTAGTTGTTTCGATTTTACCACCCTATTCTTTTTTAAATTATCAGTTAAGAAATGACCAGTACGTCTCTTATAGGCTGCAAGTCCTAAGTTATCTACATGTTTCTAGGTGCTATCTTCATCTCCCGAGACAAAATCTTTTGCTTTCGGGCAGGATTCCTTCGAATTCTTTCCCTTACTGCTTTGATCACCTTTTTCGTACGAAAAAAAATGTAGGGAGCCTCGGAGGATCAAGCCGTATCTAGGGGTGACACTTTTTACAATTCCTTGTCCTTAATTTAATAGGTAAATTAGCATTTTTTTCAGTGCTTTTCTAATTAGTATTATAGCCATATGAAATTCAAGTATTACGGGTCAATATAAAAAATAGAATCTATGCGAAGGAAACGATGGTTACCTAAAAAACAGAAGGGGGATATAAGTATCCCTACACGTCACAATTTGAACATTGCAACTAATTTCTTGTGGTCCCTCGACAAACGTATCTTTTCTATGGAGATGATAGACGATGTATGAAAATTTCTGGCTTTTGTCACTAGGAAAACGTTAGCACCGTCTTAATAAAACTTGATAAGCCGGTATAGAATTGGAGTGCTAATGGCTCAGCCTACGGAAAATAGCCTAAAATATGGCATAGCTGGTTTTAATCGAGGGGGTTAGCAGAAACAATTGACGTTAACGTATTTGTAACGTCATCGAATTTCATGAAAATTGTGACAGCGCCTATACAATTTTCGCTCGATAACGCTATCAGTGGCGAATGCTGGTTATCCATCACAGGGAAGCCCTAGCCTATATAATAGGTAGCGATTTGGATGAGGGTCTTCAAAAGGTAAGTGGTAAGTGA
The DNA here is from genome assembly GCA_963565745.1 of Phengaris arion. NCBI lineage: Eukaryota > Metazoa > Arthropoda > Insecta > Lepidoptera > Lycaenidae > Phengaris > Phengaris arion. Next base: position 8,993,625 of record OY751450.1, on the reverse strand, counting down.
ATCCGATAGTAATGGAGTAATTGTAGGGACCCCGCGCCACTGAATGCTATTGAAAATTTGCCGACGAGAGATCGATATAGGCAATCCTCATTTTAAACAAGACACAAATTGGAGTTGTAAAATCGGGTTACTGCAGTAAATCAATTGAAATTACCGAATCCGGCGCTTGATCCAATTATTACCGGTATTATCTGGCTTTGACCGGCTGATTCTGTTAGATTCGAATTGACCCAGGAGACTGCGATGACGTCACATTGACGTCACTAAAGTGTTTAACAAACCGTAAACCGATCAAGAACAATTTGCGAAAGTGTATTCATATCGATATCGAAAGAAAATTGTATCATAATATTTTCATGCAATTTTCATTTGATTACAATACGAATACTTTTTCGCAAATTGTTCATGCTTGGGTAAACATGTAAACTATTGGTATAATGGTACGGAACCCTGCGTGAGTGAGGCTGACTCGCACTTGGCCGGTTTTTTTGTTAGTTTACTTGATGTACCTACTTTTAAAAAATTTAGTATTATTAGAACCAGAAATGCTTGCATCAATATGCAAAATATTTGAATGACTTATGCGAATATTGTATTAACATCAAATAGCACCTGAATGTTGATAAATGTCAAACTATCTCCTTTTCTAGAAAAAAAGAATTTATTAACATTCAGTTATTCACTATTTGGAAAAACCCTAAAACGAGTAGACGCAGTAAAGGATCTGGGGTTATATCTAGACCGTGAACTAACTTTTGTAAATGATATAAATGGTATCTACCTAATAAACTAGCCACCAGGCTAGTTATAGTCCGATGTAGCTACAGCGGTCTTAACCCGACTCTTAGCGTAGACCCTTTCGAAAAAAATAAAATGGTATATATACCAAAGCATATAAAGCTCCTGGTTTCCTGTTTCGGCAGGCGAATAATTTTAAACAACCTTCCACATACATTATACTTTATAACTCTTTTTTGACGCCAGTGCTTGAATGTGCGTCCACATTTTGGAATCCATTTCATTCTTAATATATCGATATGTCAGAAAAGATACAAAATTTATTTTTTTAATCGATTACAATACAAATAAGCAAACACTCGCACAAAATAATTAGTTTCCTCAGCTAAGTGGAGAGATTTCAGAGATGAAATTCTTTTATTCAAACTAATTCACAATATGTATAGATTCTCCATATCTTTTAGGACAAATTTTATTTCGGTGCCCATCCCGAAAAAAATAGAATAGAAATAGAAATCATTTATTTTCATAAATAAGGTACAATATGGTGTTATATTAGATCTTTCTTATTTTGCCTTTTAAGTGGCGTGCAAATTTTCGTTTAAATTCGTGGTTTTAATTTTAAATCAAAAAAAAAAAAAAAATATATATATATATATATATATATATATATATATATATATATATATATATATATACATACATATATATTTTTTAATTATTATTATTATTATTTTAATTTAATTAATTTTTATTGATGTTTATGATTAAAATATTCATTCATTATTCATTCAGTAACATTTTTTGAGTAATAATTTAAATGTCATTTTAATAACCATTGTATAATTTTTATTTTTGTATTCTTCAGGTAATTTATCATATAATTTTATTGCCATACAGTATGCACTATTAGAGTAAATATTCTTTTTTTGTATGGGGACAAATAATTTGTTTTTTCTTTTATTTACCTTTGACTTTAAAATATTGGTCTCAAATAACGCATTATGCTTTTTAACAAATTTTTACATTTCAAATAGGTAAAGACACGGTAGTGGTGGGGTATTGTACTTCTGAAACAGTGGTTTGCAGCTATCTAACCTCCAAGCACCACACATTGTTCGTATACAAGCCTTTTGCTTGATAAAATTTTTATTTGCATTTACAGAATTGCCCCAGACAATTATGCTTAAATAAACTGTCCCACGGGAACACTTTTTCGGGATAAAAAGTAGCCGATGTTATAATACAGAGCCTAAACTACTAGCATACTAAATTTTATCAAAATCTTTTCAGTAGTTTTGCGCCAAAGAGGAACATACATCAATACATCCATCCATCCGTCCTAACAAACTTTCACATTTATATGAGTAGTAGGATTAGCAGGGATGAAATCTATACCTATTGTTTACGGGTTTATTTCAACACGCCCGAGAGCCGTGTATTAAAGCTGGGACTATATGCTCTGGAATACGGAAGGCCGTAGAAAATTCAGAGCATTGAAAATAGAACTCTGTGCTAATACAATAGAGATGAAAATCGAAGTGTCAAAGGTCGAGCTGTCATATATGACATTGAACTCTATTGTATTAGCGCAGAGACCTATTTTCAATGCTCCGAATTTTCTACGGCCTTCCGGATTCGAGGGCATATTAAATTTATTTTTCTACATAAGTAATTGCCAACATAGAAATCTATTTTTCCACATAATTCCTAGCCTAAAACAAATGGATATAGGCGATGTTATTCTCGTCAATTGGAGCATAGAGTAAAGTTATATTCAAATAAAATGCCAATTTGAAATGAGTTTAGGCTTTCTAGAATGTTATCACGAAAAAAAAAAGCAGTTAAAAAAATGTATACTATTCATAATTTTAAAATTATATCGGACACAAACCGTGTAACGATAACTATAATTGTATGCCACCGAAACTATATTTCTGAATGTTTACTTTTGTTATGAAATTTTTGGACATTCAATGTGCTCGGACGCATCAAGTAAAAAAAAATGGTCTCAACTCAGAACTGTGATAAGCCAAGACTCAAGAGGAAAGCTCGCTGTCAGTCATCAATCTCAGGACTTAGCAGAGATCACGTTAGTGTTCAACGCATATATAAAACCTTTTTTTTATCTGACTAAACACGCCAATAAAAGCAGTTAAGGAGTAAGGAGATGTCATTCAGCGACGTTGTTGTATTTGTATTTCTTTCAGAATTTATGTTATTTCGCTTTTTAATTTGTAATATTGGTAGAATATTAACCATTAGATATTCGTTGATGTGCACAAGTGTGGGCAAGTGGGTACAACTACAAAAAGCGTGCTTTTTTGTGTTCTCTCCAAAACTCCCTAGGATCTTTCAGTAAATCTTCTACCACTTAACTGAATCGACTGATTTGACTCATTGACTGCACTGACTATATAATTGGATTTTGATTAGACTTTGGAATTGACATGAAAATTTGAACGAAAGTTCTATTTCTCGCCTTTTTAACTTGACACTGTCAAATGGTTACAGGCCGCCGCCATTTATTTAAATAAAAATAAAAAAGCAGTTAATGTTGTTGCGAATACTTCTTAATGCTTATTACACATTTAGCATTTAGAAGTATTCGGAATCCCCAAAGCCAAGATTTCTTCAATTTAACTTATTTGACCTTATTATCGAATTCCTTTATCATCAATACGACATAATACAGCCGCCAATGAGATCAAGAATAATAAAACACAAAGCGAAGTTAACTGAGGCGTAAATTCCCGAATAAAACCGAACACAAATTCCCGATTTCCTCTAAGTTCCAGTTTTATGACGACATAAATGCTGTGATGTATTCAACGAAATATACTCCAATTAGGTATATTCCTTAAGATAAACATGTACAAAGATTTGGCATTATTGCGCTACTTCGACGTATCTATCCTTTAACTAAGAAATAAGATTAGTCTGGTTATTTAAAATGTAGACTGTATCTAGAGCTCCCAACCCTCCCGGATTGCCTGGGAGACCCCGGTAATAATGGTTTACCTCCCGACCTCCCGGAGTGCACTAAATTCTCCGGTTTTTCTAAAAATTAAATGCATCCGTTGCTTGCTCGTCCCCACTTACTCGCTTTGCGGCCTTGCGGCCACAACACCGCGCGCCGCTCCGCTGCCGGTCTAAACTGTTAGTCTCTACCGCTTAGTAAAATTCTCCCGGGTCGGTCCATTCGAGAGTTGGCAACCCTAGCTGTAGCCTAAACGATTTGTCGTATTTTCGTTAAATAACCGTCTCGATTGTGAGTGACAATAGGCTTATGAAAATTATTCACTTGGATTTAATGACTACTTAAAACCCGGAGAGAGAATAATGAATGAAAATATGATCATCTGTCAAAATTAAAATAATTCTAAATTTGAACAACCCAAAGTAATATACTTAAACGTGTTATTCACAACTAATAGTGCTACCAGACACTCGGATTTGGTACGGCGCACCATAATACGTGTGCCGATTTCTGTCTCGCTACAGACGCACGAACTTGGTCCGGCGCGGCGCGCGACCGAATCGATAACTCGATTTTCAGCTCTATTGCATTAGCGCTGATTCAAGTTTCGATTTATCTGACGATGTATGAAAAAGGAAGATTTCCGAATGACATTGATTTTTTTTTAAATATCTGATATGCATAGTGCATACAATGGCATAAACTTGCGCTTAGGCATGAGAGGCGACTTAGCTGTATAATACAATTTGAACTTCTTCGATGGGAGGGGTAGCAAAGGAGAGGGCATTTCACATTGCAGAATATATCTAATATATAAAAAATAATATATGTAATGTATTAAAATAAATATGTACGACTACCTATAATAATAAATAAATAAATAAATAAGACTATCTACAAAATACCTACAAAAATCATTATATTATTAATAGATAATATAATATACGTCATAATATAGGAAGGTATAAATTACAATACAAATAATGTGTTATGTAAGAGATGTTTAGACGGGCAAGGCGCGTGGAGGACCAACGGGGGCGGCCGGCGGCGCGGGCGGCGCGGGCGGCGGGGCGGTAAAGTCGTAACGTTTGCGTAATTGTGGGACGACTCCTTAAGTTATTAACTTATTTAGGATTTTCCAAAAATACTTAAGCTTTGACACAAAATATACTTTTGTGTATAGGAGTATAGACATTCTCGGACCTCGGAACGTTAAAAAATCACCAAGCATACGGCGACACAGTTTCTATTATTATTAGCAACACTATCGAATGGTATTATAATACAGGTGCGTATTTTTTCCAAAATTAGTCGGTTTGATTCCTGCCTAGTACAATTAATCTATCAACAATCTAATGATGCAGTTTCAGTTTTTATCAAAATCGAGCTCGCAATTTCAGCATTTTCGCTATTCCTTAATATAGTTTCGGATTTTGCCTACCTAAGTGGGCTACTTGAAAAATCACACTGCATATACAACAGTTGAAAAGACTAGTATAGGCATGATGTCAATTTATTTTTATTGCATAAATGAATAGTACTCTTAAATATGAGTAACTTCTCCGAAGAAACAGTATATCAAAAGTCAATATTTTCAAAGGTACTGCGATTTGTAAACAAAATTTCGCAAGTCAAGTGAAAACGCTCCATACTAAAGTCGTACCTAGCTGTGACGTCACGCCTAGGTTGAAGTGTAAAAAAGTATAATATGGCCGCAGGAACATATTTGTAAATATCTCCGATATTTGTGTTTAAGTTCATACATACGAACTCCGAGCACGCTGCTCGACACCCGCTCGGGGGGAGATTTTTAATTTTGGTGGCGACAATTCGCTTCCCTGCAACGGCAGTTTCCCATGCGGATGCCCCTTCTTCCGAGACCGGGATACACTCTATGTATGTCCCGCAGGAGCCGGCGGAAACGAGCTGCATCTGACCGCAGCTCTCACAATATATTTTGGTGGTACATATACTCGCCCTTGTACCATTTAAGGCGACGCTGGCTCCTGCATGTCCTGCAATGCCTCTTGAGTTGAGAGTGGAGAGAAAGAGACAGAGTGGTTAGCCACTGGCGTTTTATGGTGTTTGTGTGGACTTTTACAATAATATGCCCGTTTAATTGATAACTCCCTAATGATGGGTGTGCTGGGATTTCGATCGTCCCCGCGACAAAAGTCCGGCTGTGATTTACAGCCGAGTGGCCTCTCATGCCTGAGCGCAAGTTTATGCCATTATATGCACGATGCATATCAGACATGATGTACGCATTACGACACAAAAATAGGTTTTTCCCAATTTTCGCGGCTTCTGACACGAGGATACCACTTGTTTTATTTTTATTTAATCAAAAGTAGAACTGGAAACAAATTGGAAATTGCTATGCCCTATTGCGTGTTCTATCCGTTTAAGATTAAGACCTCGTTTGACCTTCGTCTTATTTTTTTTAACAACTCGTGGGCTAGCGGCTCGCGGCGGTTTCGCACGGGAAGATACAGGTACTGAACAAAGGTTATAACTATGTTCTAACGCCTATTTCCAGTAGCGATAATGTAGTATTCAAATGGCAAAAGAATTGCCCATTTTTTTAATTTTCAAATCGGTTCGGTAGATTCCGAGTTTAGTGGACGAAAAATAAATGCAGGTGTCCTTTTTAATTTATTATTAGAGTTACCACGCACTTTAGGTGTTAATTTAATAAAAATTTTAAGGGTTAATCAAACAATATAGGCCAAACTTAACCCCTAATTCGTAAATTTGCTACGAAATTAGATTAAATACTAGCTGTTTCCCGCGGCTCCACCCGCGTAAATACAGTATTCCAAAGGAACACTATACCTTTTCGGGAGTAACCTTACCTTTAAAAAGTAGCCTATATTTTAATACAGAGGCTAAACTGTTACCATACCAAATTTAGTCGAATTCCGTTAAGTAGTTTTTGAGTGAAAGAGTAACAAACATCCATCCATCCATACGACCATCCATCCATACTTACAAATTTTCACATTTTTATTATTAGTAGAATTCGAGACTGGGGGAAAATATTTAATCTTACTCGCGTAAAAGTAATCTTGGTGGTAAAACCTTCGTCTGTCTGCGAAATTGGCATTCCCTTTAATGCGACTATACCTGACTATACATATTATTATACCTACATTCATGCTAAATATGCCGTAGGATAATTGGAAAATCTATCTTTGCGAAAATTATAGCATTATCGCAAAGAGCTGGATTATTTGATTCTGAGCTAAAGTTTTGATACTTTCTTAACAATTTTCAGGATCTTCCCAAAAAACCTGACTGTACTAGGGTAATAGCGCATAAATAACTGGCGGTCCAATAATCGTGAATGCTAATTGGATGTCCAAAGTCTTTAGAACTATACCTTGCAGATTTTTGACCAACCTGAATAAAGGTGCTCTCAACGCACTCTTTGCGACGGCCAATTAGTACTCTAGTTTCCCATATTCCTGTACATTCGGGTTTTTTGCCAAGATCCTAAAAATTGTTAGGAAGATGGCTAAATTTTATCTCAGAATCTAAATATAATCCGGCTCTTTGCAATAATCCTAGTTTTTTCGCAAAGATCCCTAGTTTTCCAATTATCCTACGACATATACGACATACTATTAAGTCCCGCGAAGCGGTGGATTTTATACAATCCTCAATGTGCTGAAATGACAATCTAACAACTTGCCACCGCACGTTTTCAATGTGCTTGTTACGCAACAATTTTTTATCTATGCAAATTCAAGTACTTACATAATATCATTGAATGTCGGCTCCTATGCGCGGTATAGCAGAATCCTTCGCCCGTAGATTAGTTATTCTGTGACTAATGTAACTCATAAGCAGGTAGAGTGTTCTCATAATTTGTTTGTAAGTATTTTAATGATGACATGCAGAGTCACAATAGAATTGTCAACGACACGTCACTTTCATACCATAATAATATTATGTTAGGGGCTGATTTTTTCAATCGTCAGTTAACTTTTATCTGAGTAATAATTAAGTAACTTTGACAGATTATGTATGAAAAATCACAATCATATCCGTCAAAGTCACAGATTTATTCCTCAGGTAAAAGATATCTGACGATTAAAAATCAGCCCTTATATGAACAAATTATGACACCGGTCAGCTGCTTATGAATTACATTCCCTAATAGTCCATAGCACGAAACCTTACTACACTTTCCATTTATATTAAACTAGCTTTTGCCTGCGGCTTCGCCCGCGTAAATACAGTATGCCACGGGAACCCCACACTTTCAAATTAATAAATAAAATTTTCTGTGCCAAATTTCACGATGATCGGTTATGCAACTTTTATCTGAGTTATTAATCAAGTAACTTTGACAGACTTTGTATGAAAAATCTGTCACAGTCACAGATTTATTCCTCAGGTAAAATATATTTGACTATTAAAAATCAGCCCTTATACGAACAAATTATGACACCGGTCAGCCAGCCAGCTTATGAATTATATTCCCTAATAGTCCATAGCACGAAACCTTACTACACTTTCCATTTATATTAAACTAGCTTTTGCCTGCGGCTTCGCCCGCGTAAATACAGTATGCCACGGGAACCCCACACTTTCAAATTAATAAATAAAAATTTTCTGTGCCAAATTTCACGATGATCGGTTATGCAACTTTTATCTGAGTTATTAATCAAGTAACTTTGACAGACTTTGTATGAAAAATCTGTCACAGTCACAGATTTATTCCTCAGGTAAAATATATTTGACTATTAAAAATCAGCCCTTATACGAACAAATTATGACACCGGTCAGCCAGCCAGCTTATGAATTACATTCCCTAATAGTCCATAGCACGAAACCTTACTACACTTTTCATTTATATTAAACTAGCTTTTGCCTGCGGCTTCGCCCGCGTAAATACAGTATGCCACGGGAACCCCACACTTTCAAATTAATAAATAAAATTTTCTGTGTCAAATTTCACGATGATCGGTTATGCAGTTTTTCACGTCAAAGCGTAACAACAACAACAAAACAAAAAAACTCACATACCCATTTATAACATTAGTAAGGATGAATTATGGAAATTAGGATGCCTATTCATTGGCATAATATTATTTTACTTACTCACTAAGTAGGACAGGCACTCTTATATTAGGTAAGTAATGAATTGAACAAAGCTATAATAATATAATTAATTAAGGATTTGTCATCTGTGGTTTCTGATCCATGACATATTAAATTCAATTATAGTTTTAACAATGTGATTGCTAATTTTGATAATAAGAATAATATTTTATGAAATTCAATATTTTATATACATTTTTTCAATTAATTTTAAATATCAGCTATTCATTTACATTGTGAAATATACCATAAAATAATGTGTATCCCAAAAACAATGCTTGCTGGTAGAGTTTTACTATGAATGAACAAAACCTGTCTGGAAAATACATTTACATAGGCTACTAGATATTGCCCGCGACTTCGTGCGCGCTAAAGGAAATCTTGCGGCAACCGTACATTTTGCCGAAATAAAAAGCATAGGTTACTTTTTATCGCGGCTAAATGTACGTCCTTCCCCGTTGTCTACTTTATATCTGTGCCAAATTTCATAAAAATCGGGCCGTTAGTTTCGGAGCCTATTCGATGCAAACAAACAGATAAACAAACCTTTCCTCTTTATTATATTAGTATAGATAAATAGGAGCTAGTTTACGTGCTTGAATAATATAAATGTTATATAAAATAACTTCTCTTTTTAATCGACTCGTCGAGGCCAAAAGGAATGGTAATGATTTTGGCAGTAAATGTATGTACTGTATAGTGTTTACATATGTTTGTTCTACCGTAGCGCCTAAACTACTGATCCCATTTTAATAGATGAGATGTGAATAGACTCTTAATAATAGTCTGGGTAACATAGGCTATACCGGGTGTTTTTTCAGACATTGTCCAAACTTTCAGGAGAGAATATACTGTTGAATATAAGCAACTCTTACAACAGGGCTGTTGCCTAATGTGGAATATGACATTTTTATAAATTCAATTTTAAAATTGTTGAATAAAAATACATAATTATAAGCAAATAAAAAATATTGCCCGTCTCTTTCTCGCAAAACGATTTGTTACGTCACATGTTGCAACGGTCATACATTTTGTAATGACAAATGCATGGCGGGTTGATGCGCCCGGGTGCAACTCGTGACGTCACAGGCCGATATATCGCTCTCTTTCATATTGTGAATTTAAATTGTTTGCATCTTCGTAAATTTTTAAGATATATGAAAATGGGTTCTCGTTTGTTTATTAACATATTGTCTAACATCGAATTGACGAAAAAAAATTTTTTAGGCAACATGCGTATGGGATCAACTTCCTACAAAAGGGATGCTGCAGATAGCAGGTTGTAGGAAACCGCAGATTATTTTTTTTTTCAAGTAGAAAAGTTGATCCCATAGTAAAAGTTGCTTATATTCAAGAGTACGAGGGCGGGTCAATAAGTCCGTGACTTTTGGAATAAAACACAGATTTTTTGATAAATAAATCATTTTATTTTTCAACGTAGTCCCCCTTGAGCTTTATACACTTTGTCCAACGCTTCTCCAATTTTTTTATCCCTACCAAAAAATATGATTTGTCGAGGTCCTCAAAATAGGCCTTTGTTTGCGAGATGACTTCATCATTGGAGTCAAATCTTTTTCCACCGAGCCATTTTTCAGGTTTGGGAACAAGAAGTAGTCACTCGGAGCCAAATCTTGAGAATAGGGTGGATGTGGGAGCAATTCATAGCCCAATTCATGGATTTTTGCCATGGCAACTGCACATGTGTGCACCCTTGCATTGTCTTAGTGAAAAAGAACTTTTTTCTTGGCCAAATGAGGTCGGTTTTTTTCAAATCCTCATTGAAGCGGTCCAATAAGTTGGCATAATATTCCCCATTAATTGTTCTTCCCTTTTGAAGATAGTCAATGTGGATTATCCCACGTGCATCCCAAAAAACAGTCGCCATAACTTTATTGGCTGAGAAACCCACCTTGGCCTTCTTTGGCGCCGATTCACCCTTAGAAACACACTGTTTTGACTGTTGTTTGGTCTCTGGTGTATTGTGATGGATCCATGTTTCGTCCATGGTTAAAAAACTCCTTCATATTGTGATTAAACAACGCCAAACCTTCTTGTGAAGTTCTTACACGATTGCGTTTGTGGTCGACTGTGAGCAAACGCGGCACCCATCTTGCGGAAAGCTTTCTCATGCCCAAGTGATCATTCAAAATTGAAACCACTGAGCCATACGAGATGCCTATGGCTTCCACAATCTCTTGCACTTTCAATCTTCGGTCGGCCAACACCATATCGTGAATTTTTTCGATTGTTTCGGGTGTAGAGACCTCAACTGGGCGTCCAGGACGTTCGGCATCTTCAGTGCTTGTAAGGCCACAACGAAATTCAGTAAACCACTTTTTTACCATTGAAATCGATGGTGCAGAGTCCCCATAGTATTTATCAAGCTTAGCCTTGGTCTCGGTAATGGTTTTTTTCGCAAAAAATAATGCTTAATAAGCACACGAAATTCACTTTTTTCCATTGTTTCCTTAAGTTACTGGATAGTCTGATAAAGATAGCTGTAAAACACAAACTAACTGACGCAGCAAGTTCAAATTTTGATAGGAGTCAACTGACAGATGCCTGTTGACAGGAGTAGTGTTGCTTTTTCAGTAAGGAGGTTAGAAATTCAAAAAGTCACGGACTTATTGACCCGCCTTAGTATATTATGTCCTGAAAGTTTGGATACTGACTGAAAAGCATTCTGTATAATAATTATCGTTGTCGGATTATAGTTTTTTAGTACTAGATACTATATTTAATAATTTTAATAAATAAATCACGTTTGCTGCATGGTACCCTTCCTTTAATATTTATTTTATTCTATTTTCAGCATTTTTAAATATAGCGACAACAGAAATACATCATCTGTGAAAATTTCAAGTGTCTAGCTATCACAGTTAAGTTACAGCCTAGTGACAGACAGACGGACGGACAGATAAACAGGCAGACAGTGAAATTTCGATAATAGGGTCCCGTTTTGACTCTTTGGCTACGGAACCCTAAAAATCAATACTTTACAAGCCTAAAGCTAACAGTCTTTTGTATTGATTCAACCTACCACAGAGTTATTTTTAGAAACGATAGAAGTACCTACCTACCGAAACATTCTCTCTACAACAAAATACCGCAAAGTTTTCGCATAAGCAATCCGCAATATATTTTCAGCAAATGTCTCATACTCGTAAATCAAAGCGCATTGTCTTCCGTCCCATATATTTACACTTGTTGTGTGCGAAACAGGTGCTCGGAAACACGTGCGCAGAATACAGAGGCTTTGTAGGTAAGCGGATACACAAAACATAGAATGGCTCGAAGTCTGTGGCAAAAGTTATGAATAGTGCGCTAGCTGACTCATTGCGACGCGCGGGGAAAATGCTTGTTATTTCACCTGACATCAATATATACTTTTTTTTTTAATATTCTGGCAACAAACAGTCATATACAGTTATAGTAGATACAATAAATACTTATTTTTTACCGAAAAGAAAAGAAATACGAATAATAATATACTTATGTTGCATAATGCCAACATTAGTTTTAAGAAATATAATTGTCAATATCATATTGACAGATGTCACAGGTAAAGCCTATTTAGTTAGGTTTTTTTCGGTAAGCTAAAAGGCTATACATAGTGTAGACGTATATTTGTATGAGACATATCTCATTTGTAATACGTATCTGTGTTAAGCACCAATAAAGGAGAATATAAGAATTGTTGCTGTATTATTATCATCACCACTCAAGCGTAACAAGGATCTGTAAAACCAAGAGGTTAACTTATAAGAGAAGCTATAGTGCACACGTTTATTCCGCTTTGTAAAGTATTTTAGAAAAGTCATCCTCAAATTACGTAAGTCAGCACTCAGCTCTTAGTGTTTTATGAAAAAACTATAATATAATAATAATGTCTGAAGTTATCTCAATTGCTAAACAATCAAATTGTGTGGGTACGTGCTTGTTTTTTAGTTTTCATTCTTCGTTTGTTTTTTATTTACGGTCCAAGTTGCGTTAAAAATCCGATGTTTGGAGGCTATTATCTTCTAAACTTATTAAAATTTTAGAAATATAAGCACATACCGATGTAGATAAGTGTAATAAAAATCGATATTACGCTAAAATTTGACTTCAGATTAAATCACCAAGAGCGTTTGTATGGAGGAAAAGCGACTAGTGCAGCTTTAAACCTAGGGCAGACGTCGCGTCGTTTCAGACGGCGAGGATAGTATAATATTTCATCTTAAGATGCCTGGATATATCTCATATTACACGTAATATATGTACGTAGTATATAGCATCTTAGCCGTCTGTGACGGTTCATACAAACTGTATAGCAAGTGATATTTTATCATAATATAAAAGATTGTAGTACCTTCGGAGTCTATGATGTCCCTTAGAAAAATAAATGTAGTAAATTTAAAATGTAGTAAATTAAAATTTTTAAAGTAAGTTAAAAGGAAATTTTTAAAGTAGGTAATGTTTGTTTTCGATTAAACGCTTTTAATTTTTCATTTCATTTCATTTTTTACCACAAAAATATGGTGATTTTTACGCGCGGTTAAATGTTTTTCGACTCTTTCGTCTGTTTATACTGAAATTATTGTATCATTTAAGATACTAAAGAAAACCATTAACAATTCTTACTAATGTTACTTAACGGTAGTATACTGAAACGCTAATCAAAATTAAGAGCCCTTCTATTCGCAGGCTGTCGCTGTCTCTGCTAGCCGAAATGACAAGGACAGCATGTGACTTGAACGTCACTTAATTTAACTAATGTTCCAGTATTCGATTGTAAGCCTTTGCATCTAAACTCAGTTTTTTTCTTCACTCAGTATCTGCAAATAAAACACCGTCTAAAGTCTATCCTACGGGAACCGTATTCAATAAGTACCTGTTATAATAAGTAAAAGGTACTATACAATATACATATTTAATTGTAATAAATCATAATGATGTGACCAAATTAATGAGGGTGTTTGATATTTTTTCTGCCGCTAGGGGGCAGGCTCAATGCACACAAAGCGTCATCTGGTGGCGTAAGTGGTATCAAAAGACGGTCAATAAGAATTTTCGATTCTTTTTCTGCCACCAGGCGGCGCTCGGTAGCCGACGGTAAAATCATGTTAAAAATCTGTCGGATGTCACGAATTTGTAAACCCTCATTAACAAGCACCAACCGTACTAAATTGGATCTGTCCTTGACACTTAAGTATGGCCGTCATGTTATGGTCACGTTTCTCTGTTTTGACGTCCTTCACTGAATGAAGCCTCGCATTTTCGGTCCTTCACAAATTCGTTGCTTCACATTTCGCTAAATATCGCCGCAATGGTGGTCTTTGTTTATTAAATTGGATTAAAAAGACGTTAGACGTGAAGCAATTTGTTTACATCCTAATTACATGACATTTTTTTGTGGGGATAATAATGGAAAAGAATTTTTAAGTACCTGCAAGTCTTTTGTATAAGTTTTCTTTTATTTTCTAACCGAGTGTTTCCTAAAAGAACGTTGTATTAGGCGAAAAACACTATACCCCGCGGGCTTTTTCTTTTTAATTAAGGAAATACTACTAATACTAATAAAAATGTGAAAGTTTGTGAGGATGGATGGATTTATGGATGGATGTCTGTTTGTTACTCTTTCATGCAAAAACTACTGAAGGGATTTTGATGAAAGTTAGTATGGTAGTAGTTTACGCTCTGGTATAACACATAGGCTACTTTTTATCCCGAAAAAGAAGTGTTCCCGTGAGATACTGTATTTATGGGGGCGGGCCGCGGGAAAAAGCCAGTAAGAAAATAACGTGACGCGTCTGCATGTTATCTATCTACCTTAGTACCTACAATTGTGATACAAACGTATCCCCGTAAAACAGTTATCAGTATAGAATACATTTGCGATGTTTTCTTTCGGGGCAAAGTTGTGAGAATAACTAACAGTTTGTCATTAATAGGTTCCCCTAACACGCGTAAAAACATTATACAAATTTATTACTCGCGTGTAGATTTCCCGCGAGACCAGTTAGAACTGTTATTTACTGCTAGAGATTTTAGTTTAAGAACTACATTTCATAACCTAGACAGGCCCCTAGCCTCTACGTTGGCCAGCAAAAAATACTAGTTATTTTTTAAAGTGAAACTTTTTCGTCTGTGTGTTGCATGTCGCGTGACGGTCGGCCGCGGAGTAGGGATAAAGTGAAAGGCGCTCGTCAGAGCAGCCGAGGCCAATATGGCGGCGCCTATAGTTCGCATCAGCTGACCGTGTAGTGTATAGACTAGTACTCATTTGTGCCAGTGCTATAAAATTAAGATTGATGAAGCGATTTTTATACCCAAATTTTTAGTTAAATGTCTATAATGTGAAAAAAGTTTCACTTTTACCCTGGTTTCATAAAACCACACAATCCTTTTCTTTTTTTCTTTCTGCAATTTTAATTGGCAAATTGGAATTGTATTTAATGGAATGTTGGTGTCGCTATGTGTGGTGTGCGTGCAGGTGCAGGTGCGCATAAACTGTGAGAGGATTCATGTGCATGCTTGGCGCCAGCCGTGCAGTGCGTTATACTTTAAACAAGCAATTCTTGTGAAATATATAGTTATAAATAATCAAAATCTGGGAAATAGCTGCGTGCATTTTCATGAAATTTAGTATGGTAGGGGTTTTTGGGGGAAAAAATCGATTCATCTAGGTACCGTCCATTTTTAAGTTACATAGGTTTTTTCTTTCATTGTAAAACAACATAATATTAGGTTTTTAGGACCTATGAAATTGCCGTTTTGTATGAAAAAATTAATACGAATTTTTTTCATGTATTTTTTATTTCTATTAATCTAAGTTATTACCCCATGCAATCAATGCATCTTTGCCAACGCAGTGGCAGTTTATTGATGCCCTTCTTAAAGAAATCAGCTGGACGGGAGGCAACAAATTCTTCAAAGGCATTTTGTACTGCCTCTCGGGTATTGAATTTTTTTCCCGCCATGAAGTTATCCAAATTCTGGAAAAAGTAGTGGTCTGTAGGCGCAAAGTCTGGTGAGTAGGGCGGATGACGGAGAGCTTCCAACCCCAGTTCTTGCAACTTGGAGACCGTCTGCTGTGCAGTATGAGATCGCGGGTTGTCGTGCAGGAGCAGCGGAGACGAGCGATTGACCAATACTGGTTGGAGATGTGCCAGCTTCTCCATCATTGTATTCAGTTCTTTACAGTACACATCTGCAGTAATGCTCACCCCGTTTGGTAAGAAGCTGTGATGAATCACACCGGCGCTAGACCACCAAACAGTGACCATCACTTTTCTAAGGGTAAGTTTTCGTTTAGGGCATTGTTTAGGTGCTGAACCAGGATCCAACCAACTTGCTGAGCGCTTGCGGTTATCAAACAGAATCCATTTTTCATCACAGGTAACAATGCGGTTCAAAATTCCTTCATTTGTGTGCCTGTTGAGCAGTGCAAGGCACGTCTCGACGCGTACTTCGCGCTGGCGATCATTGAGTTCGTGGGGCACCCATTTGTCAAGCTTTTTTACCTTGCCAATATGACGCAAATGGACCAATATTGTTTTGACGCTAACGTCGAAAGCTGCTGCTAATTAAGCCGTAGATTGTGTATCATCAGCTGTCACAATCGCCTTTAATTCATCATTGTCGACCAAAGTCTTCGGACGACCGCGAGGTTCATTTTTCAGGTCGAAATTTCCAGAACGGAAGCGAGCAAACCAATAACAGGTGGTGAGTTGGTTTGTAGTGTTAGCTCCGTAAACGTCGTTGATGTTGCGTGCCGCTTGTGCCGCGTTGCTGCCACGACGGTACTCATATTCCATAATTACTCGAATTTTTAACGTATCCATGATGACGAAAAACATTGAAATGCGATGAAAATGTAACACTAATCAATAAACAAATGACTACTTTTGGAAAAAGAATTACA
The DNA here is from genome assembly GCA_963565745.1 of Phengaris arion. Lineage (NCBI taxonomy): Eukaryota > Metazoa > Arthropoda > Insecta > Lepidoptera > Lycaenidae > Phengaris > Phengaris arion. Next base: position 8,976,892 of record OY751450.1, on the reverse strand, counting down.
TGTTTTTAAAATAAAATTAATTTGAAATAATAATTCTTAGCCAAACAAAAATTATTTTGATTTGAAATTGCCAGTACTGCAGAACGGCAATTTCATAGGTCTCTATAACTCCTTTAATGTCAGTCCAAATGGCAGTTTGGTATGCGTATGTATTTGCTAACAATTTTTGCGTTGTTAGCAAATTGGTGTCTCGGGTTCGAATCCCGGTCAGACTAACGCTTTAGTGATTCTTTTTTTAAAATACCCAAGTACTATTTGTATGTATAAAGCATCTGTATATATTAAAGACGAGGCATGTTGAGGCAAAAAGTGTATTTAGTTAAATGGCCCCACTTTTGAGATTTTAGGGGCTATTTTGACATTTGGAGTATGGTGAAAACAAGATGGCTGACATTTGAAGTGTGGTGAAAACCAAGATGGCGTAACTTTTTCTTGTATTAAGATTTGTTCAAATGTACGTCATAGCCGATCTTGTGTTTTGAAATCTTTGGTATAAAACAAGCTAAATTATAATGGTGTCTCTCTGCGTAATATTTAAAGGAAATTAAGCCATCTATTCAATATATTATGATTATACATACATTTTGGCTATTATCATTTCACCTGTTACAGTAGATTGAGTTGTCACGTGCCAGTCACGTCAACATCACGTGACCCCGTGTAAACGCGCCTCCGTATTCGACTGTCAGAAACAACGATCAGACAATTACAGACGGCTAGATGAAATCCAGTTGCACAATCTGTATGAAAATTTATTTATATCACACCAAGCCGGAGGTGTAGAAAGGGCCGCCAGGGGACAAAAAGTGTTATGTGTTCCATCTGCTCCATGGGATTAACACATAGGCTACTAGGCTACTTTTTATCCCGACAAAGTGTAGTGTTCCTGTGGGATACTGTATTTACGCGGGCGGGGGCGCGATCAAAAGCTAATGATGAAATATGTAAAAGATAACTTAGGAAAAAGAAAAGAAAAAAATTAAATATTACCTATTTAATTAGTATTTTTTTGTTTTCTATATCTTATGATTGTATTAAATACTGAAGCACTTATTTCAATTATTCACTTCAGCACTGTAACTGACCATTAACTACAGTAATTGACTAGAACATCAGACTAATGAATCGTTAACTATTGTTTGAACTTTGTATGGGCATTACTGCATCTGGTTGACAAGTATTCAATGTGTATTTATTCGTTAGTTTTGTTTTAGTTTTAATGACGGGACGCACTTGTAAGTTCTCTGGTTCTGCAGGTGTCCATTGCGTGGCGGGTGGCGTTAATCGCATACCATCAGGCGATCTGTTTGTCAAAAAAATACTGCTTTTTTGCGCTTTATCAGGAAATCGATTTATTTATGCGCCAGCTAGGTATTCTTGATGACTTTCTGAGGTGAATTTGCTCATTTTCTGAGGTGAATTTGTCGGTAGTTTATCTATTCATTAGCGCTTTTGGTACGATAACTCGTCTAAATTGCGTTTCCGAACAAAACAATGACAATAAACTAAGTTTAACTTAACTGACCAATGTTTTCGTTAGCGGTTTTATAACAATTAACATGTAATTAACTTTGCTAATTATAGATGGCGCTGATACATTTTAAACAAGCAAAAGAAGTAGAAAAGGTTCACCAAATGATTATTTTTCTTCGAACTTAAGTAAGAAAAATTTAAAGCGATCTATTTCACTCCCTAGGTAATTAAAACTTTTTTTTATAAAACTAGTTACATTGCCGAATTAAAGAGAAATAAGATAACTTGATGCCCGAATTTTAAATAAAGTAATTGATTTCTTATCTGACTATAGACTTAGCTTTTTTTACCGCGGCTCCGCCCGCGTAAACACGTAATCCAGAGCTTAAACTACCACCATGCCAAATTTCATCAAAATTGGTTTAGTATTTTTGCATGAAAGAGTATATATATTATTAATTATGCTGTAGGTTGTCGGTGGAAATTCAAGTTTCACAGTAATTACACAGAAGTTCATGCACTTTTCCCACTTTAGTTAAAGTGGAAAAAGTGCAAGAAGTTCAATGTATTATTACTTGGAAACAGTAACAAACATATATTCAAACATCCATCCATCTATTCTCACACAAATTTCATGTTTATAATAGTAGTAGGATTCGCGTTAAGTTTCCCGTGAATCGTCAGTGCAAATGTTAAAATTTACCAATAATGCCGTGTACACATTATCCAATTAAACTGAGCCATTTTGTCATTTTCACAATGATTGACTGCAAACTTAACGCAAATAGACTATATTTTATGTAGAGTTATAAACTCTTCATCTAGCAATGTGAAGTTTATCTAGAGTTCATCTATTTCAGCAGAATGACAAAGACGCACGTGGATCGCGAATTGAGTATATAAATAGTGTATCAAATATTCTCAAAAAATATCTTAATATAAATAGTGTTTCAATATTCGGCTGTTATTCTATAAAAACTCTTATCGTCTACAATAACAAGGTTTATTTTAAAAAAATCTGTAGCGGTAACGTGGTGCATGAAAAAAGTTTTATATTAAAACTGATAAAAGGCACTTACAGTTCAATATCTCGAATGTATCTGGATCCCGTCCAATATAAATATTGGATCGTAAAACTGAACAGAATTCTGTATAACGAGTTCATTTTCTCATCTACAATCTACGTCTAGAAGTAGCATAGCAAAGTTATTATGGAATTTATTTCATTACTATAAGGCTACATTATAGGTATTAGCATAATTACTCCATGGTATTAGGCACACCTATAATGAAAACTCACCACACCCAAAATACACGGCATAATATGATCTCCGCTTATGTCAAAACGTAAAGGCTGAAAAATAATTTAAATTTCGAAAAAAAAATTATAACAGCATTTTAAAATCATAGTTATTGCAACTGTCATAAGAGGCTAGACGGCCGATTTTTTATTGCACAAATTAAATATACTAGATACTCTTAAATATGAGTAATTTTTAAGAGGAAACAGTAAATTAAAAATCAATATTTTCAAAGGTAAAGAAATCGATTTGTTTACAAAATTTTCGTCGATTTTTGCTAAAAAATCATTAACTATGAAAAAAATTCAAAATAATAAAAATAATATTTTTGTGGCGCATACTACTTTTCATACTCATATCACATTCCATTCATACCGAATGCACCTGCAAAATTTCATAAAAATCAGTCGAGCTATTTAGCAGGAGTTCTGCGACACGAGAATTTTATATATACCATAAGTGCTATTAAAACCAAGATATTTTAGATATAGATAAGTGGGCTAACACTTTTGGACTTTTAGTTAATCCATAAAAGTCGCAAGCCCTTCTCATTGGTAGCAGACACGCTCCGGATTGAACTAAGGTCCATAAGCAAAATAAATTACTGCATTAGTGTATATCACAGTTCACTATCACAGTTTGGTGATAGTGCCAAAGATTTAGGTTTAATAATTGACTGTAATCTATCGTGGTCTGCCCATGTTAATGAAGTTAACAAAAAATTACATCACTCCTTGCATGCACTCAAAAGGTTTCAAAATATCCTCCCTATCTCCACTAAAATACTATTGGAACCTTCTTTATTATCTATATATTATCTCTTAGACTACGCCGAAGCCTGTTATTTAGATGTAACTGAGGAACTCGAACAGCTCCAGAATTCGTGCATTCGTTTCATATACGGACTGCGCAAATTTGATCACATTACTGAGTTTCGTAACAAATTGCAATGGCTTCCCAAGAGCCTTCGCCGGAATACTCACATTCTAACTTTACTATTTAAAATCCTTAAATTTACCTCCTCTCCATCTTACCTATTTGAGCGATTCAACTACACTGCCCGAGCGATAGGCATTCATGCTCTTGCAATCCAAAGAAGGTACTCGACACTCCGTGGTGTAATTTCAATTTCTATGCCAATTCGTTTACGGTCAGAGCTGTTCAACTATGGAACGCTTTGCCTGAACATGTGCGGCAGAGTCCAACAGTGGGCACGTTCAAGAATAGGCTGAAGAATTATTTTGTTTCGTCATTAGAAACAGAATAGTTTATTAAAGTTTTTGGAACAAAGTTTCTTATGGGGCGATGCGGAGGGGTACCCTAGCCGGGAAAAAACGTCCGTAACGTAAGATTTTTATGTATAGTCTTTAATTAATTATTTTCTTTATACCTCGAATAGAACTAAAAATTAATATTTTTTGGAACGAAGTTTCTTATGGGGCGATGCGGAGGGGTACCCTAGCCGGGAAAAAACGTCCGTAACGTAAGATTTTTATGTATAGTCTTTAATTAATTATTTTCTTTATACCTCGAATAGAACTTAAAATTAATATTTTTTGGAACGAAGTTTCTTATGGGGCGATTCGGAGGGGTACCCTAGCCGGGAAAAAACGTCCGTAACGTAAGATTTTTATGTATAGTCTTTAATTAATTATTTTCTTTATACCTCGAATAGAACTTAAAATTAATATTTTTTGGAACGAAGTTTCTTATGGGGCGATGCGGAGGGGTACCCTAGCCGGGAAAAAACGTCCGTAACGTAAGATTTTTATGTATAGTCTTTAATTAATTATTTTCTTTATACCTGGAATAGAACTTAAAATTAATATTTTTTGGAACGAAGTTTCTTATGGGGCGATGCGGAGGGGTACCCTAGCCGGGAAAAAACGTCCATAACGTAAGATTTTTATGTACTTATAGTCTTCAATTATTTTCTTTATACCTCGAATAGAACTTAAAATTAATATTTTTTGGAACAATGTTCCTTATGGGGCGATGCGGAGGGGTACCCTAGCCGGGAAAAAACGTCCGTAACGTAAGATTTTTATGTATAGTCTTTAATTAATTATTTTCTTTATACCTCGAATAGAACTTAAAATTAATATTTTTATTATAAGGAACTTCGTTCCTATCCGGTGTCCCACGACACCACACTTTTTTTATATTAATCTCATTCATTAGGTATATTAATATTTTAATTATTACTACTATCATAATATATTACTTAGTATATTATATCAATTTAATTTGTATAATCTCATTTAGAATTATTATTATTTGCATTTTGTTTCTTTTTTGTACTACCTGTCCTTTTTGTTAAAAAATTTCCTGAACTCTGTCTTAGGTCTGCTGGCAGAAATCTCTTAATAGAGATAAGCACACCTTTGTACCATCTCATTTGTATATTTTAGTCTTTAAGTTCTTAATGTTTGTGTACATAAAGAATAAAAAAATATATGTATAAGATTATCACATACTGAAATAAACAGGGTAGACCCATGTATTTATAGGGATGGATTAAAGAAATACCTCCTGAAAGTAAGTGCCCAAATATATTTTCCGTAACATTGATGTCTAATTATTAGAAATCAATCGAGAAGCAATCTCTACTAATTTAGTTTATGCGATTATTCTTTCTTCTTCCCCTTTTTGCATGATTGCCTTGAATCTGGAAATTGTAAGACTTATTGAATAGTTCTTGACTTTCTTCTTTTGTTACTGATCATATTTATATTTAACATCTTTTTGGATACGGTACGCATTTATTTTACACAAATTAATGATTTTACTCGTTACTTACGAACGATTTCGCTGCGGGTCCCAAAGCACAAAAGGTGTGCCGTTAAAACCTTTAAGCAACCACGACAATGGACATCAAATTAAGGATTTAATTTAAGTACCTACCATTGCCGCTAATAGCTAGTTGGTAAAAAAAAAGGAAAATTGCTCCGACTCATACTCGGCCGGAACCTTCCTCATGTAAATAAATACTACTGGACATCTAATTAATTAAGTATGTACTGTGCACGTAATAAACTGCCATGGATAACCATTGAAGGTGGCTATGCGGCGTTAACGGCTCCCCTAATATCACGCGCCTAATACAATTACACCATAGATTTGCGGGGGTAGACATGGCGAAGTGTTACGTGATGTGCCTTGCACTTAATTTTTACTATACCTTAACAATCATCGTTTTTCTATGGAAATAACAGACGTTGTATGAGAAGCGACGATTTCTGAAATACATTATAAAAATAGTTGCACTGTACAGTGTACATGATACAATGTGTCATTAGTAAACAACGCCAACAATTTGCTCGAAATAATAATATCTATGGACGCTTCACACCACGTCAGTCTGGTCCCATGGTAAGTATCCGAATAAAAGTGTTTTAAGTTACGGGTTGTTAAGGAAATATATTTAATATTTTTATACTATACTTATATTTAAAAAAAATTATATTATACACATATTTAATACACATCCATGACCCAAGAACACAAAACTTTTTTGCTATGCGCTAACCACTGAGCCACAGGTCGTCAAATAGTCTAACTGTTGAAAACTGGCTGCCTAAATTGCAACAACATTAACGAGCCTTAGCTAGACGCAGACGGACGGCTCCAAAAGTTTGTAGAGAGACAACTTACGCGGTCGCTTGTCGTCCGTCTGCGCCTAGCGAAGGCTCTCTGCATCTTAGGACTGAAGCTAGTAGTCCAAACTTGTGGCCCGTATGCGTTTCACTGTCCAATTTAGCCACTACAAACCTATCTATCTAGTTTGTAAGTCTATGGTGGTCACAGATCGATTGCCAGCTTTGCAGGTGCGTGGCTATCGGTAAATTAGAAACGCAAATGACATCATTAATATGACGAACCCATGTTGACCTTCACCCACATTAGCAAAAGTGAAGAACATTGATTCTAACCAATGATAGATGGTTTGTCAAGTTTGACTTTGGTCAAATCTGATGGCGCGTTCTCGCCATCGCCAAGTCATAAGCGGCCGTTTTTAGTGTTCCGTATCCAAAGGGTAATAACCTAACCAAGAGCATGTCAGGACATGTCTAAAGACGGTTCCATAACTATTAACGCAATAGGTTTTTTTTTTAATTATTTCAAAAGTTACTGACTGATTTCATTCAAAATAAATTTCCTAAAGAGTTTTTGGCATGATCTATGAACATGGAAAATTGCAAGTTTCTAAGTCTCATAGTTTAGAAATGCCAACTTATAAACCACTTTGGAGGCCGCTTACTCGAAAATAGTCCACTCTTTAAGAAAGTCATGTATAAACCTTGCCTTTATTTGAAAATACCTATTCAACGATACCCCACACGATGTTGTAGAATAAAAATATATTTTTCATCTCCACTTCACATGTATGGAGAGTCTTCACCCGTTTGCCGTTTTGTACGGAAACCGGCCAAGTCCGACTCGCACATGGACGGTTTTCGTTTTGTCGCTTCACACTATTCTATGATATTCGTAAGAATATAATAATTTGAGCATTTATTTATCTTCCTAATTCCCTAAAAAAATATAAAGGACATGGTACATTTTACTATGGAACAATTAGGAACGGCGACCAAAGATAAAATTAGGTTAGATGTGAGCTTAAATACATACGGCTTACAATGGCATATAACGCATATCTGCAGAAGGCATCAAGCAATTTTAAATACACACGGATTACAACGGCATATAACGCATATCTGCAGTAAGCATCAATCAAGATTAAATACACACGGAGTACATAGGCATATAACGCATATTTGCAGAAAGTATCAAGCAAGATTACACACGGATTACAACGGCATATAACGCATATCTGCAGAAGGCATCAAGCAAGATTAAATACACACGGATTAAAATGGGATATAACGCATATCTGCAGTAAGCATCAATCAAGATTAAATACACACGGAGTACATAGGCATATAACGCATATTTGCAGAAAGTATCAAGCAAGATTACACACGGATTACAACGGCATATAACGCATATCTGCAGAAGGCATCAAGCAAGATTAAATACACACGGATTAAAATGGGATATAACGCATATCTGCAGAAGGCATCAAGCAAGATTAAAATATCATACACCTAACCCCATCAGGGGTGTGATAATTATTATAATTCATTTCAACGAATATTCAAACATAATTGATTTTCTCCACTTCTCCATGAATTATATTATTTTAGAATTATATTTTGCTAATTTATGCCTCTTCGATTCGTCAACATGTAGGGTTTCCCCAATATAATAGGATTATCTTGTTTTTGTGGTTTCGGTCACCTCAAGACGGGGCGTCGTTGTACCCCTAAACATAGGATTAAGGCTATATTTTATGTTGATAAGAAAAGTGGCCTTTTTGTTAACACAACAACTTTGGCCTTCTATTACCAAGTAAATAAAATGTTGCTTTCTTATAGTTATTGTAATTTTTTGCGCTTTTATATAATATACTAAAGCAAAATATTTTATAATCAGCTGCGCATAAAGTGAAAACAGTTTTGCAATAAAATAATTGTAATATTCAGTTGGTAGTCTGGTGGAGTGAAAAACATGAAAAAAAAAACTCTCGTGGGAACGTAGCCTAATGCGCAATGACGAAAAGTATGTTTTCAGAATAGCGTTGAGTCTCTCAGAAACTAAAAGAGGAAAGAGAGATAGACCTCCAGCCACATCGTAGACCTACTAGTCTGGTCGTACTCGACCAAAGCATTCGCTGTAAATAAATTGCCAAAGCGACAATCCAATATATAGTTTCTTGGCGCAAATATGCACAGGAGAGCCGACCCTATGTAAAGTGGAATATAGCTAAGAAGTGAAAGAAATCAGTTGTGCCCTTGGACGGGGGTGTCACAGCTACCATCAAGCAACCTGCTCATTTTCTTATTTCATAAAAATGTTTCTTCTACAAGTCAAAGTATTCGTTTTAGTCAGAGGTGCGCAAAATGTGCCACTAAAAAGATAAGATATATTTTGAAAATGGTGAACTATATTATTAATTACCAACGGGATACTTTGCAATGAACAATAGCTAATGGCCGCTAGCGAGTAGCGACCGTCGGCAGCCGTGAGCGGCGGCGGTTGTCTCAAGCGAAACTGTGTGTGTGTCGCTGCTATTTAGATTTGAATCGGCCCTAATAGTCTTATCTCACTGTTATTTTACTCAGAATAGTTGGTTTTTGTGGGTCTTGCAAATGAGCTTATTTTGCTTCGTGCACTGTCGGGCGTCGGACGATGGACGTGAACTAAAGATATATTTGTATCGAAACTGAATGAATGAATAAGCGACTGTGACATGTAGCATGTGAACTAGTCCCAATTGAACGACTCATTCGCGAACTACACACGTCTAGTCTTAGCGCGATTCTTTTTAAGTAGTTTTTAATCTAGACACACGGTTAAATCCTAGAATACTTAATTAAAACACATTAGTCTATTCTCAGCTCTTAGTGATACTCCCACATAATAGCGGGATCAAGTACAGAGCACTAGAAGTAGTCTAGAATTCTAGATAATTGTAGCGCTTGTGTGAGCGTTTTTCTAAATATTAAGCGGCGCTATTTTAAGACAGAACTGATGTATATTTCCAACATTTCCAGTCTCGTAGTGACCTATTTTCAACCGACTGTGCGAGGGAGGATAATGTGTTCGTAACATGTTCTTTGATGTTATTAATAGGCGAGCTTTCGTTGGCAGGTGATTGTTTGTATTGGTTTAGTAATTAAATATCTAAGAACATCTGTCGTTTGGTAGAAATTAAAACTTATGCTTCACTTTCATTGGTTCAATTTGTCGGTTGCTAAATGGATTTTTATATAAATAGTTTATATAACTTTAAAGTCATCTAATTTACAAGATGAATATATTAATTTTATATCACAAAAAACGTGCGAGCATAGTCGCTATTGGAAAACAAGTTGTCAAGCTGCAAAAAAATAAACCTACTACTGAATTATTTATTTTATTAACTAAATAGTACGTATGTAAGAGACGAGAACGCAAAAGCAACATGAAGACAAATATGAGATTTAATTACCATAATTAACGCCGCTAAATGTCGCTTGAAATGACAACAGCGACTTACAGCAAATTGAATTAGTGTAATTGGCCTTAAATGGGAATCAGAGAAAAGTTATTTCACGTGTGATGAGTGTAAATGTCGTTAAATTACACGACTATAAAAATGGTTCCTGCGAAACAGATAGTTTTTTTTTTCAACTAGGATTTATTTTATGGATAAGACCTAAGCCCACCGCATAAGCATACTGCATTTTGGTTAAAAACCTTATTAGAATTCCGTAGCACTCAAGGAAATCTTACTGTTTCGCTCTGTCACGGCTGTCTGTCGGTCAGCCCTTCCAGCTTCTTTACTTGTTAATGATAGTTAAAGATTGTGTATAGATTTCGGTTTTGGCATCACAAAATAATATTATTTTTATTTTTTAGGGGTGGGGATGAAAAATATATATTCATGTTGCCTCATCGTGTGAGGTATCGGACAATAGGTATTTTTAAGCGAAGTCAAGGTTTCATACATGATTTTTTTATAAAGTTAACCACTTTCGAGTAATCGGCCTCCAAAGTTATTTATAAGTTAGCCCCCCAACCCCTCGCATTTATAGAGTATGAAACTTATAGTAATTTAAATAAAACCTATTGCGCGTTGATAGATACGGAACCCTCCTAAGACATGTCCTGACATGCTCTTGATTAGGTTATATTTTCATCTGGAGTATTACAGGCGAGGTTAACACAGTTAAATTATGTCAACCATTCAACCGCTGCTCACTTTTCCATTAACTTGTAATAAAGAAGAATGGCGTCGTCTTTTTCAGTCATTTAATTTTTACATTTCCATCTTTATTGTAATTATGTTTTAACACAGTTATACCTAGCATGTTTTAAACATAAAACATTTATTACTGATAGAAGTAAACAAGAAGACTACTATGTATAAGTTTTGTTTTAAACGCTTATATGAGTCAGGCTTGATCTAAACCACAGTTTTTAGAAATTAACCAAAACAGTATTCTGCAGAACGTTTACATGTGATAGATCCTTAAGTCATACCAACGAGAAATGCACAGACAAATTTACACACAATTGGAGCCCGCAGGTCTGTAAATCATGCATGACATGCTTTGTGGATGAGTCCAGAAGCCGGACTCTGTTGCGAAAGGAAATGATGCCTGTATAATATTCATATAAACGTTTATATATTATACTAGCTCTCCCGACACACGTTGTTCTGTCTTAACTATGAAATACACCTACAACTACATCTACACCTGCAACTATGTCCTACTCCTACACTTGTAACCTACACCTACACCTTTTCCAATTTTTCTCACCATTATTAAACCTTCCTTGAACATGCACAATTATTTCAAGAGCAAAATAAGCCAAATTGGTCCTGCCGTTCTCGGGCTTAGCGAGTATATTGGAATTGAAATCCATTTTTATATGAAGAAGAAGATAGAAGTAATTATAATTACTTCTACGAAGATGAAATACTATGTAGCAGGTTTTCACCCCCGACGCATAAATTTGGTGTTAGATTAAGTTTGACGTGGCTGTGTTTTCTGGCTACGGCGCCGCGGCGCAGCATAAAAGAGGAGTGTTATTAGTTTGACCTTTCTGTGTGCCTGTCTGTGCTATCATAGTTCCTAAACGAATTGATGCAGTCTTTGTCTTGGAAGAAGAATTTGATATGGAAATATCACTAAAATCGAATTAGCAAACAGCTATTTCATATTTGTGTCAAAAACATAAAAAACAAAGAAAATCCATGTCTTTTCCCCATATTTTTTCAATAGTTTATTATACTTTGGTTGTTATTTCGGAGGTATTTCTAGTAACACTTATCTATGAATTACGACTTTATTGCAATGTAAATAGTGAATACTTCAAATGATAGAATATAAATGTCATTTGTGTACGTAAGGTTTCAACAAAAACCGGGGACACCCAGAAAATTTGGGATCTGAATGAATTGACTACTTAATTATCAGACATGTCTTTCTCGTCCATTAGCATGTGTCGTAAGGAGAATAAGGAACGATAAATGTCTTCTTCTCCTGTTAATAGTATTTATCTACGATATTTATAGTTTTTGATCCGAGGTTTTGAGGGCTGATAAACTTTGCAAAATTTTGGCAAACAGATGAATATAGGATTGAATGGTAAATCCATTCAATCCTATATTCATAGAAGATCAAATTCCTTAGATTTTTAGTAACTTTTTTTTTATTTGTTTTTATAACTAGAGTATAAAAAACAGGCAAATACTTTTTCGAATAACAAAAGTACCTATTTGCCTGTTTTTTATACTCTAGTTATATTTTTTTTTTTTACAAAAAACTATAACCTGACTAAGCAAATTATATAGGCTATGTTTCCCGAGCTATTATTACGAATCTATTGTCATCAAATTTATTATTTAAATTTATTATACAATAATAGATCAGTAGCTTAGGCGCTACGGCGGAACAAACATACATATAGTGACTGCCAAAGTCATTACTCTACGTTTTGGCTTCGCCGTAGTCGGGTAAAAAATATATTGCCACGCATACCTCATAACATACATTTTATGATATAAGTCTATAAACATGAAAATACAAGTACAAATATATTCATTGGATTCCAAGAAAAGATTACTTTCTTGACGTAATGTTTCCCTATAGGGATACACCTAATTTGATACGAAATATAAGCACATCCCATTGATGTTTCATCTATACAAATCAATGTTCACATATTTTGAATTGTGGATCAGTCCTACTATATGTAATATTATAAATGTAAAAGTTTGTGAGGATGGATGGATGTTTGTTACTCTTTCACGCAAAAACCACTGAATGGATTTTGATGAAATTTGGTATGGTAGTAGTTTAGGCTCTATATTATAACATATGCTACTTTTTATCCCGAAAAAGTACAGTGTTCCCGAGGAATACTATATTTACGGGGGCGGAGCCGCGGACAATAGCTAGTAAATTAAATAAGACATAATCCCATACCTAATATGAATGTGATGGGTGCTTTCATATTATGCGCTGTAGGTAGATAATTGTAACAAATTCGTAATGTTGGTAAAATTCAAGACTTATTTAATGCCCGACAATCTAACCAAGAGCATGCCGGCACATGTCTAACGAGGGTTCCGTAACTATCAACGCGAAATAGGCTTTTTTTGAAATACTTCAATATATTTAATATATATTTCAATATATAATTTAATATATAATAATATAATTCAAAGAAAGCCTATAATTGCGCTAGAAATATTTTTCCTAAAAAGTTTTTAGGATGGAAACTTACAAGTTTCTATCCCTTATATTTTAGAAATCCCAGGGAGGACCAACAAATAAACCACTTTGGAGGCCGATTAAAATAATTGACTTTGTAAACAAGTCATGTATGAATCTTTGCCTTTATTTTAAAACGCCTATTCAATGATATCGAATGGGGTAGAATGTAAAAATATTTTTCATCCCCACTTCATATGTATGGAAAGCCTCTAAATCATAAAATTATTATTATTATATGATGCCAAAACCAAGATACACATTATATAACTATACCAAATTTCATTCATTTATATTCATAACATTTTTCCATTATATATATATTTACATTAACATGACAGAAGCCATATGAGTGGACAGACAGACAGACAGCATACGGACAGAGCGTATAGCGCGTATTATAATGGTTCCTTTAAAATTACGGAACCCGAAAAACCCTTTCACGTGCGGCGTGGCAAATCATTTCAGTACCTTTATTTATAGGCTAGCAACACACTTGTTTTATACCGCCGATATTGCGGATCTCCGTAAGGGACGATAGTCGGTTTCCATCAGGCAGATTTTTTGCCCCCTTTTTCATAAAAAACTGGCCAAGTGAGACTCGGATTTGCACACGAAGGGTTCCGTACCAAACGGCAACGGCGTTTGTTGTATGGGAGCGCAACTCAAATATTCAGTTTATTGTATTTGTTGGTATAGCGGCAACATAAATACATAATCTGTGAAAATTTCAACTGTCCAATGTCCATCTATCACTGTTCATGAGATAAGGGCTCATGGCAGACAGACGGATAGACAGTGGAGTCTCAGTAATAGGGTCCCATAGCATGCACATGCACAGTGATAATTTATTTTTTATTTTTACCTAGAGCGCCTTTTCCTGTGCAAGTGTGCAGAAAAACAGACACATAGACACTTAAAAAGGTTGCAGAAATAATTGTATTGTGTATCTACGCTTCCTTAAAGTGGCCATCCATTAGTAAAGAGCAGTATCGAATCACAGACCAAACATTGGAGTGTCTACTGTCTACCGAAACCACAGACCTATACTATGTTATAGACGAGGTATATCCAGTGTCGACACTTAAACTGCCCTACTTTTAGGTTTTTTTTGGGCAATCGTGGTTTTACATTTGTCATCTCGACATTCTGACATTTAATTTTCGCAGTTTAATCAGTCCGCATTTCTTTGACAAAATCTTCTGAAATCAAGATGACGAATACGTAACTTTTTCTTGTATGAAGATTTTTTGACGTGACAACGTCTTATAATTCGATTATTACGGCGTTACCTCGCTCTGAGGCGTTCCATTTAAGGCTTGAAGTGCAAGCGAGAGCGTGGAACGAGCGACAAAGAGGCATAATCGGCCTCCGCGTTCGGCAGCGTTCGACATCTGTCTCTCTCCTACTTGAGTGAGCGATCCATCAGTATTTTTTATGACGTTGTCACGTTCAACTATCGTCAGTAAACCGACTTTACAGACAACCGACTTTTCTGTCGAATGTACGTCATAACTCATAGCCCAATCGTAGTTTTGAAGTCATTGGGTAGGGGGTTTCAGATTTCACCAAAATAATGGCACAATATGGAAAAAAAGATGCCTTAGGCCTACTTCATGCGAAAAGTTCACTGAATGCTGAGATGGACTAATTACATACTATATTATTCAGTATTGTAATATTATACTCTTAAAACCATAACGTATATATTATAGACGAGGGACGTCGAGGCAAAAACTGTCCCCACTTAAATGGCGGGGACTTTTGGAGTTGTTTGGGGCCATTTTGACATTAAGGTATGGTGAAATCAAGCTGGCTGACATTTTAGGTACGGTGAAAACAAGATGGTGTAACATTTTCTTGTATGTAGATTTGTTCTGTCAAATGTACGTCATATCTTATAGCCTAACCTTAGTTTTGAAATATTTACTTAAAACTATGTCTCAGATACCTAGCCTAGCACAATCGCCGAAAATTCGTGGGCCCTATATGTTGCGGGCCATCGAGAAAGCTATTTAAATTTGTTTGGAGCGAGATAGTTTTGTCGATGCCGTGCGATATACGCTCGCATCGCATCGGCTCGCATTTTTTGTGCTAGGGAAACAGGTAACATGACAAAATATTGATTGGTTAGATACTCAAGTTAAAAATAAACAAAATGTCATTGTACGTCGCGCGTCAGCCTACAATCAATGGCATTATCGAAAGAACGAACTAGGTAAATTGAAATACCGGTACCGTCAGCAGCTGACGTGGCTTGCATTTTTTTAACATAGTGATTCTAAATTGACCTTTACCTTATCCTGTATTGTTGCAAAACAACTTTAAACTTTATACCCTAAGGTCGTCTCTTAGCGTCAGTTCACACAGAGACGCGACGCGGCGCGCACTTTTACAGAAACTGAAATCAAAGTCAATTTTGAATCGATATCTGATATCGATTCTAAATTGACTTTACTTCACAAAAATATACACGTTTCTTTGCTGTAGTGGCGCCGCGCTGCGCAGCATGTATCTTTTTTTTGTCTAGTAAATAGAGTTCAATTTTGAATTGCTAACTGAAAAACCGCGCTGCGTCACGTCTCGATGTGAACTGACACTAGATACCCACAGACGAGAGGCCGATCGTTTCAGTTAGAACTGACGTCTGTTCGGCGTGAACGGATTCGAGCACACACACGGAAAAATCGCATCAGTTCGTTCTGGTTTGCCGCGAGCTACGGTCGTGTTTACTAATAGTAAAGTCACTCCGCTTGTACACGATACACGCCCGTACGGCCGCGACTCTGGCGAGAACTGAAGCGATTTGTCACACACGGTCCGTTTAGTCCAGAATTAATGTTACCAACTTAGTTATTTTACAAAGTTTTACTACTAAATTAAGTATAAGGAACGACCGCGACGTGAGACTGTATAGTTTAAAGTTTCTTTGCAACAATACAGGTGAGCATAATTGGGCACATATGAAAAAGTTGAATTGATCGTTATTTTCCTAATCTATTTCGTTATATTTTGTTCGTACAACCATCCATGTATAGGAATTGACATAAGTCATCGCTAAATGACATGACATTATGTAATATCCCATACATTTTGTTTTCGAATTTCGCCGTCCAAATTATCGAAAACATCTTGACTAATGGCCCAGGTTAGTAAAGCGAGTGATGGATTTTTCGAATATTTTTTTCCTTTTGTTCTGCTAACCGTATTTCCTATTAGATATGAAATAGTTTGTCCTTTGCAAAATAAAACCTGGAGTACGTGATGTAACTACACAGATTTTATACTTTAAAACTGTTCTAAAAACTGTATTTCAGGTAAAATGTAAAAACCAGGTTGCATTTAATTTAATACACGCGTAGATCAAACCGACTTCCAGCGAAAAAATTTTATTACACATACTTACACACACCGGAATTATATTTACACACTTATATTTAGCGGAACATAAAATAAAGGTTTGATATCAGTATCATATAAGGTTGCTGGCTGGTTTATACGTCATTTAATTTAAAAAGAAATATTTTCAAATTAAGAAAACAACTGAACATTACATTATATGCAATTGTTTTAATTTTATTCAAATACACCTTATCTGGAGCGAACTTCGAGTATTTCTTCCTTCTGAGTTTGATTTAAAATTTAATTGAAATACTGTTTTTTGTTAGTTTTTTTAATCGTGTATCTTTTTGGAGTTAAGGACTGAATTATGCCTGACTTAGCCCCAACGGAGATTGCCAGGGCACTCGAAATGCGAAGAAATGGTCAAATCTACAGAGTGATATCCAGATATCTTCGTCGACCAGTTTCAATGATTCATCGCAGTATCCAACGGTTCAGGGAGCCCGGTACTTATGTGAGAAGAGCAGGACAAGGCAGAAAAAGACGCACTTCGAGAAGGGGGTGATCGTTTAATTCGGCTTCGTGTACGTAGGCACCTCCATTTGCCGTCCAAGCCCGACATGAGTTAGAAGCAGTGCGGGGTATAACTGTAAGTGAGCGTACGAAGAAGAAGAAGAAGAAGGTTCGAAGAAGCTGGTTTGGGTTTATTTGTGCCCGCCAAAGCTCCAAGGCTCGAGGTAAATCATCGTAGAAACAGGTTAACTTTTGCTCAGGAACATCGACTTTGGAACGCGGACCAATGGAGTAAGGTATTGTTTAGTGATAAGTGCAGAATTCTCTTAAATCAAATTGACGGCAGGCAAAGAATATACAGACGCAAAGGAGAACGATAATTCAGATAAATTTTGAAACTACAGTTGCATACGGTGGTGGATAAATAATGGTTTCGGCGGGCATTTGTTTGGGAGCTCGCACAGACTTGGTTGTGATTGACAGAGGGAGTCTGACTGCAGACCGCTATATCAGAGAAGTTTTAGAAGAAAATGTCGTACCGTTTGTCCCATATATCGGTGACGATTTTGTTTTTATGCAGGATAATGCTCGGCCGCATACTGCTCGGGTAACTCAAGCTTATCTTAATGATATGAATATCACTATTATGGAGTGGCCGGCGAGATCACCGGATATGAACCCAATAAAGCACGTTTGGGACTTGCTGAAAAGAAAAGTTAAGTCAAGAATCCCAGCTCCTGCCAACGTGGGTGAACTGCGAATCGCCGTAGTTGAGGAATGGCGGAGACTATCCCAGGAGACCATCGATAACATCATTCTCAGTATTCCTAGACGGGTAGAAACTTTAATAAGAGCACGTGGATGAAATACGCGATATTAATCACCATTTTTCTAATTTAATTAATTGTTATTTTAATATTAATTTTCACTTTTCCCGGTTACATGAAAAGTTCAAAAATGTACCATTTTTCACAAATAGCCTTTACTCGCAAAATCTGTTCTTAATGTGATCTCTTTTTAAGTAAAACAAATGAAACTTTAAATAACAAAAGAAGTGTAGTAAGTAGATTTTAAAATAAAACCATATTTTTTTAATTATGGACCTTTTTTTGTGTTCCACTAAATATGCCGGTGTGTTTATTTTCTAATTAATTCCCCTTTTAAATATTCGGCTTAAATGTAAACTATTTTGTAGTCGGTACTAGACCATATCCTAATAGAAACAATATTATTTTATAGAACACACGATCAAGTAAGCTTACTTTTTTTGCTGTGAAGAGTATATAATCCCAAATAGGTCCTTTTGTCACTAAAGTGGTGACCTGATGATGGGATCCATGAGGAATCGAGAGAACTCCTCGAAATTTATATGCACACATAATATAGTGATTTCAACTTTTTCTGAAGTAGCCCAAGTATATACTACCAATAAGTATGATTTTTCTTATTAAACTTTTAAATGCGGCTAAAGTTATACTATTTCTCTACTCAATCTTCATCATTATATTTTAATTTCAATACGCTCCTTTATTATTCTGAATTCTTAATGTATAAATTAGTCAATAATATTTTAAATTAGTAAGTACTATAAAAACAAACTAACACTTAGAAAAAGGAAATAAAAGTAAACTAAGTACTTAGCTATGGTCTAAGCCACTCTATATCATGTACTTAATATATCTCGTTTTTATCCAAACGCATTAAAAATCACTTTCTTTTGCAACCTGCAGGCTGCAACACACGCTCGTTTTAAGTTTCAGATAGGAAGTATCTGTCGACTTTTTCTAGGAGTGTCGCTCCCGTGTCAAATATGTTTGCGCATCCACGATTTGATGCGTGCGAATGCAATTTTATTGAACCTAGTGCGAGATTTTGAACATTTATAATTATGAAAATTGTGCTTCAGTGGGCTTAGCAGGGACAATAAACAACAACGTTTTCGTAATGAGAAAAAAAAAGAGCTCCGTGGCCTAGTGGGTAGACCGTTTGAATGAAACTCGAGACAGTGCAGGTTCGATTTCCAGGTTGTGGCGTGTACCAATGAGAATAAAGTACATTATACGGACTCTCCAACGGTGAAGGAAAACATCGTGAGGAAACCCGCACATGGTTGGCCCCAGACGAATTGACCAGTCATTCCTCTGGACTAGGCTGACTGTGTTGTGAGATCGCCGTATGTGCTTGGGCAAACATACGACATTTTAAAAAACCGACTGTCCCAGGCACTACAGTATTTCAAGATTTAGACATTGGTTACTTCGCTCGGAGAGTACTGTATAAATCATCAAATAACGGATGATAAAGGCCTACGTTTTTTTTATTTATTTTTATTTGTAATGTTTTCGCATGAAAATTTTAAGGGTGCTGTCATGATTTTCATACAATTCCCATTCGATAACGTTACGAATATGTTGTTTTCAATTGTTCGTGCTAAGCCCGCTAGATTTGTCTATAAGTCTCTAGATAAGTCTAGATTTGTTAAAAGAATAATTCACCGCAAAAAAGAAAATATTATGTATCTTTTAATTAACAGTACTTTATTCTACGGTTAAAATAATTATTAAATTCCAGTCGCAAAAGTTTATGAATTATAAATTAAAATTAATTTTATATTTAATTATTTCATTACCTTTGATATATCGCATTGAGATTGTATAAAAACTTTATCTCACCGAATAAGTTAATTAAATAGCTAATGGTTGGTTTAAACGTTATCTTCGTATACCTATTAGTTTTTTAACTCACACACACGCGCACGCGCACACACATACACACATTGCATGCAGCATTTGTTTTAAAATGTATCTTACTTTTTTCTCAGTGTGCTAGTTTGGATCTAACATCTTATGTTAAGTCACCATAAGCCCCTGTAGGGCTTCTAATGATGACTATAATAAAAAAATCTTTTGTCTTGAATAATAAAAACAAACAAAAACTTGAGACTGTACGTACAAAACTTCCCAAAAACTTTTTTTATGAAAAATGATGGGAAAACTCACTGCAACGCGCCGCGACGGGCAGCATAAAATATCTTCAGTTCTCATTTGTACTTCAATCAGAGATTAATAAATAGTTATTACATAACTTTAATATCACCACAGATGCAATTATTTAGTTTATAAAAGGGTCTTACGATCCTAAACCTTATCAGACTACAGTTCAGCCCTTACCTAAGCAAATGGAAATCGTATGGAATTAAAGGTTTAATTCCTAATTTGAATAATCGTCCTTTACGGCTCCTAGCTCGGGATTTGTCATTGATCAAGAATAATTGAGCCTTAATCATAAAGGAAATTATATAGACTAACCCCCTTACTAATAAAATAATCACACAACGGATAAGCATTCAATGTTGCTGTCTTTGTCTGATACGATGGAAATATCACTTAAAAGACAAACACAGCAACATTAAATATCTTGTTAGTTTTGTAAATGTTGTATTAGTAATGGGGGTATTATAATATAAAATATTTTATTAGTAAGGGGTTGAGTATATTAAGGGCTAGATGAGGCCCACCACTTCGTGCGCGCAAAAGGAAATCTCAAGGGGGCCGCACATTTTGCCTCAATGAAAAGTAGCCTTCCCCATATTGTCTCCTTCCCCGTGGTATGTACACTATAAGTGTGCCTAATTCCCGAAATTAAAATCGGTCCCGCAGTTTTGGAGCCGATTCAATATTCAATACTCTTCGTTCTTTATTCGTAATTCGTAATTCAATACAATTATTTGTAGTTCAACAAACGATTAATACTAACAAGGCGGGTGAAACCGGGACGTATATATTATAGACTATTTTAATAATTGAAGAAAAAATCGTTCCAGTTTACGCTTTAAAATAAACATTTTGACCTTTTTATTAAAAGGCGGGTGAAACCGGGACGTATATATTATAGACGAGGTATTTTAATAATTGAAAAAAAAATCGTTCCAGTTTACGCTTTAAAATAAACATTTTGACCTTTTAATAGGTTAACTAATAATACGTACTCGTGGATTAATTATACTTTTCTATTATTAATTATTAAAAAATAATCTTTAGTATCCGTTAGTTACTCTTTTAATCCACAAAAAAGGGAATTATTAAGAAGTTACAATGACAAGAGGTCGGCCCTGTGGTCGAAACTCACTCATAATAATTCATATTATATTTTTTAGTTTGAAGTTTATAAAGGGTCTCTTGCCTCTTAGACAGAAAAAAAATGTGAATGTTGTGACAGACAACAAAACAAACGTGTAACAAAATCCAACAAACGCTCGGTTGTGTGTGTAAATAGTATGATGCAGTGTGTGTTATATTTATTTTTATTAGTTTTATGTATTTCTAAGCATTATATTTAAAAAACGATTAGCACTCTGCTCACTTTCCTCGACATAAATTTTGATTGTGCCAAATATCACACTCCTCCATTCAGACAATGATTATGTCTCAGATTATAAAACAAGATTAAGTGTTATAAAGGCATGTTTAAATAACAATGGTACTTTCCGAAATTCTTTACAATCTGACAAATTCTATTACTAGGTAGATAGGATTATAAGTTATTCTGTGATATCACATATTTCAACAGATATAAAATATCCGCAGAATTTAATAGTTTGAGAAAAAATAAATCCAATAACTTTTCGGTAAATGGCTATAGTGATCGATATCTCGTAAAGTATCGTACGTACATTTGACAGAACAAATCTTCATACAAGAAAAAGTTACGCCATCTTGGTTTTTACCATACTTCAAATGTCAGCCATCACGTTGTCACCATACTTCAAATGTCAATATGGCAAATGGCCAAAAATCTCAAAATTAGGGCCATTTAACTGGAGACACTTTGCCTCAACATGCCTCGTCCATAATATATACGTCTATGCCTATTATATCAGTATTTTATGGAGCTCACGTTTAAGTTGACCGGTACCGACTTCAAAATTATGTAGATTATTTCATACCTTTTTTGTATTTTTACTTTGGAAGTCGGTTTAATTTTTCCCCTTTTCAGTCATATTTGTTATATTATTATTATAACACATTTTAGGAGCATTTAAAATAAACAATTAATGTATAATTGTAATGTAATATAAATGTATAATTCCATCCGGTATTGTATATTGTTAAGTTTATATAAAAATAATAAGAAGTACCTATGAGAACTGTAGCTAATGTACAGCTAACGTCCTCAAATTAATGTCAAATGTGTCTTGTGTTAATGTCAATAAAACGGGGCTTGGCCTCTCTCTCTGTTGCGTCCAAGTGAAACTGAAGCACGTTGTTTTATTATATATAAGGTGATGATGATGATGATTATTGTTAGTTACATAATGGCATATGCTTGCAGTTGTTTAAATAATGTCGAAATTTCCAAACGCGTATCTTTAAAGACTGAGGAGTTCTGTTCAGTGCTTTTGGATGCAGGGTATACCTTGGTGAAAAATCTTACTTTTTGGTAGCATGTGCTCGAGTTACCTAAAAAAATCTAAATCACTATATGTGTCCATATACATTTCGAGGAGTTCCCTCGATTACTCATGGATTCCATTATCGGGTCAACATTTTTCGGTGACAAAGGGACCAACTTGAGATTATGATACCCTGATGAGTCGAGAACACATATTTTTTTATTTATTTCTTATGTACCTAGTACCTAACTACTTTACCTAGCCGATAGATTATAATAAAGTCAGTTAATTATGCTATTAAAAAGCGAAAAAGGTAAGTAAACTTTATTATATCATCGTAGACGATATAATAAAGTTTACCATCGATGAGCAATCTTATACCTTATAGGAGCAATTCTTGTATATAAATATATAATCAGAATCTCAGTAACGGCTTTAACAATTTCAATTAAATTTAGTATGCATACTTGTTTTGAGGATGAAAAATCAATCTAAGTTGGTTCAACCTCAGGGAAACCGTGAATTTTTGAGTTTTCATACATTTTTTCTTTCGTTGCGTAATAAGATATGAGATTTTTCTCTCTCGAATTGTCAATAAGCATGGCTCAGCTACAAAATTCCTGAAGCCTTACGATGCACGCGACGCGCAACCGCGACCCGAGATCAAATTAGGGTTGTGGAGCCACTGCTTAGTATGAATTTATATGGAGCACTAAACAATCCCCGCGACACGCGATGCGCGACCGGTGAGCGTGGCCAGAGAACCTCATTGGATGGTTTGCGGATCGCGGTCACGGGTCACAGCGGTCGCACAGATCGGAAGGCTACCTTAAAGTTACTCCCTCCCCGGGAGTATTCGCGTGTAATGTAACGTTACATATTCGAGCATTACATCGGTGTAGGAGGATAACCGAGCATTACAATGCGCACCTTGTACTGATACAATGTGTAATATCTTCATACAGCTTGCAACATCAATGGATCTCCCTACTGATTGGCGCTCGCTAATGTTACATTATACGCGAATGCTCGTCAGTCAGGGAGGTAGTATTATAATGTAATGTATAAAGTCGAATATATTGTAATGTAACATTACACGTGAATGCTTCCGGTGACACGCGACAAGTTTATCAAAACCACAATCCAAGTCATAAGTGAAAGGAAAAGGGATAATGGTCACATTTCATACACACGGACACGCCCATATGAAAGTAAACAATTATTATGTACATTGTACACAAGTATGTAAAGGGCATAATATTTGTTATTTACCCTGGCTAAGTCGAGTACGCAGTGTAACACGGACGCTCAACACAAAGAAATTCGGACATTGACCTTTGAAAAGGTTATTAAACAGACAGAGAGCAATGCTTCGGCACGAATGAGCCGGCTTGACGGGATAAATACCAAGGCCTCGCAGAACCAGCGCGGCATGAAATAACGCTTATTTTGTATTTCCCGAGTAGGTAAGGGCACGAGAGACCCAAGGTGTTTTATTTACTGGGAACGCACTTATAACTCCTCTAGCGCTGAAGGTGTCTTAGGGCGGCGATTGCAGCTTACCATCGGGTGATCCGTCTGCTCATTTACTGGTCATAATAAAAGTTAATGATACTGAGGGTTAATTCATATTGCGTCGCCACTCGTCTTACAATCGAAAAGTACATAATATATTGTCCTTGCAATGGCATATCTAAGATCAATTGTTGACGAAATACGGTCATCACAAAAGTGAGACCGTTGGAGAACAGTAACATGCACTATACAAAAAACTCATGACAAAAGACGTCACTAGTTTAAATGTATACATCTATATATATATAAAAGAAAGTCGTGTAGTTTCACTATTTTTAACTCAAGAACGACTGAACCGATTTGGCTGAAAATTGGTGGGGAGGTAGCTTAGAACCAGGAGATGGACATAGGATATTTTTATCCCGTTACTGTGGGACGTGACATAAAACGTGGTATAACAAAACGCAACTGACAGCTAAACGTAATGTTGTCTATGGTTAAGTATGGTAGAAAATTTTACAATTAGAAATTTTGGAGTTGACCGGTTGATGCGTTTGTTTCGAGTTTCTATTAGCTTATTGTGCCGATATCATTCATTAACAATGGCGCGACCAAGACGATCGAATATTATGTCAAAACCGAGATCTATAGATACACATTTTAAAACTATATACTATATAATATACATAAACTATATAATATACATTTTATAACTATATACATTTTATCCATTTATATTCATAATTACAGAAGCCAGGAGAGCAGACAGACAGACAGGCATATAGACAGACGAACGAACAGAGCGAAACTATAAGGGCTCCTTAAGTATTACGGAACCCTAAAAGTGGATTGCAATTCCAATGTCTCGCTAAACCTCGAGAACGGCTGGACCGTTTTGGCTAATTTTGGTCTTGAAATAATTGTGGATATTCAGGGAAGGCTTAAACGGTGAGAAATATTGGAAAAATTGCGGAGAAAATACTGTAGATGTAGGTGTACATGTAGGTGTAGGTGTAGGTGTAGATGTTGGAGTAGGTTGTAGGTGTAGATGTTGGAGTAGGTTGTAGGTGAATATGTTGGAGTAGGTTGTAGGTGTAGATGTTGGAGTAGGTTGTAGGTGAAGATGTTGGAGTAGGTTGTAGGTGAAGATGTTGGAGTAGGTTGTTGGTGAAGATGTTGGAGTAGGTGGTAGGTGAAGATGTTGGTGTAGTCACCTACAAGGTGTATGTCTAGTTATTTATTTATACCAGTTCATAGTTGAGGCGGAACAACGTGTATCGGGACAGCTAGTTTATAATAATAACTAGCTTTTTCCTGCGGCTCTGCCCAAGTAAATATAGTATCGGGTATCCCACGGGAATACCATACTTTTTTGGGATTAAAAGTAGCCTGTTTTAATCCAGAACCTAAACTACTACCATACCAAGTTTCAGCGAAATCAGTTCAGTAGCTTTTGCGTGAAAGAGTAATATCCATACATTCATCCATCCATCCATCCTCACAAGCTTTCACAACTTTCAAGCTTTTTTTATAACAGTAGTAGGATAATACAAAATAACATAAGGATTTAGCGGTTATTTTAGTTAATCAGTTGTAGCAAAAAACGTCGTTTTTTTAGTCCTTGTTAATTCTGTAACTTTTTATTTTAGCAACTGATCGCTGTACTCTTAGCATTTTTCGGTCCGTATTCATGTTAATTACTTCTTTTTGCTTTTTTTCATGAATCAAAACAAATGCGTATTATGTAACGTCTCGGTGTGAACTGATGCTTAGTGATCGTCTGATTATGATGAATATAGCTGTAGATATTATCTATAACCTATTCGAGTTAAGTAGACAGTAAAATGTCAAAAAAACACAAACAAAATTGACGCATAAGTTAATGTGTTCACATTAACTAATCATAATAGATAAGCTATTTTGACATAATATTTACGCTTAATTTATTGACATTTACTGACTTCTTAACGCGAATAGACTATAAGTAGCGTAGTGGAGGAACGTATTTACCTTGGGTGAGTTACCTCAAATTAGGTTGAACTTGTTAGGCCCACGGCGTATGAGCTATATGTTTATAACGTACAAGTAACTTAGTTACGAGACTTCAAACAGCCGCTACTATACCAGAGGCATAGTTAGCCGTAGAGGCGGCCCACGGACCTACAAATTAAACCAGGTGCGTTGCTACAACGCGCAACCGCACCACGGGGTAAGCTCAGAGGCTTTCAACTCTCGAAAATAAAAATTATTTTACTATCACCAAATGCATAGATAGCTATTACGTATAGTGTCGGACTCGCACACGAAGGGTTTCGTACAAAGCGGCAAAAAACAGTTTACTTAATAAAATATATAATGCTTCATACAATTGTGTGAAGCACTTTTGCGCGTCTTATGAAAACGCCCCATACAAAAGTTACTGCGATTGTGACGTCACATTTCATAAATTTCTACGAAATGTATGGTTAAAATTCCTAATATCTCCGAAGTTTGTGCATTTTTGTTCGTACTTACCATATACCATAGTAAATGTTTTTTTATTTCATGTAGGTACCTAAGTAAACTCATTTTGTAGGTTTTTACAATATTTTTTTTTTCTTTTATCAATTTGTAAAACCACATTATTTCTGAATGTATTATTCTTCTTTTTTAATTTAAGGGCCTTGTCGGTGGAGCTTCCGCTACTTTTTTCTATCCTCCACTAATACCTTCAGCTCTCTATAGTACATGCAATTCTTCTTATAGATCTTCCTTGGCCTTCCCCTACCCCTCTTTCCTTCTATCTTTCCTTCTAATATTGTCCTCATGAATGTGTCATGTCTTGTAAGATGCTCAATCATCTTTCCTCTTCAATTTTCTAGAGCTTTTAATATGTTTCTCTTTTCTCCTATCATCTGTTGCACTTCTTCGTTAGTTTCTTTTCCTTCCAACTTATCCGCTGCATCCTTCTCTAGCTCCACATTTCAAACGCTTCTAATCATTCCCTATCCCTACTTCTCATTGTCCAGGATTCGCTGCGATATAAAGCTAATCTCCATATATATGTTTTTATTAGTTGCTTATTTTCTTTAATTTTTTTGATGTTAAAAATTGTTTCTTTTTATTAAATTATATCTTGGCTATTGCAATTCTAGTGGTAATTTCCGCAGTACATCTGGCGTCGTCACTTATTATACTTCCTAGGTATCTGAATTTATTAACTTTCTCTATTGTGTTTCCATTAATCGTTAGTTGCCCATGGTCACTCTGTCGTCTATCCGCTACAAGATATTTTGTTTTTTGAAAAATTTATGTTCATTCCATATTCCGAAAATATTGTGTTCATTTGATAAAGGAGTTTTTGTAGTTGTTCTCTCTACGCCAGCTATGTCATCAGAAAACCGTATGAAAGTAATCTTTTCCCTGTTGATTTTGGTACCTCCTATATTTGCTTCTTTAATTTCATTTATAGCATGTTCAATGAACAGATTGAAAATGCTGGGTGACAATGGAGATCCTTGTCTTACCTTGATTGATTTTTGCGTGGCAGTTTTCATCTTCTATTTCTACAGCGTACGGTATTTTAACTGCGTTTTGATTTTTTATATGATTCTTCTGTCTCCATAATATATACCTATTTCTTTTTCAATTCTCATCATTTTTTCCAATTTATCCTGTCAATTGCTTTTCCAAATCAATAAATATTATGTGCGTGTTTTTTTCCTAGGCTCAAACTTTTACCTATTAGAAGTCTTAGTGATAAAATTGTCTCTATTGTGCCTTTATTTTTTCTATCAAACTCCGTATATATACTCTCTCTGTATACATTTCAAAGTTCTATCAAACTCCGCCCTTAAAATCTCAGGTCCTATATGGCCTGATACGCACCTTCTCCTTCTATATCTTCATCTCTCAAACAAAGGAATTATACAAAGGAGAAGGTTCTCCTTTGTATAATTCTTCTAGGTATTCTTTCCACATTTTGGCAATATCATCATAATTATTTATTAAAAGCTTCCATTCTTGTCCAAAATAGCTGTAGTTTTATTTTTTCTTGTGATCATTACTTTTTATCAGTCTATATGCTCTATCTATCATAACTTTATTCATATACTCTTCTTTCTTTTTACAATTTAAGCAGTCTCTTCTTCTTTTCTTTCTCTACATTTTTGTGTTATCCTATTAGTTAATTTTCTATAATTTTTTATGCTATTTTCATCTCTTTTATATCTAATTTATCTTCTCTCTACCTTTAAATCTATTATGTATTGTGTAAGCCAAGACATTTTGGGTAATATTTTTCATTCTTTATGCATTCATCTGCACTATTCTTCATTATATATTTTATTGTATTCCACGTATTATTTATATCACTTCTTATATTTTAATCATATTTATTTTTATATATCTCAAAGTTACTTCCTAAACTATCACTATTTTGCACTGAAGATTCATTTTTGAAGTCTTTAAGATTAACGAGATCCATTTTCTTTGGTTTGTTCTTTTTTCTTTTGTTGCTTATTTCCTTAATAATATTATGTTTACTTATGAGAAGGGTGTGTGTATCTGGTAGTGTTTTACATAGTGAAACTTGTTGTCTATATTTTATTTTGACCAATATAATATAATCTAATTGATATCTCCAATATGCCCAGGCATCCATATGTACAGCCACCTTTTTGTTGGCATATAAATTTGAATTATGAGAAAGTTTGATGGAAAATTAATTTTAATTGCTGTAATTCTATCGTTAAAATGATGTTTTCAACATTATGTCCGAATTTGTTATTTAAAATTATTCCGGTTCCATTTGATCCTTGTTTTGCGCCAGTATAAATTATTCTATAGTTCCCGTTCCAGTAGTCACCACTTCCTTCCCATCTCGTTTCACTTATTCCTAAAACGTCTATATTCTCTCTATCCATTACATGTATTAATTATTCTAGTTGCCAATGTTGCAAGGGTTTTGCTGTATAACGACCGGTTCAGCCTTGCGTCTGCCGGACTCAGACCGCCACGGAATTGAGCGTTGTGAAAGCCCGTTGCCAAGATTGTCTCTCTCATCATTTCCACTTCCATGCTCCAAAAATTGGAAAGGTTAATGTGGTGGTTTCCCTGTTTGCCTTCCGTCTCGGCAATTTTCGGTATTACAATTAAATATAAATTAACTAAATAGATTTCAATTAAATATAATTCTTATTTGACCAGTTACTAATATTAATTATTATGTGTTTAATTACATTTGATTATTTATATTTAATATAAAATGCATGACTAAATTCTGATGTGACGTCATTAGTCATAACCATCATGTTTACAATAATATAATTTATAATAATTAGTTGATTAATAATTTATTAAATATGAAACCAAATTGATATGAATAATAAACAGAGTAAATGTAAAATATTATACGGATCCGGATGTAGCATCACTGTCGAGACTGAAGTCTGCTAGTGGTTGCTAACACTATTTTTAGTTGATCACTGTGTTATTGTATTTTAGATGGTTTTATTGGGCGTTGTTGTGAAAATTAGTTATTTTACTCTAGGTATTTAACACAAACACTGTTTTCCAATAGTATTTAGTTTTATGTTAGCACATCACAATCATTCCAGTTTTTTGCACTAAATCACTTTATTATTCAAGAAACATTACTGTCACATGGATTTTGTTCACTTTTCATAACTATAAACTGCAAGGAAGACTATAATTTAAAGTTGGGTAATTTTTATGATTCAATATACGCGGAGCGATGTTGAGCCTGTCATGGCGGATTTCATTCCATAACTAGCCGAAACTCATGAGATTAGCCCAGGTAGTTATTGAGATTAATGATAATAATTATTAATTAATGTGATACATAGTTTAATCTGTTTACCATTGCGATTTTTTTTTCTTTTTTCTTCTTATATAGCATCGTCTTGGATTTTATCTGTTATGGTGTTATATATCTGTTGTCTAATAAATAAATAAATAAATAAATAAATTCCTTCATTTAAATTTATTAAACAAACAACATTTTTACATGTTTTCAAATATCCAATTGTGGAAAGTTTGGGTTTCATTACCGAAAACAGGATGTTAAAAAATGTTATGTGATAATGTATAACTAGCCATAGACGTAAGAGTTTACCCAACAGGTATGTCCGCACAGTTACACCTGTAAGGTAAGCTTGAGCTAATACTGTGTGGAAACCTGCACAGTTGTGCGACACACACGCTCCGGTTTACCTGTACACTGTATAGGCAAACATGACAGGTATACCATTACGTGTATGGCTAACATTAGCACAGAGTAAAAATTATATTATATCCTTACGTACAGAGAAACAGCTTTCATAGAACGAAATTTGAAAATTTTGACGTCCCCATAAAACACAATTTTTCCTCCCAATCGTGGACACACCGTATGCTTATTGTGGTGAAATCAAATCGAAAGCTGAGTATGTTGCTGTTTATTCGTTCCTCTTTCTATAATCTATATTCTATGGCATTAGGCTCATTTTTTTTTTGTTTTTCATTAAACATTGTTGAGATAAAATATACCTGTGTTGTCCAACGGTTTCCACCGTTCAAGAAACGAACAACCGGATCGGCTGATGATAAGCTCTGATTACCTAAATGCGCGTGTTTTTTTCGAAACATTACACAAAACATCGAAACATTGGGTCGTGGCTATACACATTTGTGTAGGAATATACAGAAAATACATTTTGTCTTCCGAGACGGACGGAAAATATTCCAGGCGCGGGTAGAGAGGAAAGGAATGTTTCATTTCTTACACCACTCACATTAAACATAGAAATACGGAAGAAAATATTTAACAATCCCAAATCGGTCTTCTATTCGTAACTCCTAATAAATACTAAAATTACGGGTCAGTAAATATGGCCCAACTCGAAATCTGGGGGTATATATGGGGGTAAATAGAAATGCGTAAAATGGCGCACATAATATATGTTGAAAAAAATTTATGAAACACCTAAAGTGGCCTTTTTAGACCCCCTGTGTTTTCTCCTAGATTCTGCATGTGCAATCGCTAAAACTGCGAGTGCTTACGTCTTCCTCATAACAACTCATGATCTTGTCTTCACAAAATGTTTTGTTGCAATCAAAACATTTTCTATAGCTGGAGACAGCTTGTGTATGATAACAAATGTTTTTGTTTCATGTTTTCTGTGTAATGTTTCGAAAAAACATGAGCACGAGACGCGCCTTAAGAAAAACGCAAGTAAAAATGTTAAAATTAAGCATCTAGCCAAGTACCGTGAAAAGCTGGTGCGGTTATGGAGAACTTTTTTACGAAAGCACCTTTTTATATTTTTCTTTTTTAACAAAAAGGTTGAAAAAATTTGCAACGTTGAGAAATTTATTTTGAACACAAATATGAATTGTAAATAATATTATTTTAGGAGCTAAAATGTATTGGGCACCTACTAAAAATATCAGATTATTTGACTTGTTTTTCCTTGGGGAAAATATTTTCTATTTTTAAATGAGCAACGTATTTTCTGTATAAGCATAAATTTTGTCAATGTCATGAACCCGATCATTCTTATTTCAATATTTTTAAAAGTATTTTTCATGCATAGATAGACTATTCGTATTTACTTTTCTCTGTGGAATATTATAATATTTTTATGCGTCATCAGTTCAATCGTTACTCGTTAGTTCAAGCTTAGTCTATGAGCGCTTTACACCATGTCAATCTGGTCCCGTGACAAGAATCCGAAGAACTTGTATTAGAGGTACCAGACAGCGGGAAGTATATTTAATACTTTTATACGTGTAATCGAGTGTTTGTTTTAGGGTCAGTTCACACCGCAACGTGATGCGACGCAACGCGGAACTGCATTTTGAGACTTTATTCACTACACAAGAAGAAACGCGTTTCATTGCAAGAGTTTGAATGTCAAGTCGATCAAAGTCAATGTCTAAATCTCCGACCTTGCAATGATGTGTAGCTTTTTGTGTGTGAATAAAGTTCAATTTTGAATAGCTATCTTAAAAATGCAGCGCCGCGTTGCGACGCGTATCGTCGCGGTATGAATTGACCCTTACTTTCATATTTCAATGTCGTTGTTTATCTGTCAACTTCCGTCAGGTTACAGTAGCAAGGATTTCAGAAGTACGTACTGCTGAAAATCCAATTTCGCCGACCGTACATTCTTGAAAAGCTTCAGAATTGATATTTATGACCGGTATCGTTTACGAATTAATAAATGGTTACTCGCCTAACATTCCTGACACGTTCTGAGATTAAGCTTTTCATTTTATATAACGCTCAGACTTAAGTGATTTTTATGAAAAAATGTCTTATCATAACGAATATTATCTTGGGCATAAAAATTTATGACTTTTTAAGAAACAACACATTAAATTATGGGTTCGTTCACTTTACTTAAATAAGTCTAGAGAATTACTACGTTACGCTTACTATTAAGCAGACATTAATGGAGTCTATGCTGAGGATAAATTATGTAAATTTTCTCTTATCCATGTTCCATGGTTACAACTAAATGAACACTGATGATAACTGATCTATATGTTTAGCAAAGATATTGAAAATTATATCTAAGGCTGGGATTATACTGTCCGGAATCAGGAAGGTCGGAGAAAGTTCAGAGCAATGAAAATAGAACTCTGGACTAATACATTTATCTAGTTTTATCTGGACTTATATAAAGTTGAAAATCGAAAACATTAGTGTCGAGTTGTCAGATTTGACACTGACATTTGACACTCGTGTGTTCTATTTTCAGCGCTCTGAATTTTCTCCGGCCTTCCGGATTCCGGACAATATAGTACCAGCCTTACTGTTTGTTAAACTTTATCTTCATTATTGCATATGCAAAAAAGCAAAAAATAAATTCATAACAATACTTTACATTTTAACAGTTATGATCACAGTTTGTACGTTAGGCAATTAATTTACTGAATGTTTGTGTACAAAACATTTTATTTTATAATTATGTTGGGTGTCTCCTGCCTCCGCTACTGTGTCTAACAGGAAAATAATTGGTGAACCATTACTTTAACAATTGTCTTTTATTTAATTGTTTTTTTTTATTTTATATTTATTAAAATGTAGAAGCAAAATCTTTAGCGACATTTTTAGTTAACCCCCTAATAAGATGAGACAAAAATAACCTTTTTACTAGCTCCATGAAAATAACGTTTATACTGTATACTGAGTATATAAATATATAATTTGGTTTTAAGTTTTGCGTTGACTTGCTTAATTAGCTAAATAGCGAACTGAAAATACTCGAATGTTTAGAAATTTTGTGCATCTAGTTATCAAATTAAGAATTGTGGGCTGTACGTGACAAGTAAGTTTATTAACAACATTAATTTCGTGTTGAGATATGTTTCAGCACTTAGAAGCAATTAAATCTTGCGGGCAGCGTGCCAACTTATACCTACGAGTCTAAGTAAGCGAACTGGAAACGCCGGCGGCCATTTTGAACTCTGTCTAGCGGAATAAACTGTGAGACGTGAAAGCTTATTATATATTACTGTCCACTAGCGAATAAAACTTGTAAGTATATGAAAATAGTTCATATATTATGGCGGCTGCACATGCTTCGCAAGCAAAGATCCACGTGGGTGGGACGGCCCGGGAGACTACGGCTTGCCATCCGTCCGAGTTTCCCCGTATATATCATAGTTTAGAGAGCGATTGCATTTGTTATCCGGGTTTTTTATAGGTAGACTTAAGAAGGCGTATTTTTTCCGTAATACTTTTTTTTTTATTTGCAAAAATAATATAAAATATTATTAAGTAATTTTATTGTGTAACTTTGGATGTAATTCATTAGTTTAATCTATTTATGTGTGTAATTTTGTAGTTTTTTACAGATCTGAAATCACTACCGTTCAGATAGTTTTTTCTTTTTTTTTCTTGTTATGGCAGGAAAAATTCTTAACTCCTTTTTTATTTAATGTTCAAAATCTTAAAGACAGCCATTTTACAGTTTTAATAGGTAAAATTATAAAAAAAATTTGCTTGTACGCTTCGCTTGCACGCCTATTGAACATGGAGAAGACATTATAATAATCATCTTATCTACGTACATTTAACGCTGTTGATTTTGTGGGATTTTCCAAAGTGGGCAGCGTTTCAGGTAGGATTTTATTAAACAGTAACTGATATAATAACCGAAAAATTTCTCACTCGCTCTGCTCGCTCGCTCTTTACACAAAGAACATCTATTTTCTTTTAAATGTGAACAGTCTTTTAGATTAACGATTTAGACGTATCTTTTAGATTAACGAACGATTAGATTGAAGAACAGTAATTCGAATATGTTATGTTATATTTAAAATTATATTCAAAATAAGTAAATTAAAATTTTAAAATAAATTTTTTAACTGTTCTGTATTACTTGAAAAAAAACCTGATCATATTCCCGAAGCTATTAAAACCGGGGTTTTCAATTGTCTTGTTTATTATTATAACTAAACAAATTACATTCAATTTACGTTTAGATAAGTTATCTGAACGTAGTACAAAATATTATATTAAATACTTTTAAAAGCTTTTCATTTATAAATAATCCAATAAAGATTATTAAATCAAATTCCATTTTTAACTAGCTGAATATTAAAATGGAAAACATAAATTAGTCCTTATCAGCAGTCAGCACTCCAGCACACACAAATGTAAGTAGTAACTCTCCCAGAATAATTAAAAACAAATGTAAGCAATGCAGATAAATGCAAATTTTTATGGCTGACTGACAGTTTAAAGTTTAAACTCGGTTTAATGTAACAAGCCAATTAACTTACGTTCGCGCCATTTGTTTCAGTTAAATTTGTTCCAAATTCAAATTAGCTGTTAGTTTAACCCACATCACTCTAAACTAAATAAAGTACCGTTTGATAAACTTAAACTATTAGCGTTATATTGTTGAAGTTGACTACAAAATTTATTGTTTTTATGATTACTAGTGTGTATTTAAAAAGGACACGATATTTTCGACACAAAAAGCCACATCATTTACGGTGTTTCAAAATCACTGCTTATGTCAAGTCATTTAGACTAAAAAAATGAAAAAAATCGTAAAAAATTTAGACTATACAAAATTACATTACGCTTTTTGCGGCGCTGTTAAGGTCATTAACCTCAGACCGCTGATTGTATGTTATTTAGGCAACCCGCAAAGTCGCAGAAACGTAGCACGTGATGGAGCCAGATGCACGCACGTAAACACATGACTCATGCGTTACCTCGCTAAATATGACGTATTGCCGTTACCTCAGCTAGCCGCGCCTTAGGCATATGAGCGATGGGACGGAGAGGCGGGGGCGCTTGATGTTATTACTAAGGCGGGTCAATAAGTCCGTGACTTTTTGAATTTCTAACCTCCTTACTGAAAAAGCAACACTACTCCTGTCAACAGGCATCTGTCAGTTGACTCCTATCAAAATTTGAACTTGCTGCGTCAGTTAGTTTGTGTTTTACAGCTATCTTTATCAGACTATCCAGTAACTTAAGGAAACAATGGAAAAAAGTGAATTTCGTGTGCTTATTAAGCATTATTTTTTGCGAAAAAAAACCATTACCGAGACCAAGACTAAGCTTGATAAATACTATGGGGACTCTGCACCATCGATTTCAATGGTAAAAAAGTGGTTACTGAATTTCGTTGTGGCCGTACAAGCACTGAAGATGCCGAACGTCCTGGACGCCCAGTTGAGGTCTCTACACCCGAAACAATCGAAAAAATTCACGATATGGTGTTGGCCGAACGAAGATTAAAAGTGCAAGAGATTGTGGAAGCCACAGGCATCTCGCATGGCTCAGTGGTTTCAATTTTGAATGATCACTTGGGCATGAGAAAGCTTTCCGCAAGATGGGTGCCGCGTTTGCTCACAGTCGACCACAAACGCAATCGTGTAACAACTTCACAGGAAGGTTTGGCGTTGTTTAATCACAATATGGAGGAGTTTTTTAACCGTGGACGATACATGGATCCATCACAACACACCAGAGACAACAACAGTCAAAACAGTGTGTTTCTAAGGGTGAATCGGCGCCAAAGAAGGCCAAGGTGGGTTTGTCAGCCAATAAAGTTATGGCGACTGTTTTTTGGGATGCACGTGGGATAATCCACATTGACTATCTTCAAAAGGGAAGAACAATTAATGGGGAATATTATGCCAACTTCTTGGACCGCTTCAATGAGGATTTGAAAACAAAACCGACCTCATTTGGCCAAGAAAAAAGTTCTTTTTCACCAAGACAATGCAAGGGTGCACACATGTGCAGTTGCCATGGCAAAAATCCATGAATTGGGCTATGAATTGCTCCCACATCCACCCTATTCTCAAGATTTGGCTCCGAGTGACTACTTCTTGTTCCCAAACCTCAAAAAATGGCTCGGTGGAAAAAGATTTGACTCCAATGATGAAGTCATCTCGCAAACAAAGGCCTATTTTGAGGACCTCGACAAATCATATTTTTTGGAAGGGATAAAAAAATTGGAGAAGCGTTGGACAAAGTGTATAGAGCTCAAGGGGGACTACGTTGAAAAATAAAATGATTTATTTATCAAAAAATCTGTGTTTTATTCCAAAAGTCACGGACTTATTGACCCGCCCTCGTACTCAGTTCGGCGCCGGACTTCGCGGCGGCAACACGCCTACCTAAGGCGCGGCCAATTAGTTCCGCGCGCACTATAAACATGACGTTGTCACGTTCAACTATCGTCAGTAAACCGACTTTACAGACAACCTATTTTTTTTCATTAATTGTAGGTAGATCATAATTGTGGCCAAAATATGCGTAATTAATTTTGAACGACCTCAAATAATCAACTCGCCTAAAAATACACAAAGAATGACATTGAATATGCCTTGCACACTTGGAAATGCGCACTGCATTATTGACAGATATCTGTCAATAATGCAGTGTGTATTATATATCGATTTATACTTCCGTTACGTACGCTACAGAGTTTACGTAAATCAGGGGATGACTCCCTCAGTAAACATCGTTTGAGTACACGTTGTACACAGCTGATAGACAGCCGAATGTATAACCAACTCGTTTTTGGAAGTCGTTTAAAAATTGCGTTTACTGTAATGTACCTACTTACTCTGTTATAGTGCGGTAGCTAGATGTAGTAGTAGGTAGATGGTAAAGGCTTATCGAACGATTAAAACCTTTGGCGATACGTATATTCATAATTTCGTTATCCTTTATTTATGTGTTGGTATATAAATTTTATATCGGTCATACCGCACAATAACAGTCGTATAACAATAAGTAAATTTGCAATAGATTAGAAGTTCCAATTTTATATCTGAATTCAAACATCGTTCTTTGCAGGTCGAGCGAGCGAGTGAAGAGTTTCGAACGATCAAATACACAGGCAGATGTTTGCGCTCTCCTTATCGTGTGATAAGTTAAAACACAAGCCGCATGCAAACACCCTTATCATGCTCACAGTCTCAGTGACGCGCTCAGACTCTCCGACTTGAGTATGGATCTAACGTAGTGTATCGAGAAATTCGCCAAACTGGAGGACCTACAGACTTTGGAGAGTGCCGAGGGGGTGGGGGAGGAGCTGAGCGAGGAATGCCTCGCCAAGAACATCAACAGGACGGACAACTTGTGTCCCGCGTATTACGATGGGCTGCTATGCTGGGATCCCACGCCGTGGAACACTTTGGCGGTCCAGAAATGCTTTAGTGAGTTCCACGGAGTCCAATATGATGATACACGTAAGTTCATTTTTAATTTCCAACATCAACAACAACAAAAAATATTAGTAGCTACTAGTGGTACTAATATTTTTTTAATGTTGATGTTGTAGTAACTAGTAGTAGTAGTTCCTTATTTTAGTAAGGAAAATATATTTGGAAATGAAATAAGGCTTTGATAAATTATATTTGTGATAAGAGTTTACTAAGAGAACTAAGAGAGACTAACTAAGACTACTAAGAGATACTTTCACGTAAATCCTTACTTAATATTAAAAATGTGAAAGTGAGTTTGTTTGTTTGGTTGTTTCTCTTTCACGTAAAATCTACTTGACCGATCATCATGAAATTTGGCACAGATATAAATATAGGCTACATTATGGCGGCGAAATGTATGGTTCCCGCAGGGATCTCTTTTTGCGCGCACGAAGTCGCATAAAAAAATACACGATAAAATTGTAGACGAATTATGTATTTACCTACTTTTACCTACCACTTTCCTAATATTGTGGCCCGATGATGGGTAAAATATTTCATTTGGATAAAAAATACTCCTTGTATGGTGAAGATTGACAATAAGTATGTTCCTTCCCTACTTTTGTTACCTAGAAAAAAAAATTAATAAGTAAAAATAACATTTGAATATGGCATTTTCCTCTTGCCCCCAAGTAACCTCCATATCGTGTGTTATTGAATGTACTGAAATATTAGCTGTTTTCAAACGGAGGCCAGTAGAAATGTATCTACGAAGTACGAAGTATGATAACAGAAATGTGTGTAAATTTTTATCGGAGCTTAGTCAAATGTTGACGTTTATATTCCAATAGCGTTAAGGTGTTTCACCAGCATTTTTCTGAAGTAATTCAAATTCGATTCGATTCAAAAATAAGTATAATTAAAAAGACAACAGATAATATATTTGTCAGTATACACTGAACATAAGATTTAAGGATCAAGTATACAGAATTCAAAAAAAATAGTAAGAACACGAATCACTCTAGTCTAAGACGAATAACAAAAAAATAATCGTTTAATGCCGGACACAGATTTTTGAAGTGATAACTTCTTAAGGGATGGAAAGCCGCTTCGTTACGTAACGCGTTACGGCGCCAGTCTGTCTGGCTTCCCTTTCTCTCACGCATACGGCAGCGGTAGGCAGGCTCCTGCTCTCTCACTATGACCCACAGCGCTAGCGTATTTCAGACAGACGCTGAATAAAATATATTTCATAATCAATACAAGATTTTATTAATAAATAACCTTTTTTACATTATCTTTTTAATATAAGTACATAAAATATAAGTAATAACCTTAGCTTTTCTAAAGGTTAACAATTTCAATATTAAATAGTCCAACTTAGATTCGTGTAAGTCATGACTTCTGTCGGGCGTCACGAGACGCACACGTTTTTAATGACAGTACGAGCGTTTTACTTGTAATATTAGATACGGAGTTGACTC
This sequence comes from Phengaris arion, assembly GCA_963565745.1. Lineage (NCBI taxonomy): Eukaryota > Metazoa > Arthropoda > Insecta > Lepidoptera > Lycaenidae > Phengaris > Phengaris arion. The sequence goes on along the minus strand of OY751450.1, from coordinate 8,937,876 downwards.
TGTTACGTTTTGGGTTATTAAATACTGTGTACTATAGGTGAGGCAGCCCGCAGCACCCTTACATAGGTGAGCCTTGAGAGTGTGAGTGTGACCCTTATGACCTACGTATGAGCGACAGCTCAACGCAATATACGGTGTACCGACATAGAGAATTCTGTTACACCATAAAGGCAAGTCACCGCAATGGTTTCATTGGAATAGATAATAGAGGATAGAATCCATAGGTAGATCACATATTTAGGTTTCCCTAATATCTAGGTTTCCCAGAATCGTTATGGACTACGCTGAAATTTTGATCAATAACATTCATTAAGAACGTTTTCGCATTACGCGATACGATATCGCGCCGATAATGACAAAGATATATGTATAATATTATTATTTTTCACATTAAAACATACTATATCTACCCGTATTTGTAGTTTTATCAGTAAAGTGAGTGGTAGGTAAACACATGGTAGAAAACTTGGCAGGATTATTTTGTCACTTACTCGCGTTATTTAAGAATCACAAAAAAAGCGGGTTTCCAGACAGTGGAAATTTATTTAATACTTTTATACTATACTTATATTTAAGATTATTATATATAATACACATCCATGATCGAGGAACACAGAAAACTTTTTGTTCCCTGGCGGGATTCGAACCCGAAACCTCCGGCTTGAGCGCCAACTCGCTAACCACAGAGGTCGGTAGGTCAAAATTAATTGTAACGTGTTAATTTGATAATTAACAACCCTAGTTTAAATATTACGCGCACGAATGTTATAGTTTGGTAAACAAACATAATAATGAAACGAAATTAGATATTTAACCGAGCGTGGCGGTATGCTCGGTTAGGCCTTTTTTTTTCTTTTTTTTTCGAATGGGTCTACGCTAATGGCTTTAAGCCGTCTTAGCTTAGTCAGTCTGGTGACTGCCATGTGGCTTGTCGTTAGGCGGGAAACGGTTAGGCCGAAGCCGTTTTGTAGTTTTACATTGTTAGAGAAGGAGACTCTTCTCTCGACGCCGGGCCCCTGAAAAGGGCCTTACGGCGGTTACCAACATCAGGGGTAAGCCCCTCTAATTGGGATGACGCGCCCAGTACTAGTACTGGGCGCAAAGAGTCAGTTTTAGGGAAGACCCCCGCGGCAGAACGCGGGGTACCCGAGGGGGGGGCAACAAGAAAACAAGGGAATGACGATGTGCCAATCCAGGCCCAACCGAGACCGGCGGTCGGCTCCAAACGGCGCGTGGGGGTCCCGACCCGGAGGCCGAGAAACGTGTTTGGGTCCACTCCCTCACGCGCCGTGTTTACCAGACCGTGGAACGAACGAACCTGGGGAAAGGGGGTTTTGTAGTTTATCAGGTGTTCTATACATATACCGCCGACTTTAGAAAACTTCGATAGCGCGATTCAGGATTGTGGCGCTAATTGAGTTTCATTATTTTAATGTTAAACTTGACACAACAGACAATTTGATACGTACCAAGTACCGTGGAAGTATTAAAGTATATCGTTATTTTATTAAATTCATCTTCTTTATCTCGTATTAATAATCGTGTTATAAATTCGTGAATTCACAATTTGTTGATCTACTTGTATTGTAACAGAATGGTTCTTTCGTATAAGATTTCGGAGAAACAAATTGATATAAAAAGGATTGTTGTAATTTCTTTTCGACGAAGATACAAAACAACAATTTTTACCCGAATATGACATTGTGTGACAAGGGTAGGGTTAAAATGAAAATTACTGTCTTCTTTTATTTATTTATGGTACATCATTTACAAACCTATCTATATAAATATAAAATTGAAAAATACGTGGCGTCACATCAGGGGGTTTTCTAAAAATGTGACAGCCTGTGGGATTCAAAAGGTCCGTGTGCCGTAATTTATGAACAGGGCTATTGCCCGGGGTTCCGCCCGTGTAATATAGAATCCCGCTCAAATACTGTACTTTTCGGGATAAAAAAAAAGCAGCCTATGTGTGAATCTAGAGCCTACTACTATCATACCAAATTTCATCGAAAACCGTTCTGTAGTTTTTGCGTGAAAGAGTAACAAATATTCGTCCATCTATCCATCCATCCATCCTCACAAACTTTCACATTTATAATAGCATTACGATAATAGGTACATATTGATAATTCGATGCTGATGACCAATGACAATGATGACGCGACGTCACGATACATGTTAATGGTGTCATATTACAGAGAACGCGTCCCGCCTCTGCCTCGAGGGGGAGTGGCACAACTACTCCAACTACGCGAACTGCACAGAGCGTATCGCCAACGTCTCCCCCACTGATGTCACCAGCCTCATCTACCTCGCCGGCTACTCGCTCAGCCTGGCCGGCCTGTGCCTCGCCGTCTTCGTCTTCCTCTACTTCAAGTAAGTGCTCAGTAAGTAACTGCTCGGAAGGGATCGCCAACGTCTCCCCCACTAACGTCACCAGTCTCTTCTTCTCATTAGCCGTCTTCTTATTCAGCCGTTCTCTACTTCAAGTAAGTAGTTCAAGTAAGGTTCTAATAAAAAAATTGAGGCTTAATGTCATTCTTAACATATATTTTGATTGTTTACTAAAGGGCGATACTCACGGTTCAGCCTGAAAAATATCCAGCGCCGCGGCCTTGAAGCGGTACCTAGTAGGAAAAATTAAAAATGATTGTCACTATTAACACTACTGACTGCCAATTGACACTGACATGATGCTTGATCTACAGACTGGATCGTGAGTATGGCCCTTAAGACAGCAAGAACCTATAATTAGCACATTCTTTTACATTAAATTATAATATATGTTAAGGTACATTACCTAGTGATCGCTTGGATTCCTAATGTAGGTGTTGAGGAAACACCACGAAGCATAGTGCAGTTTTGAGCATTTCACATTTCATTGGAGGAGTTCTAATTGCGAGCTGCAACGCGCTCCGCAGCGCGGAGTCACTCTTGAAATTAAATCTTTTGTGAATCTTTTCGTGTAGTACATAAAGTTTAATTATGAATCGCTATCTTAAAAAAACGAGCGAGCCTTACAGTAGTCGCATATGATGTGTAACATTTTATGAAAATATTTTTAAAAAAACCTAGTACGATTTTCTAATATTACTAAGGCGGGTCAATAAGTCCGTGACTTTTTGAATTTCTAACCTCCTTACTGAAAAAGCAACACTACTCCTGTCAACAGGCATCTGTCAGTTGACTCCTATCAAAATTTGAACTTGCTGCGTCAGTTAGTTTGTGTTTTACAGCTATCTTTATCAGACTATCCAGTAACTTAAGGAAACAATGGAAAAAAGTGAATTTCGTGTGCTTATTAAGCATTATTTTTTGCGAAAAAAAACCATTACCGAGACCAAGGCTAAGCTTGATAAATACTATGGGGACTCTGCACCATCGATTTCAATGGTAAAAAAGTGGTTTACTGAATTTCGTTGTGGCCGTACAAGCACTGAAGATGCCGAACGTCCTGGACGCCCAGTTGAGGTCTCTACACCCGAAACAATCGAAAAAATTCACGATATGGTGTTGGCCGACCGAAGATTAAAAGTGCAAGAGATTGTGGAAGCCATAGGCATCTCGCATGGCTCAGTGGTTTCAATTTTGAATGATCACTTGGGCATGAGAAAGCTTTCCGCAAGATGGGTGCCGCGTTTGCTCACAGTCGACCACAAACGCAATCGTGTAACAACTTCACAGGAAGGTTTGGCGTTGTTTAATCACAATATGGAGGAGTTTTTTAACCGTGGACGGAACATGGATCCATCACAACACACCAGAGACCAAACAACAGTCAAAACAGTGTGTTTCTAAGGGTGAATCGGCGCCAAAGAAGGCCAAGGTGGGTTTGTCAGCCAATAAAGTTATGGCGACTGTTTTTTGGGATGCACATGGGATAATCCACATTGACTATCTTCAAAAGGGAAGAACAATTAATGGGGAATATTATGCCAACTTATTGGACCGCTTCAATGAGGATTTGAAAACAAAACCGACCTCATTTGGCCAAGAAAAAAGTTCTTTTTCACCAAGACAATGCAAGGGTGCACACATGTGCAGTTGCCATGGCAAAAATTCATGAATTGGGCTATGAATTGCTCCCACATCCACCCTATTCTCAAGATTTGGCTCCGAGTGACTACTTCTTGTTCCCAAACCTGAAAAAATGGCTCGGTGGAAAAAGATTTGACTCCAATGATGAAGTCATCTCGCAAACAAAGGCCTATTTTGAGGACCTCGACAAATCATATTTTTTGGAAGGGATAAAAAAATTGGAGAAGCGTTGGACAAAGTGTATAGAGCTCAAGGGGGATTACGTTGAAAAATAAAATGATTTATTTATCAAAAAATCTGTGTTTTATTCCAAAAGTCACGGACTTATTGACCCGCCCTCGTATGATCAAAAAATACGGAAACTTTCCAATAGAGCAGTGACAGATATCAACTTCAAAATTTAAAACAAATACTGAAATATTTTATTCGAATCTGACGGTTGGCCGTCAGATTCGAATCTACCATCGCGCGCTCATTCGTCAATTCAAATAGTGCGCGCATCAGCGACTTCCTGTTACACACTTCTGTCCCGTTTCACGAAATCGCTCCCACAAATTGCAAGAAAGCGAGAGGAAAGATGTTACACATCAAAAATCGTGCCGCGTCGCGTCTAGGTGTGGGATGACCTTGACTGATGACTTTAAAATACTGACAAATTTTAATAATTTCGTTCATAATCGCAATGCATTTACCACAAACCGATTGAATCACAAAAAGGGACATTATTCATTTACGCTATGGTTAATTTAATATCATGAATCACGATGAATGCAATAATTCGAAATTTGATTAAAAAAAAACTAACGCCATTGCCATAAAAATGTAGGCGTAATGCGGCCTGCATTCTAATTTTTATAAAAACGAATTTATGAACCGAGTGGAATTGCGGAGATTAAAAATATGAGCACAATGTTTGCCAATTTTAGACGCATCTTACAAAGAATTTGACTTTGTGTGTCCAATTTAAAGCGTTCCATAGCTGATTGTTAATAAAAGTGAGCTGACACGGTTTTATTAAAAAATTTGCGGAAATTGCTGCGGGAATTTTGCACGCATAGGACGCACTAATTATTTATTATAGACACCGTTGTAATGTTTTTAGAAACTACACACTAATGTCTAGTATATTATTAATATTTAAAATCATATTTTAAAGGAATGTCCGACTTTTTTGTTACATTTTCATGGCAAGTTAGACTTAGTCTTTTTCTTCTTTTTTTTTAATTGTATGTTTTTCCTGTCCCTCGGCAATCATTGAATTTGTATGGCAATGGCAGACGATGAACGGAACACGAAGTTTTCCGAAAGACATTATCGCAGCTGAACATCATCAATTATGTTTTGAAAAGTGGATGTAAATATAAAAAAAATATTTTAATGGGTCTGTTTCACACTCCACTGATAGGCGTTTGATAGTTTATTTGCGTGTTTTGTCTCTGTTGCTCAGAATAAAGTAGGCAGTGACAAAACTGCCGGACAAGCTATCCGGAACTTATTAGGCGATTTGGAAATGCCCTAAATAAAATATTGCTTCTGTCACTGATCTTAGACCGAAGTCGGCGTGAGTGTGACAGTACTAAGAGTGACAAGGAGAGCTAAATAGGTCAATGTCCTATTTTCCCTAAGTGGGAATCAATGGCTACTCTATTATTAACTACTCAAATTACCTTAACAAAACCTAGTGAGAAAAATAGAAATTGACTTTGTATGTTCTTTACTACCAAGAATATAAAAGCTGTTAACCACGCTGGAACTTATATTTTTTCGAGAAAATATAATATGTGTAAGAGAAACATTAACCCTCTTATTTAAATATCATTTTATCTCTTTCGTTCTTCGTATTAATGAAAGAGGAGGCATGATATTTTAACCCAGGGTTAACTTTAACCTAGATCTGCGCAAGTGGGCCTTAGTGCTGGCCGCGCCGTCTACCCAACGTACCTATAGCAAATTATTCCGCTACGGTAAATTATTGTGAAACATGCCCTTAAACCAAACATGACAAACAAGCGGCCCGCTGGCCTTAGCCATGCGGCCCCTGGGCTAATTTAAACCTGGAATCATCTAATCTGGATTGTTTACAACACGATTTATCGAACAATCCGGATATTCGCGGACAAACGGTAACCGACCCTATGTCTATAAAAGTACGCCCGATATTCGCCTAGCGGACGTGCGTTTATGACAATATTTGGTAATGTTTGAGAAACATTGATTTTTGGGGTTTTGTAATAGATGTCCGTTAGGGATTTGCTAAATAAAAAATGGCACGCAATCTTTAAAAGGTCGGTCATGCCTGCCTTAAGCACACACGTTTATACATTTTTTTGTTGGTCGATACAGTTAACGAGAAAAGCTATAGTATTGTCTAGTAAATATCACAGTCAAATGAGCGAGTGTCTCTTATGTTGCTTTTTGATGACCACTGTGGCTCAGTGGTTAGCGCGTCAGCGCTCAAGCCGGAGGGTTCGAATCCCGCTGAATGAAAAAAAAACTGTGTTCCTGGCTGGCTTTTGGATGTAAATTAAATATGTGTATAATATATAAAATCTTAAATATATGTATAGTATAAAAATAATCAAATATACACAAGTTCTTCGAGAACTTATCACGGGAGTCGGGGCCATATTGACGTAGTGTGAAAACGTCCGTAAATATTATTATTATGTTGCTCATCGGGATGAGACTCAGAGATCAGCGCTAACTTAAAATGCTCATTGGATAGTAAAGGATTAATATAATATAAGCTAACAAACATGGCTATATACGCCAGCTACCCGGCAACCGATGCATGTGAAAAGGTACTTACTAATGAAAATTTACACAACGGATAAGCTATAGCTTATATCAACACTGTATACAGTGTTGATCTCTTTGTCTGTCAAGTGATTCTAGCATATCATACGAAGATAGCAATATTGAATAGCTTATATTCTGTTGTGTTAATATTTTTATTAGTATGGGTGTAAACGTTTATTGATGACTAGCTGGTGCCCGCAAATTCGTTTCCGTGGAACTATTAATGGAAACGGAACCTTATTTTTTAAACGGAACCCTAAGATAAAAGTAGCATGAGTTACTCCTTATAACATCAGCTATCTACGAGTGAAAGTCCGGTCAAAATCGATCTGGCCGTTTCAGAGATTAGCAGGAACAAATAGACAGTAACAAATTTTATCTGTCCGTCTGTCTGTTGTAATATAGTAATGTAATTGCTTATTTGGTGTAGGTACTATACATACTATCATATAAATTTAGTACAAAGCTGTATATTTGAAATTATAAACAGACACTTCAATTTTATTTATATATTTATATAATTTTATTGATTATCCATTACCTTTCATCATTCACATTGAGACCATCATGTTCTATGATCACTCCATATCCAATTATCAAATTCTTAGTGGATAAGGAATTAATAATTAGCAATTTCAATTCCCAAAGCCCAAGCGTTAACTTGTAATAATCATAATTAATCATCCGAAGACATTAAAGACGATTACCACTAACGTTGATGAAGGTAAAATTGCCTGAGTGAGTGATGTCTATTAGGCGGTAGGCACACGGTATTAGGCGGTGATAATTGGTGGAGTACCTCCCCACCAGAACAAGAACCAGGAGACGGATAGGATACTTAAGTGCCACGTAGAGTCTGTCTGTCTGTATGTTCGCGATAATCTCAAAATTTACTGAAAGGATTCTCATAACGTTTATATTTACCGAAAATATTATTATATTCAATATAATAATATTATTTAATATAATATTTCCACATAATATAATAATATTATATTATGTGGAAATTGTTTAATTTATGACGATAATTGTTGAGGTGTCGGAAAAAATCAAGCCGTCTGAGAACTTTTATCGAAAACGCTACCTAACCTAACCCGTTGGAGATAAATAGCAAAACAATGCATGGTGGTATTGTTTCTCTTGTATAGGTCTACAAAAAAGTCCGCGATGGTATAGATATGTCTATCTTACAGAATAAGTTACTATACCCATTCTAAGTATAAAAAATGATCAGAAATAATGTGGTATTTTCATAAGCTATTTAGACGGATACAATTGAATTATCCTTATCTAGGAGATTATATCTAGGAGATATCTTAAAATTAAAAAGATTGTACGAAAATGTATTATAAGGTATATATGTTCACACTGTGCTATTTACTATATTGCAGGTCTATTTGCTAAAGGAGTTTTTTTGCCACGAACACTCTTCCACGCGGGCGAAGCTTCGGGCAAAAGCTAGTACATGATATTACGAGACAACGACAAAAATTGTTATTTAATTTCCTAATTTTTTCGAAGCCTTTTTGCGTGCCTACACTGGCCTGACATGAACATAGACGACGATGAACGAGTTTAAATAAAAAAAACATACCGGTTGTCTGTAAAGTCGGTTTACTGACAATAGTTGGACGTGACAACGTCAACAACAACAACAACAAAAACAACAACTTACTACTTGGTACTTGGTAACGATAACGGGTAATAGGTAACGCATGAGTCATGTTTTTTCGTGCGTGCAGCCGGCTCCATCGATTTATAAGACGTTATCACGTCAAAAACATTACATAGCAAATTTTGTATGCATTCTACTAGTTTCAGGAACCAGATTAAATTTGCTGTATAATGTAATTATTTCCTTCTGCAGGCTAGTATAGTTTATTTTGTATCTACAGAACAAATGCATCACGATTCACGCACGACTGAAAACGCGGGCCCAGCGGCGTAGTGCGTACGTAATAACTATTTTTTAATATGTGGGGGCGCGTCACGTCTTTGTTATTTATTTATAAGTTCTTCTAAATACCTAACATCGAAAAATATATATTTTTAAACCTACATTAAAGACGAATACATGTGTGAAAATGTACAAACGCAAATATTTATCTACCGATCCGGCTCAAAGGACCAAGCCTATATTTATACTCCGCATTTACATCCCGCAGCTCTCAAACGCTCATTGTTCTGAATAAGTCGCGGGATATATATGGATAATGGCTAAGGCTGATCTTAATTAACTTTTGTGATACATTTGGAAACGATTTTTATGAGAAGTAAGGCGGATCGTACGTGGCGTGTGACATGTACCATGGAACAAGTTGCCGCTTGACCAGGCAGATGAAAATCGCTTAACAACGCCGTTGAATCGTGCGCACGCATGATTACTCACGTGTCAATAGTCAATACATAGTTCAACCACTTCTGCAGTCGTTGCTGTCACTTCTCTTGTGTTTAAATATTTTGAGGAGTCCAAGTGAAAAGGAAAATGTATAGAAACTGGTCGATCAGAGAGTATGAACTTTGTCGATATCACGATAATTAAGAGCAGATTGGACTGTGTAGTTGCGATGTTTTACGTCTGACAGGCACCCCGCGATGGCTCATAGTTGCATTGCCTCTTTGTGTTGTATGAATGTATGAATGTAATGTAATGTAATGTAATTAATGGTCAATTTGCTTAGGTCTTGCAAGCCAAAAAATATTCCACGGTTCGACACATGGACACTAATAATATATAAGGTTCGGTAAAGTCCAGTACGGATATTTTGGGAATATGATCTACTGCTTACGTATAAACGTTTAGGCAGAAAAATAATTGTTTTACTCGAAAAGTAAAATCTTCCTTTAAATGGGCGAGTTTGCGTTGAATGGAGATTCACCCTTCATATATCCAAAATATCCGTAGTTGATTTTACCAAACCTTATATAAATTTTGTATTTAAATCGTGTTCGAATAATAATAGTTAATTCTACTTAATATTATAAATGTGAATGTGAGTTTGTTTTTTTGGTTTCACGTTTCACGTTAAAACTACTAAACCGATCATCATGAAATTTGGCACACATATGTCCTTCCCCGTGGTCTACTTTAGATCACGGGGAAGTTTGTCCTTCCCCGTGATCTAAACTAGACCACTTTGGGGGCTTGTACTGGGGGAAAATTTACGGTTCCCGTGGGATAATGTCCGGGCGGAGCTGGTTAATAGTAATAAAATTATCTTTAAATTTTTAGTACGTTTATATTCTCAGTGAGTAATTTTAATGTATTCAATACATTAAACAGAAATGTCAAGTGTGCCTAAGCTTTCGAGTTAAAATCACAGAACATTTACCCTTAATATACTACTTATATATATAGGCTGTTACAATTGTTTTCAAGTTTGCTTCGCAGTACCATGTTTGAAATTTGAGAGACTTGATTAGCGCCATGTAAGACCGTATGCTGCACGCTTTGTCTCAGAGCATTTCCACATTGTCCGATCTGACTTTTATAGGTCGCCTATACGATATTGGGCCAAGTATATTAAAACATTTTGAACCCTCGACGCAAAAAGTGGGGTGTTAAAAGTTGGATTTGTCTGTTTGTCTGTGTGTCTGTCCGTGGCATCGTAGCTCCAAAACAAAAGGTCCGATTTAGATGCCTTTTTTTGTTTGAAAGATGGATTTTACAGCCGCAACTCCTGCAGTGTTTCACCGCCGACGATACGGCACAAAACTAATGCGCAACAACGACGCGGCTGGAATTGCGGCACGTGTGTAAACGCTTTAACCCAGCCTAACGGTTCCCGCAATGGTGACAAGTCGGCTACAGATTTTCTTTGTGGACGGTGGCCTCTACCTACAGTTAAGGGGCTCGGTTGTCTTTGCCTACCTTATATGGAAATAAGCAAGAATGTGTGTGTATGAAATAGTAGCTTTTTCCCGCAGCTCCGCCCGCATAAATATAGTACCCCACGGGAATACTGTACTTTTTCGAGATAAAAGTAGCCAATGTTTTAATCCAGAGCCTAAGCTACTACCATACCAAATTTCATTGAAATCCCTTTAGTAGTTTTTGCGTGAAAGAGTAACAAACATCCATCCATCCATCCTCACAAACTTTCACATTTATAATACTAGTTGTTTCCCGCGGCTCCGCCCGCGTAAATATACTATTGAGTATCCCGCGGGATTATTGTACTTTTTCGGGATAAAACGTAGCCTATGTTTTAATTCAGAGCCTAAACTACTACTGTAGTATTCCGCTATTGCACGTTAGCACGCATTAATACTGGCTCGCCAATGCTCTAACACACACGTCCCCCTCGCTTGGCCGCTACATGATGACTGACATCTAAACTGTCACCGTGACACGTCAACTGTCATCTGTGGCTAGAGCACTCGAGACAGTATGATATCTATGCTACATACACAGTCATACACTACAACTACCGTACCAAATTTCATTAAAATCCGTTCAGTAGTTTTTGTGTGAAAGATATCAATCCATCCATCCATTCTTCCTCACAAACTTTCACACTTATAATACTAGTAGGATTAGTAGGATAATAGTGGGATGTACCTGCCTTTCACATTGTCCGCCCCGATGTCGGTTATCTTCTTTATCAAACATCGAACTTCAGATATTTTAATCGCCGACGTCAACATATACCTACTAAATGTCGGATAAATGCTGTGAAAACGCTTTCAACCTCATACACTAATAATTCTAGTTATTTAGACTAATTCGAGATATGTTGAGCAAATACCCTATTTTGTGTGAAATTAACATGGTATGTGACGTGAAATGTGTAACGTTACATAGTGTAAAACGTGAATAATTGTCATATCTGGCTAAAAACCGTATGGCCATTATTAGTAGGTTGTTTTTATTAAATAAATAAAAAAACACGTAAATTGTGTATGGTTAAATTTTTATCACTACATAGTATAAATCAAAGTCACTTTTTCTGTCTGTCCTTATGTATGCTTAGATCTTTTAAACTACGCAACGGTGTTTTTAAACGGTTTTATTTAGCTTGGCCAGTTTATTTATTTGTTTGGTCAAATTTAGTAATTGGAATTTTACCCCCTTCCTGACACCAGATCGATCTGATATTTGGTACCCACTCTTAATCTTGATAACAATACAATAATAAAAAAAAATTATGACTGTAAATCCAAAATGGCCGCCGATACAAAATGGCGGATTACATATTACTTTACAACAACCTCTATATGGGTATCAAATGAAAGGGCTTTATTGGTAGAATAGAGCTCACTATAAAAAAATAAAAGCAAGATGGCCGCCGCCACAAAATGGCGGATTACATATTTTCCACAACTACCTCAATATATGTGTCTAATGAAAGGGCTTGATTAGTAGAATAGAGCTCATTCTGAAAAAATAAAATCCAAGATGGTCACCGCGACAAAATGGCGGATTATTCACAATCACCTCAATACAGGTGTCTAATGAAAGGGCTTGATTAGTAGAATAGAGCTCATTCTGAAAAAATAGAATAGTTTTGACAGTATAGGTATATTTACTTTTACAACTTAGAGTCGGGATCCGAGCATGGGTCTCCCACCCAAGTCAAGATTTTGTATCGTGTCGAGGACTGTATGGCGTTAGGGTGACTAAAAATGATACGTCGTTAGCGGTACAACACCCAAGTTAAGGTAAAAGGTTAAAACGTGCCGAGAACTGTGTGGCATTAGGGTGGATAAAAATGATATGTCGTTAGCGTTTTCCCCTCAAGACTTGGGCGCATCTTGTTGCATATAGCCTTGCCCCTCTACTGGACCTCTGGGGGGGTCGACCGTTATAACGTTTTTGGAAGGATTGTGTATAGAAGAGTTAGATTGCAACAAATTGTCAGGAAATAAACCATGTAATAGTGAGGCATTAAATGAACTCAGTATCTGTACTCTCAGTACTCACTACTCACTACTCAGTAATGAGAAGTATCATCTAGCAACAAGACTAAAAACTTGAAAATAAATTAAATAAAAAAATATTTTTATGTTAAACGGTTTTATTACAATAAAAATAATGTAGGTAATGTACTAAAACCTAAAAATTAATTCGATAAGTCCTAGCTACCAAATCGCACCAATCTTTACATCAATCTGGGCTATTGATCAGACAAATAATAAAATCGTTGGGCGCGTGAAACTATCATATCATACGAGGGCGGGTCAATAAGTCCGTGACTTTTGGAATAAAACACAGATTTTTTGATAAATAAATCATTTTATTTTTCAACGTAGTCCCCCTTGAGCTCTATACACTTTGTCCAACGCTTCTCCAATTTTTTTATCCCTTCCAAAAAATATGATTTGTCGAGGTCCTCAAAATAGGCCTTTGTTTGCGAGATGACTTCATCATTGGAGTCAAATCTTTTTCCACCGAGCCATTTTTTCAGGTTTGGGAACAAGAAGTAGTCACTCGGAGCCAAATCTGGAGAATAGGGTGGATGTGGGAGCAATTCATAGCCCAATTCATGGATTTTTGCCATGGCAACTGCACATGTGTGCACCCTTGCATTGTCTTGGTGAAAAAGAACTTTTTTCTTGGCCAAATGAGGTCGGTTTTTTTTCAAATCCTCGTTGAAGCGGTCCAATAAGTTGGCATAATATTCCCCATTCATTGTTCTTCCATTTTGAAGATAGTCAATGTGGATTATCCCACGTGCATCCCAAAAAACAGTCGCCATAACTTTATTGGCTGACAAACCCACCTTGGCCTTCTTTGGCGCCGATTCACCCTTAGAAACCCACTGTTTTGACTGTTGTTTGATCTCTGGTGTGTTGTGATGGATCCATGTTTCGTCCACGGTTACAAAACGGCGCAAAAACTCCTCCATATTGTGATTAAACAACGCCAAACCTTCCTGTGAAGTTGTTACACGATTGCGTTTGTGGTCGACTTGCGGAAAGCTTTCTCATGCCCAAGTGATCATTCAAAATTGAAACCACTGAGCCATGCGAGATGCCTATGGCTTCCACAATCTCTTGCACTTTCAATCTTCGGTCAGCCAACACCATATCGTGAATTTTTTCGATTGTTTCGGGTGTAGAGACCTCAACTGGGCGTCCAGGACGTTCGGCATCTTCAGTGCTTATACGGCCACAACGAAATTCAGTAAACCACTTTTTTACCATTGAAATCGATGGTACAGAGTCCCCATAGTATTTATCAAGCTTAGCCTTGGTCTCGGTAATGGTTTTTTTTCGCAAAAAATAATGCTTAATAAGCACACGAAATTCACTTTTTTCCATTGTTTCCTTAAGTTACTGGATAGTCTGATAAAGATAGCTGTAAAACACAAGCTAACTGACGCAGCAAGTTAAAATTTTGATAGGAGTCAACTGACAGATGCCTGTTGACAGGAGTAGTGTTGCTTTTTCAGTAAGGAGGTTAGAAATTCAAAAAGTCACGGACTTATTGACCCGCCTTAGTATATTTACTCTAGATACGCAATGCCCAACGATTTTATTATTTGTCTCATCAATACCCCAGATTGATGTAAAGATTGGTGCGATCTGGTAGCTAGGACTAACATAAAAATATTTTTTATTTAATTTTTAATAGATAGAGTGATTCAAGAGAAAGGTTTATATGTACTTAGTCTGGCCATAAATACTGTTACAATTAAAAATAAACAAAATATTACATTCAAATATTTTGGAATCTGTCATTTTTATATGATTGTTCATTGAGTTTTCTCATCTTGGCGCCAATACATTTTACAATATTTTGCGATATTAAAATGGAGTGGGGTGATAAAGAGAACCGAATCGCTGTGATTGCATTACACAAAGTAGGTATGGAGCCAAATGCAATTTTTAAAACTCTCCATACGCTTGGTATAAGTAAAATGTTTGTGTACCGGGCTATTAATAGGTACAATGAGCCTCCTCTGTTTGTGACAGAAAAAGATCTGGCCGTCCACGTAGTGTTTGTACGAAAAAGGTGGTCAAACCAGTAAGGGAAAGAATTTGAAGAAATCCTGTCCGAAAGCAAAAGATCTTATCTCGGGAGATGAAGATAGCACCTAGAACCATGTCGCGTATTTTAAAAGATGACTTAGGACTTGCAGCATATAAGGAGGCCTTTGGAGGCCTTAGGAAACTCTTGAAAATATGTTAAAACTATGCTATAGAACACGGCTTGGAGTACAATGTTAGCAAGAGTGAGTACATGATATTTAAATGCAAAAGTAATATTTTAAATTTTCAAGATTTTTCGCTACCACCACTCTTGCTTAACGGAGTACCTCTAAGTCGTGTCACTAAGTTTAAATATCTAGGCCATGTGGTGACAGACTGTCTAAGTGATGAGGAGGATATTGAGAGAGAACGCAGGGCGCTATCGATTCGTGGTAATATGTTGGCACATAGGTTTGCCAGGTGTACGGCGCCTGTCAAAATTACGCTTTTCAAAGCATTTTGTCAGACGTTTTACACTGGTGGCCAACTTTACACAGAGGGCCTATGGTGCCTTGCGTGTTCTCTACAATAACATTTTCAGGTCTCTGTTCCGTCTCTGTCGGTACTGTAGTGCATCCGGGATGTTTGCCGATGCAAGAGTAGACGACTTTCACGCGGTAATGCGAAAGAAAGTAGCGTCGATAGTACACCGAGTGCGGGGGAGCCAGAATAGAGTTTTGAGAAAGATAGGAAACAGATCAGACACTGCTCTCCTTCGCAGGCTAACTGAACTGCATGTCAGGGTAGCGAGCTAAGGAGCGTGTGAATTATTTTAATTATTTTAATCTTAATTTATTGTATCCCCCCTGTATGTAAGTTTTAAGCAGCAACTCTTATTTATTTATATTTTATATGGACTATGATGTCTGAAAATAAATGAATTTTATTTTTATTTTATTTATTTTTATAAGAGACGTACTGGTCATTTCTTAACTGATAATTTAATAGAAGAATAGGTTGGTAAAATCTAAACACCTAAAAATGGAAGCGGTACGCAAAGGGGTCACAGGAAAATTTTGTTTACGGATGATAAATTTTTTACAATTGAGCAACATTTTAACAAACAAAATGACCGTTTTTATGCTCAAAGCTCTAAGGAAGCTTCCCAATTAGGCGACAGAGTGCAACGCGGGCACTATCCGACTTCAGTGATGGTTTGGTGGGGTATTGGCTATAAAGGAGGGACTGAGCCATACTTTTGTGAAAAAGGTATCAAAACATCGGCACAAGTGTATCAAGATACCATTCTTGAGAAGGTAGTGAAGCCCCTTAACAACACCATGTTCAATAACCAAGAATGCTCCTTCCAGCAAGACTCGGCACCGGGTCATAAAGCTCGGTCTACGCAGTATTGTTTGGAAACGAACGTTTCGGATTTCATCAGAGCTGAAGACTGGCCGTCGTCTAGTCCCGATCTTAATCCCCTGGATTATGATTTATGGTCAGTTTTAGAGAGTACGGCTTGCTCTAAACGCCATGATAATTTGGAGTCCCTAAAACAAACCGTACGATTGGCAGTGAAGAATTTTCCCATGGAAAGAGTGCGTGTCCAATATCCAATTAAGTGCCATAAATACATTTTAAGTGCAAAATGAAAAATATAGATCAATTTGGTCCTTTACAGCGTGTAATTTAAATGAATATTTTCGAAGATATTACAGATTTCAAATGCAGGGACATAGCGGTTGGACCGGCCGGGGGGCCGGTGGCATGTGCCTAGCTGCCCGTGCCCAGATCATACTCATTGTTATGTTTGGCATTTTCAGAAGCTATTTAGACGAATACAGTATGATCGTTATCAAATTAAATACGTTAGTCACTTTAAGCATTTTATACACATTATATTAGCTCTGTAAACCATACAGTTTAAATTAATAATAAAATTAGAAGACATCGTAAAATTTATATTCAAGCGCGAAAAATATATAGGATCAAGCGGTTTCGCACGTCGCGTCGAGGTGTCCCGAGGGTCCCGTTTTTACCCATTGGGTACGAAACCCTAAAAACATTTCCAATGTTGCATACAGAAGAATATTGCAGTGAGTAGAGTTATTTGCTGAAGAAGTTTTTTCTCCAGGAACACTATTCCACGCGGGCGAAGTCACGGGCACAAGCTAGTAAGAAATAAAAAAAAGTTGTCTGCAATAAGAAAAGACACCTAAAAATAAAAAATCTTAACTAATCCTTTTTCGCGGCTTCTACTGTTCTTTACATATTTTCTTTCATTACCTTAAGTACGGTAAAGTAGGTACTTACCTATAAAAAATATGTTTCAAAACATCGGTAATAAACATTGATAAAATCCGCGCAAGTATAACAAGGAGTATTTTCAACAAAGGTGGTAGCCCTAGCGGCGTTAATAAGTCACTTTTACTCGTAACTTTTCTTTTGTTTCGCGGATTAAAAGGGATTTTCCATTAATATTAATTATTTCTCCAACTTAAATCAACCGCCAAAAGGTTAAGCTGGGAAAGTTAATCGATTAACCCAAATACTAAAGAGGACTGAAAAGTTAATAGGTGCGAAGTCGTTGCGGTTATGAGTTTGTTGAGTATTTTCCTTTTAGCTGGTTAGAATAATGGTAAACGTATTAATTTCTCATGTCACTTGTAAATAAAACTACCATAACAGTACTCATTTATAATAATAATGTCTATGGACGCGTCACACCACGTCAACCTGGCCCCATGCTAAGTCACCCGAAGAACTTGTGTTACGGGGACCTAACAACGGGAAGTATATTAATACATTAATACAATGGGGAATGTGGGAGTAGTGGGAAGCCCCAAAGGGAGATCTCCGACCGAGCGAGCTGGTATGCCGCGTAGGTCTAAGATCACTTGTAAGCATTTGAGATGTTATATAATATATTACGCCAAACTGTGAAAACTTCGATAGAGCGATTCAGGATCGTGGCGCTAATTGATCCACCACATATTAAGTGTTTTATTATATTATACACATATTTAATATACATCCCATGATTCAGGAACACAGAAAACTTTTTGTTCCTTTGGCGGGTATCGTACCAGCGACCTCCGGCTTGAGCGCCAAAGCACTCCACCACCACCGAGCCACAGAAGTAGTTATTACGTAATATACGTATAAGTATTGTCCTTGTGGTTGATTAAAATCTATCCATATCATATATCACTAGTAAATAAAACTAACCTAACAGTATTTTATCGGGTTTTCA
The DNA here is from genome assembly GCA_963565745.1 of Phengaris arion. NCBI lineage: Eukaryota > Metazoa > Arthropoda > Insecta > Lepidoptera > Lycaenidae > Phengaris > Phengaris arion. The sequence goes on along the minus strand of OY751450.1, from coordinate 8,919,866 downwards.
TTTTATTAACGAAATTTTGGCAAATTATATAGGCGTTAGACTTTTTAGAGCAAGGGCAAATAAGCAGAGGGGAGGGTTTAACCATTGATCAACCACTTTGTTTTGAGTCACACAATACACCTTGGTCCCCGAGACCTATCAAACATTTTTATAGGTAAAATAAAAACCAATTTAGGAAATTAGGTTTTTATTTTGTCACATAAATGTATTATACCTCTATAAATTATAAATCACTATGAAAACTTACTAAATAGCAACAAAATTTTAAAAATATCTTTGCTTTTGCACTTGAAAAAACTTAACAAATTTTAGTGTCACAGTTATTTGTAAAAAAAAATTGAAAAAAAGGAGATTTTATGAAATCACTCATTATTCTTATAAAATAAAACTACGAAAAACGAAAAAATAAACAAAAAGTAGATAATATTCATACAAAATTTTGAAACGTGCAATATGTACACTTACTCATTAGGAAGACATTTCGTACATACTTTGTTGGCACAAATAAGGTAATTCAAAAATTATGTCAACTGTATCTTCATCTAAGGGGTTCACAGCTTCCATTTTCCTGCGTTTGTAAGGCCATTTAATAGTCTAAAAATAATAGAAAATCGGAAAATTTAATTAAAAAATGTAACACAAAACAACCTCCTTGGTCCCTGTGACCATCAACCAATCAATGCTAACCTCCTGGATAAGCGCACACGCACGTCCTTTCACTGGCACCCACGGCGCTGCACTGTAGAAAAGTATCTTAGTACTTATTAAGGCACGGAATTCAAATAGAAAAAATTGCTGAGTTATAGGTTTTTAATGTTTGTTGTTGGTCCCAGGGACCTAGGGTGGTTAATTAAGGGTTAACTATCATCACACAGTACTAACGTGTATACCATACCGTAATATCCCACGAACCCGTGTTATGGGCTATATAGACATCGGATTATTATCATATATTACATAACTGAATGGTATCTGCACTACTTCACAATACACGATGGCATTTTAGCGATATAAAAAGGCGTAAAAACCTTAAAAACACAATAATATGTACGTCGCAATGTTCCCGCGACGCAACCGCACGACCTGAGTGTGGCAACCGACTGAAGCGCCGCGCGGTGTCGTTTTTTAGGCTGATCCGGAATCCGTAAGGCCGGGGAAAATTTAGAGCACTGAAAATAGAACTCTGCGCGTTATAGAATAGAGTAGAAAATCGAAGTGTCGAGTGTTGAAACATATATGACATTGACATTTGACTTGACACTCGTGTGTTCTAATTTCAGCTGTATTAGCGCAGAGTTCTAATTTGACTGCTCTGAATTTTCGCCGGCCTTACGGATTCCGGATCATACAGTACCAGCCTTAGCCTCGCCCGCCGCGGTAATTTTTTCGTGGAACCATTTTTTTGGCTCGGTTACGCTTCGTTATACGTTACGTTTAAAGTATTGTTATTGGTCGCTTCGCAAATCAATCGTAATGTCCGATCGCACGTAAGTGGGGCCTTGTAAAAACCCAGCTCGAGTTTTCTAACACTGTAATTCGTATATATTTATATTAATACTAGCTGTATGTATTTTTAATGCCACATCATATGAATATAAAAACACAAAAAATTGACGAAAAAATAAAAAAATTGATATATGTTATCGATTGTACGGTAGGTTCTTGGTGGAAATAAATTCATGTTTCACAGTAGTAACACACAGGACTTCTTGCACTATTTCCACTTTAATAAGTATTTTACATTAATTTTAATATATTACACAATGTTGTAATGGTATAATATATTAAAATTAATGTAAAATACTTATTAAAGTGGAAATATTGCAAGAAGTCCTGTGTGTTATTACTGTGAAACAATATAAAATATATTTAGGGGTGGGTATACACCCTTATCATTTAGGGGTTGAAAAAAGTAGATTACGACCGATTCTCAGACCTACCGAATATGCAAAAAAATCATAAGAATCGGTCCAGCCGTGTCGGAGGAGTGTGTAACACTAAGACACGATAATTTTATGTATACATTAGATATTTGTATGACTAAATAAAAAATCGATTGAAGAGTACAGACGTACATCATAATATTGTGTCTTAACCTTACTTATTGTTGCAGAGATTTGCGATGCCTGCGGAACACGATACACACGAATCTCATGACTACCTACATACTGTCCGCCTGCAGCTGGATGCTGAATTTAGCTTTACAGGTATGTCGGCTGTTATAACTTGTTTTAATAACGAGACGGATTGCAGTAAATGTAGTCCTCATATAACGTCAATCAATCAATTGACGGGATGTTGACTTAATTTGACTCATATCACTTATTTGTGTAAACGCATTCTCATTATAGACTTATATACAAGAGTAGGTATTGCCCGCAACTTCGTACGCGCAAAAAGAAATCCTGCTGTATCGCTGCCAAATGTATGGTCATTTTGCAGCGATACATAGTAAGTAGCCTATGGGTTAATCCAGAGTCTAAACTACTACCATACCAATTTTTATTAAAATCCGTCCAGTTATTGCGTGAAAGAGTAACAAACATCCACACATCCATACATTCTTACAAACTTACCCGTTTTATTAGTAACTACATAGTTCAGTGGTAACGGGATATTTTTTTGGAGGGAAACTGCTCTAGCGGCATCGAGAGCGAAATTTCATGGCTACGTCACGTCACGGGTCACGCCACGATATTCGATATAGCGACATCTATCGGAAGCTACTTATACTTCATACACTACAACTTGACTTTCTAAACGCTAAGTGTACAAAATGTAATTTTCTATTCTTTTCAGAAGTGATTTTCTTTAGGCACTATAAAAGTATTTTTGAATTTTAAATGATGAATAAAATTTCATTTCTTCCAAGTGTACGTTATGTTTTTTTTTTATTTTCATTATTATTTTTCTACCTAAACGTATTTAATAAGCTGTAAATCTAAGCTAATAAAAATATGCTGTGTACCTACCCAAAGTGTCCTTAATTAATTTTACTAAATCTTATACGTATAGATTACTGTAATATTATTGAAATTGAAATATCAATTACCTTTCTTCCTTTTCAATTTTTTCAATTCAAATTCCATTCCTTATTTCTAAAATTGTGAAAACTCAGTTGAGTTAATAGCGGTGAGCCAAGTAATAAGAGCTAAGGTGCTTATTGATCGAAAATGTTGAAATCATCAATAAAAATCTAGAAATCAGCTGCTGTTGTTCCATAATAGGTATTTTGTTTCCTAAAAGTGTAGAGTTTAGTACGTGACAAAACATTAGGCCCCTTACCTGATTGTAATCTCCCATTTTACAGTAATTTAAAAAAAAGTAACTACCTAATAGTTCTGTGCTACTTATAGGTACTACATACATAATATAATAATAATAATATCTATGGACGCTTCACACCACGTCAATCTGGCCCCGTGCTAAGTATCCGAAGAACTTGTGTTGCAGGTACCCGAAAACGGGAAGTATATTTAATAATTTTATACTATACATATATTTAAGATTTTAATTATATTATACACATATTTAATATACATCCATGACCCAGGAACACAGAAAAATTTTTTGTTCCTTCGGCGGGATTCGAACCCGCGACCCCCGGCTTGAGCACCAAACCGTTGAACCACTGAGCCACAGAGGTCGTCAATCTATGAAAAAATCGTCAGAAAGTAATTATTGCTATAAATCACCTTTTGTGTAACACAAAACAAATTATAAGATAGGATCGCATTGATATTGAGTGTTCGGATTAGACAAAACTTTTAAACTAGTCGCTAGACTTTGTCTGCAAAAGTTTTGACTATCTGTATTAGGCATAGAGCTCTAGAAAACGTGCAGCTTATATTAAGGTATCAAAATATAGTTTAATATAATAATATTTTATATTACTAGCTATGACTTAAGTTTGATGATTTGATAAATATATTATCATCAAACGTAGCCAAACTTTTCTATATTAAAGAATGTAAAAGACACGTTAAATTTAGAATTTCCAAACAATTAGAAGGTCGATAGTACAAAATAAAACTCAAACCAAAGAGATACGCTATAATATTACATTTAGAACCTGTTTTACTATCAAAATTTACTTGAGTTTTAAAAAGTTCTGTTTCTGCTTACTTTATATTGAGCGACAGAGACAAAACATGCAAATATGCTATCTTACACGTATAGGGACTATAATAATATGATCCGGAATCAGGTAGGCCGGCAAAATTCAGAGCAGTGAATAGAACTCTGCGCTTTTACAATAGAGCAGAATGAACACACAAGTGTCGAGTCAAATGTCAATGTCATATATGACAGTTCGACACTCGACACTTCGATTTTCAAATCTATTCCATTAGCCAGAGTGCTGTTTTCAGTCCTCTGAATTTTCCTGGGCCCGCCGTATTCCTGATCAAATGTCCCAACCCTAAGATATTGAATTCTAAAAGCAATCATATATATTAAACTTATTGATTTTCAATTCAAACACATACCAGCAAACTTAACGAATAAAATCCTAGTTTCCGATAGAATTAGACTCAAGTGCTGTACTGCTGTACTTTTACGAACAAACAATATGAAACCCGCTCTAGAGAGTTCACATGTAGTTCACAACTTGTTGGGGATTCTGTAACCAAGACACGCAAAATGAGACCCTGAAGTAGGGCCAACTTTTGTGCTTCAAAAAAGGGTCACGTCACGCGTCACTAGAATGATCATCGTCCCTTTACAGTTTTGATGTTATCAATGAGCTTGTGCATGAAACTTCGATTCGATGTCTGTTCGCATGGATAACGTCGCACATCCACACAATTATCATAATATAATACACATTGTAGTGTTGTAGTGTAATATTATGGTTATTTGACGCCATTTTTAGGGTTCCCTGTCCCGTTTTTTACGGGATCCTACTAAGACTTCGCTGTCCATCCGTCTGTCGGTCTGTCTCATGGACCGTGTAACGGTAACGGCAATCAACCTGCTTCAAAATTAGATTCCCTGATAGTACAATGTCTTGGCGACAACTTACGGTTTGAAAATGATTTGTGTTCATCCATTTAGATGTTTCACATCTCTGCATCGGTCAGGCGTCTCGCCGGGGCTTATTACTTTCTTAAATACACAGTAAACAATTCAAAGTAAACTCAAGTGGCCTGAACAATTTTCAATTGATTCATCACAATGTTATTCTTCTTCTTATATAAAAAAAATATTGCAATTCCAATGTCACGCTAAAACACGAGAACGCCGAACTGTAGGACCGATTTGGCTAAAATTGATCTTAACATTATTGCGGGAGTTCAGGGAAGGTGAAAGAACATTAGAAGAATTGCAAAAAAATACTAAAAATGACACTCAGATTTTCCCATACTTACTGTTCCTAACTGTAAAAGCCTATGTCCTTCCCCGTGGTCTACACTATGTCTGTGCCCATCAAACTTCCGTCCAGTACTTTCGGAGCCTATTCAATGCAAAGAAACAAAGTTTTCCTCTTTATAATATTAGTATAGAGGTATATATAGTTTATATCCTAGATATATTCAGTTTATTTACCTTCATAGAGTCAGGTCACATCATACATTTTCAACTAGAAATCAAAATATTATTTATGTATGTAGTCATATCAAACTTCTAGATAATTCCACTAGACTCCAACTTAGCCAACAATACATAATTCTCCACAACGCCACACGAACTTCCAATGCCATTAAGTTAGCGGACAGATCCCGTTCGGATTTTCAGGCTGTTCGCTCGCGGGCACGTCAATACGCCTACGGGAATGAGTCAGCGCGCCGACCGAAACGGGATTATATCGAAAATAGTTAAAAGAATTGGGCTTATGAGCAAACACAGAAATCCAATAAACCAGAGGCGAGTGATATAATTGCCTGCCTCTAGTAAAGAGCGATAAAGCCGATAATATTATGTCAAAAAGCGATAAACATGACAGTGTGTCGCGGTTTGACCCCGTCTCGCTCGCGCTTGTTGTAGTTTATCGTGCTAGAAGAAACCCACCGGTGATTAACTACCTAGAGTAAAGAAGAGAAATAGTGGCTACTGGCGATTTTTTTACCTGTGGGCTTAGCACAAACAATTGACAACAACGTATTCGTCACGTTATCGAACCAGAATTTTTGGGAAATCCTGACAGCACGTGTACAAATTTCATTCGATAATTTTACGAACACGTTGTTTTTAATTGCTCTTGCAAAGCCTACATTTTAACGTGTTTAAAATGTGTTCACTTGTCAGACAAAGACAGCAACATTGAATCATTATATTAATACGTGAAGCAAAAATTTCATGTACGGTTTTACGAGAATTGTGTATATGGAGCAGTGTGAAATTTGGCACATTTAAAGTGTAATTGGAGGAAGGCCTTCCAAAATGTAATACTTTTAAAAATTACGCTTAGAACTACAATAAATTTATAAAAATAACAACAACACACTACCTCACTCACTCTAGCATGTTTGTTTATATTACAGTAGGTTTGACACAATTGTCAATGAGTGTCCATCTTTCTTTCACTATCCGTAAACAATATTTACTATTATTTTTAACCGGCTTCCAAAAAATTATTTGTTTTATATTTTGTGTGTAATTATTGTTGAACATACAAATATTATATATATATATATTATGTTCAACAATAATTCCGCCGTCTGTGGACTGACGTGATGTAAAGGGTATAATCCCAAGGTGATCCCGTTTTCACTCGATCCATGAGGAATCGAGGGAACTCCTCGAAATTTATATAGACACATATGGTGATTTTTACTTTTTCTGAAGTAGGGGAGAGGGGGGCAGCTTTGACCAGGGGCAGCTTTGAATATTTAACATTTACAAAGTTAGGGCTAGGGCAATTTCAATAAAATCATAATTTTAAAGTTGGCAACACTATCAGCCACATAGGTCACGTGGAATTTGCGGTAATTTACATGTGGAAAAAAGTTTTTCGCCATGTTTATTTGTGACACTTCATTGGAACCGTTTTGGCTAGAATGTTTACGGCCACAAAAATTGTGTTTGAAGTTATGGTAAGTGCTAATGTTTTAATTATGTTAAATCGCTAGGCTTTTGTGGAGGTATGAGTTTTTATTCAAGCAGTGTGTTTTTAGGCCAAAAATATTCAATTTCTCTAAAAAGACCACGTGGGGCAGTTGTGAACATAACAAAGGAACTTTGAACTATTCAAAGCTGCCCCATGTTATTTGTTCGGTACGCAAGAAATTGTGATATCTTTAAGCTACATTAATCCTTTAATATACATAATAAACCTGTTTAAAATATAAATAGGAGATTTCTTTTACATGACAAACTTTAAACAACGTCTTTTGTTTTAGGAAAAATGTTTAGAAATTATAAAAAATAGCTGAACCAAGACGTAGACGAGGAAGACATCAATAATGCTGTGGATGAAGTGATAATTAGAAATATGAAACTCCGACAAGCTGCTGCGACGTTTAACGTGAAACACAACACTTTATTTTATAGAATAAAAAACCATAAGGAAGCACAACAAACAAAACACATCGAAGTACACAGATCACAGATTTTCGATAATGATGAAGTGAGAATGCTCGAGGAGTACTTACTGAAGAGCTCCCGGATGAATTATGGTCTTACTTATAAACAGACAAGGGTTTAGAATCCTTGCCTGTTTAAATTAAGACCATAATTCATCCGGGTTTCAATTCAGTAAGACCTTTGCCCTAGGCTAGAGCCTATTAATATGGTACAGCATTAAAAAAATGTCGAACAAAGTGGACAGAAAACCAGGAGGCTGGAATAGAAGGGTTAAAAGACTTTGTGAACACAGACAGCTTTCCTTAAGGAAACCGGAAACTACTAGCCTATCTAGATCGACCAGTTTCAATAATTATAACATCACACAGTCTTATGACAACTAGCAGAAGGTGCTGAAAAAGACAAATTTCTCACCGGACCGCATATACAACAGTATCGAAATTAATATTATGACTGTTGTACAGGCTCCAAATATCATAGCTAAAACGGGAACAACACATTATTTATAAAGGTCCCCGTACACCTTAAACGGTTAACTAGGTGCACAAAGGATTGCCCAATTTTGTTACTAATGGATAATCATGAAAGCCACTGCAAATTAGATGCTATCAACTACAGTCGTGAAAACGGGATAATTGTAGTAACATTTCCTCCACACTGCACCCACCATATGCAACCTTTAGATATATCGGTGATGGGTACTTTCAAGCGACAATTGTCTGTTGCACAAAATAATTGGCTAGCATCTAATGGCACAAAAACGATTAGCATCCATCATTTGGCAGGCATAGTAACATCAGCATATAATTTGTCGTTTGTTGGCCGGAATATTATTGCAGGTTTTGCCAAACCTGGGATATATCCCTTCTCGATAAATGCCTTTTCTGATAAAGACTTTGAATGTGCGGATGTAACTAATCGCCCTATGCCCTCAACCTCTAATTTCGGGGATGATTAACGTCGGTAGCAGCGTTACCGACATTAAACCGACCAACGTTACCGATCCCCGAAATACCCCTGAGTTGTCAGCAGCTCCAGAAGTCCCACCTGAAGCTTCTACTCCAACCGGAAACTTAAATACCCGGGAAGATAATGATATCAGTGATTTTGAAGATGCTGAACAAGAAATAGTCTCACCGTCAGTCAATGAAGATCGAAGTGTATCTAATGTGATTACGCCAGAAGCCCCAATTATTTCACCTTTAATACAAGTTCTAACAACTGGGAATGAGTCTCCTACAGCTGCGCAGGAAGTGCAATCATTGCCTGCAACAGGACCATCACTATCAAAACAAAAACCTCCAACTGTGCCACGCGAAGGCCTATCTGCACGTGCTGTTGCTACGAGTTTTATATCACCTGAACACCGCCTTTTCCAAAAGCTGCGCCTCGCAAAGATACAAATACAGGCAAGAAAAGGGGAAAATCTCGGATACTCACCGACACTCAAGAAAAAGAAGAAGTTCAAAAGGCATATCTTGGACGCCAATCTAGGCTAAATAATATAATAGTTTAAAAAAACTAAAAAAACACGCTTAGAAAATTTTTATCGGGTTATTGCATTGTCATCGGCCCTTAAGACGTGCAAAGTTTCAAGTTGATCAGACGTCTAGAAACCGGTGAAAATTAAGCTCAAAGATTCCGTTACATACATAGATACATACAACTCGAGCTAATAAAAGCGTGTTAAAAAGGGTCAAGAAAAACTTTCAAAGAAAAACAAAGGGAAAGCTGCTCCAAAACCCTCAAAACCTAAAACTACGAAAAGAATAAAAACCAAAGCTGTATTGACTTTCGCTTCGAGTGAAAGTGACACAGCTTTAATTCTAGAGCCAGAAGAAGAAACTACAATTACTGATTATGAAGAAGATGAAGATAATATGGATGATTATGGAGATATCAATAGCATAAAACTTGGAGATTTTCTACTAACTCAACTAGCATCAGACCAAAACAATAAGTATTTGGCCTTTGTAGGAAAAAAACAAGGGCATGTTTTCACTTCACTGTTTAATTTCTTAAAATGAAAGGAGGTCTTTACAAATTTTTCTTTCCTGAAAGGGAAGACACATCCTATTTGAGCATGTCAGATGTTTTGAGAAGACTGCCTCCACCGATTGATGTCGCTGGCACATGATCAAAATTTCTCAAAATTCAAATTAGGCTGAGCTTATAAATTTAATAAAACTTGTTTTGGTTGTTTTGAATCGTTAAGTATAAAGTTCTTTTTATAAAAGCAGTTCCTGTTTCAGTTAAATTTTGAATTTATTATGTTTATTTGTAATAAAAAAGTGTAATTATTGATTTCTTTTCAATAATATATTTTTTACTTCGGTTATAGTAAAAAAGAAAAGCTAAATTTGTGTTTATTTACATTATAAGCTCATAGTTCAAACCTGCTCCGGGTGTGTTCAAAACTACCCCACAGCTGGGGCAGCTTTGAATATTTTCCTTCCATCACGAAAATGAGAATTCCAGTTTACTCTTTATGATTCTGTTTATAATGATACGTTAATTTGGTTGCTGAATTATCTGGGCAACTATTCAGATAAATTAAAATGGCCGAAACTTAATCATCATCATAACACCATACATCATCACATTATGATGTATAGTATTTTACATCGACACGGATATCTTTGAACATTAGTCATTACTTTGCCGTATGTGAACCTATTTGCAAAATTGTTTTGTTGTTGTAAAGATTATAATTCGAAATTTGTCACTTAGTCACCAAAGTGGAGACCTGATGAGGAGATCCATGATAAATCGAGGGAACTCTTCGAAATTTGTATGGACATGGTGATATCGACTTTTTCCGAAGTATTCCAATCATGTGCTACCAATAAGTAAGGTTTTTACTAAGGTATACCCTGGATCCAAAAGTACTGAACAGAACTCTTGTGTCCTTAAAGATACATGTTTCGGGGTTCCGGCGTTGTTTATAGAACTACAAGCATATGCCATCATACCACTTACAGTAATCATCATCATCGTCATCAACACCATCATCACAAGAAACAATAAAAAAAATACAATATCAATGTCTTTGAAATTTTGCTAGTGCTAAAATTATATTCGTGTTCATCATCATCACTATAATATATATATTGATTACTGCTACATTTTTCCGTCGTCTATTACAAGACATAATATTAATTATTTAATAATATCATATCTAATTAATATTATCACTGGTGATTGCTTAGTAGGTTCACAGATCGGTGATGCTTATTAGGGGAAATACCACGGCCTCTCAGAAAAGTGGCATAAAAGAACGCTTGAGCTTATTTTGCCGAGAGAGTGAGAATAGCGGAGGCTTTTTTGTATTTATAACTTTCTTAAAATGTGTTAATAATAGTAATTTAATAATAACTTTAAAATCATGATGATTGAGTAGAGAAAAGGTTAAAATTTTAGCCGAATTTAAAAATAAGCTTTGGTTTCATACTTTTTTGTGCATTTTTATTGCGTGTATCTAAGAGGCAAAAGAAACCTAAAAAAGTTGAAAGTTTGTCGAATTTCGACCTCAGGGTGATATCTAGTATATTTAATAATTAGTCATGTAAATATTTTTATTTGTACGGGGTATTCAGACCCTTAACCCGAGACACTAATTCGCCAACAACGTAATAATTATGCTATTCGGACAGACTAATATATAATAATATATTAGTCTGTCCGAATATAATAATTAATAATAAATAAATATCTCTAGTCTATATATAATAATAAATAATAAATAAAAAAAACTAATATAGTCGAAATTATTGACATATTGCACGACGACAGAAAAAACATATAAAAAAACAAAAATTTTTCGTTTCGTTGAATTACAAGATTAAACAAATTATTTCCACGTCTGACAGATTCTTGGTCTATATATTAGAATTCTCTTTTCAATAATTCAATATTAGTAATTCAGCTTTTCATTGAGCGGTTTATTCAATTTTTATTTCGTTCTGACATGGACAGTCTCAGAAATTTAATCCTATCAATATCTAGAGAATTTTTTATCGTTTGGTCGGAAAGTAAGGCTGCAAAAAGTTTAAAATAGTTAAACTCTATATTTAGAATCCTACCATAACTTGTTATAAACGTGGAAGCATGTGATGATGGATATTTTTATCTCTTTCACGCTAAAACTACTATTTGGATTTTGATGAAATTTGGTATGGTAGTAGTTTCAGCTCTGAATTGACACAGGCTACATTTTATCCCGAAAAAGTACAGTGCTCCCGTGGGATACCCGCTGGCGGAGCCGCGGGCAAAGTCTAGTTATAAAATACCAGCTTTTACCAGCGGCTCCGCCCGCGTAAATAAAGTATCCTAATTCCCACGAGAACTTTGCACTGTTTCGAAACAAAAAGTAGCATTTAATTTAATCCAGAGCGTAAACTACAACCACACCAAATTTCATCGAAGTCCGTTCAGTAGATTTGCGTGAAAGAGTAACAAACATCCATCCATCCTCATAAATTTTCACATTTAAAATAGTAAGTAGATAAGTAAAAAAAAACCTGAGTAATATTATTATTATAAACGTAAACAATATGTAATCATACAAAATTAGTCTGTAATCACGAATAAAATACCTTTATATTTTTAGGGTTCTATACCGAAACTGCAAAAACGTAACCCTATTACTGAGACTTCGCTGTCTGTCCGTCTGTCTGTATCCCCATAACCTTATTACTAGAGAGTTTTTATTTTTACAGAAAGTGTGTTTCGGTTGCTGCTGTAATAACTAATACTTAAAATAGAATAAAATATAAAGACAGATTATAAACACAGGACACAGTTAACCTTCTTCAAGATGGAATCACTTTTAGATCGTAGGCGATATGTAATTAAGATTAAGTTTTTCTGCACAAGCTGGTAACAGGTGTTATTGATTGCAACCAACTACTTCGTAAAATGTCCATAAATGTGCCAAGTAGGATACCCAGAAAAAATTGTTTCAAACCATTCCACATTAAGTTAGCTAAAACTAATTCGGGGCAATTTGCACCGATTAATAGAATGTGCAGGTCATATAATAATATATCATGTGTGATCGAGGTCTGTATATTTTCAAATGAGTTATATGAATTAAGAAAAAAAAACGCAATTAAAATCGTAGTAATTGTGTCGACCAACTTAGCTAAGTTTCAGCCATTATAATTCTCCATTTATGTTTTATTTTTTCGTTTATTTCACATTGCTTGTTAAGTTATTGATTCAGTTTTTGTCTAATTTGTAAATTATATTAATTCATATTATATGTATTTATATATAATCTCCCTGAAATTATGTAAGCACTTATAAAAGATGCAATCTGTATTACACCTATAATTAAGGCAACATTTAGACATAAACAACATGAATGTGCAATTTTAGCTTTAAACAATGTTTGTACCTTGTTGGTGCTCCAATACAACAAATTTTTTGCCGTTTTGCACGGAACCCTGCGAGTCCTACACGCACTTGGCCGGTTTCCAATTCTTTGATGTTCAAAGCGAGCATCTGAATTCTGAATCTTACTGAATAATACAAATCCACCTCTCTCCGTATATTTTCTATTACATTTTCTTTATCTCTTTTCGTTTTTCTTTACATTTGTTTTCTTATGATTGTAAATCATATAATAGTTATGTATAGTATAGTCATGTAATAGTTTGTAGATAACTATTAAGTTATTTATATATAAAATTAAGGAATTATCTTTCGGAATCATTATACCCGACTGTGCAAGAAGGAGGGTTATGTTTTAGAGTGAATGTATGTATGTATATTTCTTTGGCACGCTCTAGAGCCTAAACGGCTTGTCGCATTTGAGCTTGAGAGGTATCTTTAGATTTTTATTAGTCGTGAGAGTGACGTCGAGTGGTACATCAAAATTGTTGGTGAAGAAACTGTTAGTGTATGTAGGTAGTTATATATTTATTCGATTTCATAGTTAAGACAGAACAATGGCTTTTGGGTACAGCTAGTAGCTAATAATATTATGTACAAAAATACTTTTATACATGTATGCACATTGTATTAGATTTCTTTACTGTCTTCTTTGGATTGTTTCTACACTAATCTAAGGTCCGAGTATTATTGTATCTGGTAGCTAGAATGGGGATTTCGCCGAAAATAATTTTGTATTGCGTTTATATAAATGTACTTACTTACTACTTAATATACAATATAACATTATTTTATTAATGATAAATAATAGCTCCCACACTGGTTTCGGCTACGCAGGAGTTATTTTGTATAGTGGGTGCGCAATACACAAGAGCACTCTCTCTTCCTGTAAGGGAAATCTGTCAGTCGACACGACTGGTGAGAGATAAGGCGCGGGATCGACGTTTCACAAACCCATCCGAAGCATGTATCTTATCAGGTGACCAGCCTGCATTGTCCTTACCAGATTTGAAAATAACACACTTTGTTTTTCCAACGCGGAGATCGAACCCACGATCTCCGAGTCGAGAGATAAGCTCTAAGCCACTGGACCACGAAGACGTCTGGGAGTATAGAGTGCGCTCTACGGTGTAAATGCTACGCGGAGCTGCAGAGCTACGCGGAGCTAGCTCTGCAGCTCCGCGTAGCACGACGTACATCGTGCTGGTGAACGGTACGGCAACGTCCGCCGTCTCTTTACCCGACTACGGCGAAGCCAAAAGGAAGGGTAATGATTTTGCCAGCCTATGTGTGTATGTATTTTTGTTCAACCGTAATCGTTCAATCATCGTTTAGGTGCAAAACTACTGATACGATTTTAATGAATGAGGTGTCAATAGATTCGAAATAATAGCCCTATGTGTTGACCCTTGGCTTAAATAAATAAAATAAAATACGTTTATTACAGACCAATAGTCCATAGTGTTACTTCATAGGCTGCACTAAATGTATCGGGAATGGAATATTTCCACTGTTCCTGTCATATTACAATCCTTTTAATTTAAAACTCCTTGGTTTTAAAAATCGAATACCGTTTATTTATTCAAAAAAAGATTCTCGGTCTTGTCACAAGGTCTTGTCAAACTTGTTTAGTCGTTGAGAAAATGGAATTGACTCGAGAAAATTCTAGAGCGATGATTTATTATGACTTTTGAAATGGTTTAACACAAAAACAGTGTGTTGACCGGATGATTTCTGCATTTGGTGATGAAGCCCCATCCAAAACCACAATTTATCGCTGGTTTGCTGAATTTCAACGTGGACGTGTCAAGCTCAGTGATGATCCCCGTCAAGGTCGTCCAAAAACTGCAGTCACCCAAGAAAACGTTGATGCTGTGCGTATAAGCTGATTGAGGAAGATCGACATGTGACATACCGCAAAATTCAGGCAACTTTAGACATTGGCATGAGTCAAATACAAATAATCTTTCATGAACAATAAGGTGTAAAAAAGTTGTTTTCCCGATGGATACCGCATTTGCTCTGTGAAGAGCAAAAAGCGGCTCGCGTTACTTGGTGCGTCAGAACTCTCGAAAGATTCCACGCAGGATCCTCAAATGCTGTATACAATATCGTATCAGGTGAAGAATCCTGGATATACGCGTACGAACCTGAAACAAAAAACCAGTCACGAGTTTGGGTGTTCGAAAATGAGTTAAAGCCAACAAAAATTGTTCGTTCACGGAGTGTTGCAAAAAAAATGGTGGCCACGTTTGTCTCCAAAACCGGCCATGTTGCGACTATTCCTCTTGAGGGACAAAGAACGGTTAATGCAGAATGGTATGCTAACATTTGTTTGCCACAGGTCGTTTCTGAACTCCGTAAAGAGAACTGCAACCGCCGCATCATCCTCCATCACGACAATGCGAGTTCTCACACCGCGCACAGAACAAAAGAGTTTTTAGAGCAAGAAATCATAGAATTATTAGACCATCCGCCATACAGCCCCGACCTAAGCTCTAATGATTATGATCCGTATCCGATAAAGTATAGATACTTTCCCTAAAATAAAGAATAAATTGCGTGGTCAGAGATTTTCATCACCTGAAGAAGCTGTGGACGCCTACAAAACGGCCATTTTGGAGACCCCAACTTCCGAATGGAATGGTTGCTTTAATGATTGGTTCCATCGTATGGAAAAATGTGTCAAATTTCGCGGAGAATACTTCGAAAAGCAATAAATACATTTTTAAATAGTAATGTTGTGTCACTTCCTTGATTCCCGAAATTTTCAGTGCCGCCCTCGTACTTACATTAAAACCTTACACCTATGTTAGTAACAGTATATTCTAACTTTATATTATTATTATTATTTGGCGTATCTGAGCCACGGTACCGGCGCACTGGGCACATGCACGTGGACGTGCTCCCAGTTCCTCGCTATCGCACCGTCAGCTTGACCACCTATCGCCTTCAGTATGCTGTTGTCGCTCCCGCGAACCCTGCACCTCAATTGGGCGATACGCTTACGCATGATTGACAAGAAACCGTCAGTTCTAGCGTCTTAAACTACTACCATAAAAAATTTCATCAAAATCCGTTTAGTAGTTCTTGCGTAAAAGAGTAACAAACATCCATCCATCCATTCATCCTCACAATCTTTCTCAATTATAATAGTAGTAGGATTGGTAGTCGTTACTGTTTTGATGTTTGTGGGTTTTATAAAATATGTCTCTCAATTCAGTGTGACCTTTGACAAAGGCGTTCTCTAGCACCTTCCATTGGATTCTATCTCTGGCTACTCTCCTCCAGTGAGAGTCCAAATTATTGATATACGACGAAAGATAAAACATGTTGCTTAAAAATGCGCAGTTTCCCAGGGACAAGACCTAGCTCAATCGATTTTTCTCCCCAAAAACTCCCTGCATACTAAATTTCATTTCATTTCATCACTTACAGCAGTTGTAGAAATTACGATTAAATATATATATACAAGATTGTCTCGTTAGATAGTTTATTAAATTATGTAGTATTTTTATAAAAATGTGTAATATACATTATTTAAGTAGTCGGGTTATAGTTTATTATTTTTTTTATTATTGTATATAATACAAATAGTAATTATTATGTCTGTCTGTACAGAACTGGTCGGACGAGGCGCAGCAGGAGCAGACGTCGTGCATGGTGCTGGTCATCTGCATGCACTACTTCTACCTCACCAACTTCTTCTGGATGCTGGTGGAAGGTGAGAGCCTTCATTCCTTCCTAATATTTAAGCTCACTTTGTTAAATAAACTTAATATTAAGGTCTTGGAAGATGAGATCATGACTATCATAAAGTTCAATTTTCCTATGTACAAATCAATATTTACTTATGTCACCGTAAATTTGTAAAAACCGCTAGATTGATGATGATAGATAGATGATATAACAAGAATATTCTGCTTATAATTTAACATATTATTTTTCGTTACATTATAAATATATAGCAAAGAATCTTTCGACATATATTTACAATCTTGTTAGTTATATTACAATTCTAACGGTTTTTACAATTTTAAGGTGACATTTATACAATCAATGCTTAAAATGGTCTAATCTTTAAATTCCAGTTAGTATATTGTGTTGAAATTATTGTAGTTTATTAGCGTTAAGTCTGGAGTGAGTCGTCAGAGCAAATGTCAAAATTGACCTGTGATGCTCAAGCCGTGTTCACATTAACCAATTAAAGTAAGCCATTTTGACATTTTAGGTAAGGTTAGAAGTCTGTACATTCTGTCAACCCGTAGTAGGCTATGGCTGGGGCTATTTTTTCCAATTCCCGAAATCCGGGAAAATTCAGAGCATTGAAAATAGAACTCTGCGCTTATACAATAGAGCTGAAAATGGAACACACAATGTCAATGTCATATATGACAGCTCGTCACTCGACACACCGATGTTTAATTCTATTGTAATAGCGCGGAGTTCTATTTTCAGTGCTCTAAATTTTCCCAGGCCCACCGGATTCCGGATCATAATATAGTCCCAGCGTAAACTTTATCTCATTGATATGACCCGAGTTAGTGAGCTGGTGACGATGATGATATGTAAAGAATATTTCGATCTCAATGACCAATAGAATAATGAAGTACTAAAAGGCATCTAGACTTCTCTACAAAGTCTCAATAAGTTTATGCCTCAAAGTCCGAACGGATAACTTCATTTTAAATTTCAATAAAGTGAAGTATCGCTGCTGCAAGTTATCCGCCTCTGCAGATTCTTGGAATGTTGCTTCCGATAGTACTAAAGTTTTCTAAATCTAATGCGCGGTAATATATAATGTACATACCCCACATCAAGCTTAGGGTTGATATTGAAATTACTTTGTAATATGCATGTTGCTTTAAAAAAAATTTTTTCGTCTATTCGATGTTAGACAACATGTTGATAAACAATCTAGAACCAATTTTCGTATATCTTAAAAAATAACGAAGATACAAACAATTTAAATTTACAATATGAAAGAGAGCGATATATCGGCCTGTGACGTCACGAGTTGCACCCGCCATACATTTGTCATTACAACATGAATGGCGGTTGTAACTTGTGACGTAACAAATCGTTTTGCGAGAAAGAGATGGCTTATATATTTTTTTTTGCTTATGATTTTTAATCGTGTCAATCTAAATACCTATTTCTTTTATGTATCTTTAATGAGCAATTTTAAAATTTAATTTATAAAAATGTGAAATTCCACACTAGCTATATTGACATCCATTGAGTCACATCATTTGTGGGTTAAATTTGGGCTAATTATGGGTTCAATTTCGTTAATAATGCCTAGTTAGTTACTTTCCATTGAAATTGACAAAACGAACCACGTCAAACTAATGTGATAGGCGAAAAGTACACCGTTCTATGTGAATTTAAACTTATGTTCTTATGGGTATATTTGCAATTCGTGTTGTTCATAATATAAATTATTATTCATGTACATTGTGTACAATTTGGGTATCTGCATTAAAAAGGGGTTCTAAATTTTATTAGTGTACGTGTCAAGTTATTATAATTAATAAATGGTTAAAATTCTCTAGACGTAGAGAACTGTTTCCCTCGCTAAGAGCTAATACCGCACCTGCCGCAACTTCTGCGTCGCCGCCGCGCCTGCGCTGCGCTAGGATTTCAAGTATGGATTGTGTGTAAAGGCCCTAATGTAACACCATCATATAACTGACCTGTATATTATACAGGGTGTATTTTTATCCGAATGATATATTTTACCCAACGTTAGAGCACAATATTATGTTTGTAATGTGTAATGACAGTATGCATAGATAAAAAAATAATAAAAAAGGATTGTGTGGTTTTATGAAACCACTGTAAAAGTGAAACTTAATAACAAAAAAGCGTGGAGCACTGTCACAAATGAGTACTAGTCTATACACTACACGGTCAACTGATGCGAACTATAGGCGCCGCCATATTGGCCTCGGCTGCTCTGACGAGTGCCTTTCACTTTATCCCTACTCCGCGGCCGACCATCACGCGACATGCAATGCAACAGACGAAAAGGTTTGAGGCGATGTAATAAAAGTTTCACTTAAATTTTACATTTCCTGATAACTCCCACTACGCATAAACATCCTCGCACGACTCTACGCCGCGCCGGCTTTGAGGGTAACGCGACCACCACGCAGTATTGGCCGCGCGGTTACGAATCGACGTAAATTAATTTATAGGACAACAATCTGGTCAAATTTTAAAGTCATGACATGTCGTACATATTTTTGGAACGAGAATCGAATACTGATCACTTTCCTGAATATATAATAATAATTCGATTACATCCCGTATTAAAAATCAAACATAATATAATAATGTTTGCATAATTTATATCCGTAAATTGAATCAGGGATACTCAAAAGCATTTCCAATATATAAGAAAGGTACTATCGCAAAGAAATTAGATATTTGTACCAACGGTTTATTTTCAAAATAATCCATCGGAATCCTTTGATTACATAGCATACTTACAATAATATTACCCTTGTCTGCAGAAAACATTTTCAGTTTCAGTTACAAGCATCTGCTAGCTTAACGTTTCAATTGTGAAATAGTAAGGAGAACTTTAAAAAGTTAGGTCTTGATTGGATGATTTCTACAGTATTGTCCAGACGAAAATAGTTAGGTCTTGATTGCATGATTCCTATACCTAGTATTGTCCAGACGAAAAAGTTAGGTTTTGATTGGATGATTCCTACAGTATTGTCCAGACGAAAAAAGTTAAGTGTTGATTGGATGATTCCTACAGTATTCCAGACGAAACGTCGTCCAGACGTCCAGACGAAAAAACACTCGCTAAATACTGTAGTATTACAATATAAATAATGTTCAGAGGGCGAAGTGTGAGTTTTTCTTTTCGCATTCGGTCGTGAGCGTGTTTGGCGTTTACTAGGAATTTGTACGTGATTTGGCCTAGTTGTCGCGTTTACAACTAGGTGGCGCTGTACAAATCACATACAAATTCCTAGTAAATGCCAAACGCGCTCACGATCGAATGCGATAAGAAAAACTCACACTTAAGACTCAGTAGATCATCTTCATACCGGACCGCCCGAAATGGCGCACGCACACATACGCGTCATTTCAACATCAACACGGCCGCTAAGGAAACCTCAAATAGCAGTAGTATGTAGTGTCACGCCGCGGGCCGTGCCGCCGAGCCGCCGCCATGACTTGTCGCTGCATTAAACGACTAACGAGTTTTAGTTAGTTGTGCCGCGACGCTTGCGCACTGTCAACGCCTTCCTTGTGGATATCCCAGCCCTAGGGCTCGGCTACGCTCCATCGTAGGTAAAAATTTCAAGGACACGGCTCAATTCCGCTACTGTGCATAATTAATATTGTGGTAGTGCCTTGTGCTTGCCCAGCACATCCGCTTAACACAGTCGGCCTAGTTCAGAGGAATGACTCGCCAATAGTTCATTCGTATCTCGAGTTTCCTTACGACGTTTTACAAGTGAAGAGAGCATGCCAAATAATTTGATAAACATAGCTACGAACTACCCCACTTACTATTTCCCCACTTTTAAGTGGAAAATTCAACGCACAATAATGTGGACCAAAAATTCAACTCATAATATTAAATGATATGTTGTTCCAGGTCTCTACCTATACATGCTGGTGGTGGAAACGTTCACGGCGGAGAACATCAAGCTGAAGGTGTACACCACTATAGGCTGGGGTAAGTTTGCGTTTCATTATGCATGTTATATTGTATACGGACTACGGTTAGCAACAAAATCTAGGGAGACGTTAGAAGTAAGAACTAAAATACGCAAGAATCGTTATAACACAATTCACTTTGAAATGTGACTTTATGAACGTGAACTTTGTGCGCTCAAAAAGAATACACGCGGAAGCCGTATGTTTTGCCGCGACAAAAAGCTTTCTATATTTTTCCCTAGGTTATGTCTGGGTCGAATTTCATCAAAATCGGTCCGTAGTTTCGGAACCTATTCAATGCAAACAAATAAACAAATATATGTAGGTAGTATATAAAGTAGTAGGAGTAGGACGTAGGTAGTAGGTGTAGTTGACTGTGTATAAACTGTAGGTGTATGTGGGTATTTATTTATTTATTCCATATCCATATTTTACTCAGTTTTTGCTGTCCCTAAATCAACATTTTTGGAGTTTACTCCTTAAGAATCGATTTTCATATCCGGTATGAAAAAAAAAGTGCGTGTCAGCTCCGACGCACGACTGGAGTTTACTCTAAAAAGTAAAATTTTGTGTGCAATGCAAAGAGACTAGCGATCGATTTGAGTTCAAAAATTCGCGCCATGTGAAAAAAAGTGAAAGGTGCGCAGAATAGGTTGCGCACGAAAACGTAACGAGGTCATTCGTTCAGTAGATTTTACCCTTCTTATTTTTTTCATACCGGGGGCCTTATATGAAAATCGATTCTTAAGAGTAAACTCCAAAAAATGTTAGGTATAAAAACTACTGAACGAATGACCTCGTTACGTTTTCGTGCGCAACCTATTCTGCGCACCTGTCACTTTTTTTCACATGGCGCGAATTTTTGAACAAATCTATCGCTAAAGTTTTTGTTCCTTCTGAGGGACGTGTTTTACTTTTTATAGTAAACTCCAGTCGTACATCGGAGCTGACACACACTTTTTTAATTAAATCAACTATGCTGCTATCTGTACATTGTCTTCATGATGTCGCGGTATCCCGCAGCAAATTCCTTCCTGTATTACATCGTATATATTATATTATTAACGTTCATTATGTAACGCACTACGTGAAGCTCTCTCTTATTGTTCAGTGTGTGAAATACGCACTGAACAGTGATTTGCTGCGTTTATTAATTACTAGGAAAATAATTATTATACACATTCTCCTGTATCTTTCCACACTAAATCAAAGGAATCGGTGATTTTCTTTTAATCTTTATATACTCGTATAAAAATCTTGTGTGTGTTTTAATTGGAGTCCTTCTAAATGACTGGACCAATTTTCATGATTTTTTTTTTTAGATTTGCAATTTGAACCGGTAAGTGACACTCCTGTCAGTACAACAATAAACTTAATTCTAAGGCCGTACGGAGTTTGTCGGGACAGCTACTACAGTAGCTTTATATAAAACTGTTGAAGATAAAAATATGTTATACTTAGTTTTTACGTAGGTAGGTTTTTATGTATATAGTTTCTTAATAGTATATACATATTCGTAATAGAAAGAATAGTGACGGATATTACGCCATGTTAAAAAATAATGATGATGAAAATATATTCAAATTAATGTAAAATACCTATTAAAGTGGAAAAAGTGCAAGAAGTTATGTGCACCATTACTGTGTATCATGAATTTCCACCAAAAACCTACAGTATAATCTATAACACATAAAAAAAAGCCGTGTGGTGTCGTGGGACACCGGATAGGAACGAAGTTCCTTATTATAAAAATATTAATTTTAGTTATATTCGAGGTATAAAGAAAATAATAAAGACTATACATAAAAATCTTACGCTACGGACGTTTTCTCCCGGCTAGGGCCGTACCCCTCCGCATTGCCCCATAAGGAACTTCGTTCCAAAATCGAACTCAATGCCTTCTGTCTTAGACTTAATATGTTCATTAAAAACGTCTGTTTTAATCTGAGGTCTGTTCTAGGTTGGAACATTTTAATCAATCAGCGTGTTTTATTACAATGAGAAAACATTGTACAAATTACGGCAATATTAATAAATACAATAATATAATTCCATTTCAGGGGCACCCGCGGTGTTTATCATCATATGGGTGATAGCAAGATGTTGTGTGTCTGTTGTACCATCTACAGGCCCGGATGGGGTAAGTTATCTATTATCTATATATACCTAAATATCTATGGACGCTAGTAATGTGTGATAGCGCTATTTTAACCCCACCACGGCGAAGATAAAAGGAAGGGTAATGATTTTATGTATTTATTTATGCACAGTACGACATCGGTCTCAATGTCTTTCGGCAATCGTCGTTTTTCATACATGGCCTGGAAAAATAAAGATTGCCGATATCATGCAACATCGTTTTACTGCATGTAATGCAATATAATTGTTTCATCGAAGCGCATAAACTACTGACCCGATTTTAATTAATAAAGTGTCAATGGCTTCGTAGTAATAAGCAGGGTGACGTGGGCTATATATTTAACGTAGTCGGGTTATATTTTTTATCTATAGTTATTTTATGAAATGGACCAGAAAACGAGCAGACGGATCGCTGATGGTAAGTTATTAGCGCCGCCCGTGGACACACGCACCAGCAGAGGATTAACAAGTTCATAAAATCACCAACCCACCTTGGGCCTCCGATAACCTCATTCGCTTGGCGAAACACAAGGCAAAAGTTATTTCACGTTGGTTTTCTGTGAGGTCGTGATAGTAATCCGAGCCGAGCCGTCTCACATTCATACCAAAGCATGGTTCCCCTACGTAAAATGTGTCCACGTCTTGTCTTTGTCGGATGGGGCAAGTTTTGTGTGATAGCGATATGTTTTGTCTGTGTCGGAATTAGTTTTGGTACTTGTTTCAGGGTACTTGGAATACATGAATTTTATTATTAGTTCTCAACTAATCTCGACAAACAACAGGGCGCGTTTACAAAGGACCATGCACAAAACTGTATGGGCCAGTGTCCCGACCCACCAACAGATTTCAAACCCATCTCAGTTAATAGCTCTTGCCATGTTGATTATTATTTAGTATGGTAATATTTGACCTCAGGAGTGGGGTTTTGACAGTAATTGGAATGTATTATTCATTAAAATATGTGCAAAGATTTTCAGTGATATTCTGTTGAAGTAGGTTTACTATTAGTAAAAATATGCTAAAAAAAAAAGAAGACTAGAGAACTTTATACTGTGTCCAACAGTATGAAATTAAGTCGCTCAGTTCCCTGTTCGCTAAGATCTTTTAAACTAAGCAAAGGAATATATGCAGTTTTCAACAATGGATAGAGTGATTCAAGAGGAAGTTTTATATGTGTAATACATCGCACCCGTGCGAAGATGGGGTGAAACGCTAATATAAAACAATAAAAAATTAAATTCCAATTGCTGTCAAAACCCCACTCCTGCATTTTGCATGATCCTTTGACATAAATTGGCTATTTGTCGGTACATTTTGCGACAAAATAAAACTAAATCCTACAAAATCAACAATTGTCACAAACTTGTAACTTCTTCATCTAAACGTCGGTTAAAAAATATTTAAAAAATATGATTATTAGTATAAAAAAAATAATACAATAACAAATAACATTAATAAAATATTTTATAGCCGATGCCAGCCAAACCGAGCAAAAAATTATAAAGTCTCTTTAATAGGTTCTAATGCTTAGTTTTTGTTTTTTTTCTCAAGAATCCATTGACGGAGAGTTCACAAGAATCCAATATTCTTCATACTCTACAGAAACTCTTTTAATTTGCCGGTAGAGAAAATTTCAAAAGAAAGTAACCTTTTGTTTCACACAAGCTGTGTTTTCTACTTTAGCGAAATAGGGAAATTATTTTCCAGAAACTATAGCACATCGGTATATTGTTTAATATATTTTGTTGGCTGAGAATAGATATGACATGTGTTATAGTTATATATTTTGTGGTAAGCTAGTAGATACAATCCAGGAAATTCAATGCTAAGCCAAGTTAAGTGTGTTACATATATCAACAGTAAGATGTAACTGTCAATGTCATTATTGACATTGACAGATGTCATGAAGTAAAGCCTATCGAGTTGTCCAAAAGGCTAAACATAGTGTAGACGTATATATTGTGTTAAGCATATCTCATTACATATTGTAATACGTATCTGTGGTAAGCACCAATAAAGGAGAGTATAAGAATTGCTGCTGTATTATTATCATCACCACTCAAGCGTGAGAAGGACTTTTATATCAAGAGGTCGCAGCCCGATACAAAGTTAACATAAATTCGTCGTATTGTAATATTTCCTGACGGTAAAAGCGAGCGCTCACTTGACATGATGAGTCACGACAGTGTAGGTATTGCTTTAATAAAATTTATTGAAGACACTTGTTGTTAAAACTTTTCCACCTCAATTTTTATACGGTCCTTTGGCCTTACTGATTATAAGTATGGATTCATGTTCCCAGGGAATGACATTTCTTTTTCATTCTACCCCATTGTGTAAGATATAGTTGAATAAGTTTTTTTAAATAATGGCGAGGTTTCATATTATGTGACTTTCTTACAAAGTAATTTTTTTCGAGTAATCGGTTTCCAAAGAGTTCAATCTTCAAAGATTTTTCAATTGTTTATTCTATATTATAATGCCTGTATTTTCATTAAAATACATGTATTTCATGAAATGAAATTATTTCATGGAATAAAACTGTTATTTAAAGAATAAATACAATTTTTGTTTTGTATTTTATTATTTTTTTATATAACTATCAGGGATTGAAAGTACCCTATTTTTTTTAACTTTAAATGTTCATAACTCCAAAAGTATAAATTTTATCGAGAATATTCATATGACCATTTTATTCGTTTCTAAATAAAGAATATTAAAAACATAGTCCAGTTAGAAAATAGCAATTTCGGGCGACTGACAAAATGCTGTTTTAACATTTTTGACCCCAGGCTGCCCCCTGGCAACATGGATTTATATTCGTTAAAATGAAAACTGTGTCATAATGTGTATAATATAAACATTTATTATATATATATTATGATGATGATATTTGAAGTATAATTTCACTTGGACACACAACATGTTATTTATTTCTTCAAGCTTAAGTGTGTTATATGTTCAGTACAGCCTGTCATTATTGACAGGAAGTAGAAACATAAAGTCCCTATAATATACCTAATGAGCGAACATAAGCTCTGACGTAGTAATTCATACAGCTGAATTGTATAAGATATTGTATTTATTACACCTAAGATATCTTAATAATAAGAAACTTGAAAGTTATCCCTTAAAAACCTAATTACATAAATAATATTATATTTCAAATATTCAAAGAAAAGAACAGAGGAGAAAATTCAACATAGCATGAAAATTTAAAAAGTATAAATGTAAACTTTGCGTTTGCGAACTAAACGCCACTGTATATTTTTAGGCACGCTTTCAATAAAAAAAACCTGGCTTGTGTGCTTAAAACTATCACATTTGCGCTTCAGATAATGAAAATTTTACGAAACAATTCATTTCATCTTCAAAAACCAATCACAATTCCTATTAAGTCTTTAGCTGTATTAGAAATCGTGTGAACGACTACAGTCATATTTTTCGATCAAAGCAATTCTTTCAGAGCACGTTTTATGACTGAGCTCACACACAAATGCTGCAGCAGGCACTGCGAAGAAGCATAGGGTTGCCAACTGCATAGCATTTAGGTTTTTTTTTCATCCTATGTATTTAATTGTTATATTTTATTGGCAACCTGTTTTAATTAAACACGTTTTAATTGATTTCTTATAGTTAGTCTTATTGATTGCATAGAAAAGGTCTCGTTCAGTTTCGGTTGATTTTTTTTTTAAATAATAAACCAAGTTAATAACGTATATTTATGTCGTGTTGCCTTTAGGTAGATAAAAAGTAATTCAACGTCTAATACCTACTTATTGAGTAGTGTAATAAATAACATTGTAATGTGTATTTTTAATAACTCAAAATATTTTTCAGCTGGCGATAACCGGCGAGACGAAGATGTGTCTTTGGATCCACGAGCACCAGGTGGATTGGATCCACAAGGCGCCGGCGCTCATCGGCCTGGCACTCAACCTGTTCTTCCTGATTAGGATAATGTGGGTAAGTGTGTAAGAGTTATATTCACTAACATCACCTTTGTCATCGACCAGTTAAGCCCCTTATTCTGGACATCTGGTCTCTGGAAAAGATGGGCAAAATTATAATTGTTGTAAAGTTAATACATAAATAATATGGATATATATATATATATATATATATATATATATATATATATATATATATATATATATATATATATATATATATATATATATATATATATATATATATATATATATATATATATATATATATATATATATATATATATATATATATATATATATATATATATATATATATTTATATATAGAAAGTAATAAGTTAACATTCAATATTTATAAAACTAAGACATCTACAAAAAATAAAATTGACAATAATTACCACGGACATCACATAAATGAGATTGCTACAACAAAGTTTCTAGGTGTAATTATTGTTAATAAATTAACATGGAAACCACAGATAGAACATTTAAGTAAAAAAATATATAATCAAACCGCATATTATGTCTTATATGAACTTAATGCGATAGCAAATTTGTCAACGCTATTAACGGCATATCACGGATATGTCTCAACTCCTCTCCAATATTAAATACGGTATCATTATTGAACGTATTCAGGGCTCAAAAGAAATGCATTAGGGCAATCTGCAATAAGGTAGAAGGGACACGTGCAATCCACATTTTATTAATTTAAAAATATTAATAAGGACATCTTTGTATATTTGTGAATGTGCTCTCTATGTTAGACAAAATCTAGACAGATATGAACCATGTTCCTCAGCTAGACTTAAAAATTAGTTATCAGCAATACAAGCTAACTCAGAAATTGAGAGGAGAAGTGTAGTTTGTGCCGCACCCAAAATATACAACAAGTTATATAAGAAATTAAAATGATTTACACTACACATACACTTTTAAAGAATATTGAGACGAATTATTGAAATCAGCAAAAAGGCCATTAATGTTCCGGAGTTGTATAGTAAAACTTATGCATCTTTAATATAAATAATTTAATAAATATTATGCAATGTGATAAATTATTATTAAATGATAAGTTTAGTGTAATACAATGACTGTATTTATTTACTATTTAGCACGCCCTTAAGGCTAATTGTAAGCTAAGAACTAATATTATTATTATGTATCATCATTATGTATACCTACAATTGCAAGAAATAAACGAATTGAATTAAATTGATTTCGGTTAATTTCTATCATCGTTCTTGTAAACACATTAATAAGCTTGGCATCAGATTATAATAATAAGATGAACAGTGTGCCGTGAAGAAGTTAACTACAATTTATATGTAGTAAACTTCTTTATGGCATCAAAACAACGCCCCTAGTAGTAACTGATTCGATGTCATACAAATTGTGGTTAACTTCTTCACGGCTAACAAAAACTCGGACTCGGCACACTGAATGAATATTCTCAAGACTATCAAAATTCTAAGAGAATTGGCAAAAAAGAAAATCCTGTTTTAGTGACAACCCTAGATAATTAGATTGTTTTAAATGTTTGTCGACATTCATTGGAGCGCCTGAATACTTGCAACTGCATTCTCTCGAATAGTAAGGCGGGAGCTATTTTCTTGAGCACCAAGTCAGTCTTAATAATAAGAAATCCAGATAAGAAAACACTGAAAACTGTTGCCATATAAGATAACTCTTTAGTCTATATAAATAGAGTCCAAAGACAAACGCCAGCTGGACTAATCGACGTGAAGATTAACATTAAAAATATTTAGGGTTCGGTACCCCAATGGTAAAACTTGGTAATGGGGTCCCCATTACCAAGACTCGTATTAGTAACTGAAAGGGTCTACTGGTATTCCAAACATTACACTATCAAATTATGGTTTCAAATTCTTTTGATGATGATCATCATCATACCAAGTGTTAGGTAATATGCTGATGATGACTTTAATCTAATTCCCGCTCCAGGTACTCATCACGAAGCTCCGGTCCGCCAATACCCTCGAAACGGAACAATACAGGAAGGCGACCAAAGCTCTGCTAGTACTGATCCCATTGCTGGGCATCACCAACCTGCTGGTGTTATGCGGCCCCAGTGACGACTCCTGGTACGCGTATACCTTTGACTATACAAGAGCTCTGATGCTGTCCACACAGGTTAGTTTTCATGGATGTTTTGGAATTGTTAGTTTAAAGGTGGGACCGCACTAGGCGTAGCTACGCCGCACGTCACGGCCAAATATTATTTATATGAAATTGTGTGAGATATATGTATTATACGCACTACGCGGCAGCGGAACTACGTGACGCGGCACTCCATTGTGGTATTATTAGTAAGGATGTGTCGCATCGCTATGCTGCTGCTTAGTGCGGTCTTACTTTTAGTTTGATTTTATAGGTTTGTATTTCTATGCCACTTAATGGATTCTGAAATAATCATTATAATATCAATAAAAATCACGGTAAATTGAGGTAAGTGGGGCGTTTTAAATTTTTCTCTACTTACTTTTCGAAAAGCGCTGATTTTTTTTTACCCATGGCCCATATACCATCTCGCCCCAACTGACAATAATTTAGATTGCGAGAAGGCTAAGGCTTAGCCATCGTACTCACGGGAACTATTTAGTGCTTAGATACGGGACAGATATACATAATTCTTTGAATTATTTTCGTTTAATAGACAAAGAATATTAAAATAAGTTTTACCTAAAAGGTTAAAAGTACAAACAATACAGTAAGGATCACGTAAGGGCCTGATTTACAATCTACTGATTAGTGTCAGATAGCTTATTGGCAAGTTTTGTCTCTGTCACTCAGTATAAAGTATGCAGCGACAAAACTTCCGGATAACCTATTCAACACTTACTAGGCAATAGGGATGATGACTACATCTAAACTATTTAGTTTCATTAATATACTCAGATATATTGAGGCATTACTACTTGGAAATGTAAAAAAAAATAGATTTTATGTGTAGTTTAGTTAATTACTAATTATCTAAAAAGTACAAAAACGTTTAATTTTTTTTTTTGCTAAACTAGTAAATAAAACTGCCATCATTAGTTTACTTACATCATATACAAAAACATTTATTATGGTAAGTATGAACTTAAACACACAATTATCGGACATATTTGTTCCTACGGCCTTATATAATACTTCATACACTTTAACCTAGGCGTGACGTCACAGGTAGGTACGACTTTAGTATGGAGCGTTTTCACGAGACTTGCGAAATTTTGTATACAAATCGCTGTACCTTTGAAAATATTGACTTTGGACATACTGTTTCTTCTGAGCAGTTACTCATATTTAAGAGTACTATTCAATTATGAAAAAAAAAATTGTCTTCTAGCCTATTGTGAAACAGGCCCATAGCCTAAGCGCTCACTGGCGGCCAGCCGCAGCGGCCAGGCCGCGGCGGCCACCGAAATGTATGTAAGCGACGGTATACATTTCGGTGGTTGCGGCTGGCCGCCGGTGCGCACTTAGGGTTAGTAAAGTAATATAAATTAATAAGTAATAACTTCAATTAATAGGCGGTTGACACGCACCCTCTGTTCCCCCTGATTCCTCCCTGGCTGGAAAATGTAGTAAAAAATTACTACATTTTCGGGCGTTCTATCACATTGTATACACAAGCACACAACTTTTAACAAGTCATAAATTTTCATAGCTCGTCCTACAGGTATCTTATATCCTACTACAATTATAAATTTTTTGGTTGGATGTTTGTGGCACTTTTACGCAAAAGCTTCAGAACGGATTGTGATGAAATTTGGTATGGCAGTAGTTTGGGCTCTGGATTAACACATAGGCTAATTTTTATCCCGATTATATATTTGTTACTCGTGGAATACGGTATTTACGCGTGCCGGTGGAGCCGCAGGTAAAAGCTCGTCTATTTAAAATCGGCTTTTTCACAGTGAATTAATAAAATGCGCTTCCATAATTGACTGACTGACAAATATCAAATTGCTCGCGAAAATATTTTTTCATGGGTGATTGTTTTTTTCGCTGACAAAAATAATATTTTTATGCATGATTTTTGACGTGAACACAATTTAATTATTATTATAATTTCGTGTTTAACTAAAGAATAAAGATGTGGTTTCGAGTTACGAATCAGCAACATCGAATACATTACTATTGCGTATAGGTATTTCATTAACTGAGTTACTTCAATCGTTGGCTATAGTATATTTTATGCCTGAAAACATCAGCTTATCTCTTTTAGAATCTTACCACCTGGTAATTTTTGCTATATTTATTAGACACGAATATGTATTTTCACCAATGTAGGTCACAGAATACTCGAAATTGATCTCAAAAATTCTTTTCATAAGAGACATAGTATTTAAAGTTCATCTGGGCTTTCACAATCTCATTAAATTGCGTCGAAATGTTTCTCCAAGTTAGATTGGTTTCATAAAACGTAGGACACGATTTACGATAACTGTAGACTGTTTAGCTAGAGTTTAGATGTGTTGGCTATTTCTTCAAATAAATTGGAGAAAAACTATAATAAAACGTTTAGCATGTGCAGTTTTTAGGGTTCCGAAGTACTTTAAGGAACCGTTATAGTTCCGCTCTGCCCGTCCGTCCGTCTGTTATCTGACTGCGTGTGTGTCTGTCTGACCACACTTCTGTAATAATGAATATTTTGTTGATGGTCCATGAAAGTTGATGGTCCAAAATTTATCTAGAATGAACAGCAATTAAATGGTTGCCAGGGTATTTACTTATTGTATGTAATCATATTTGATATCACCAAAAGGGTTTTCATAAAATATTTTTTTGAAAGTTATCCATTTTCAAATAATTGACTTCCAAAGTGGTTAAGTAGAAATTTTAAACATTCCATGCGAATGAAATAGGTCATGCCAAATACTCTTAAAGAAAATTATGTTGACGAAAAAGGAGAATAACTTTTTAAGTAATTGTCCGACCAACCCAACCGACATTTTATCAAGAATAAATCTTACGACTACTTTTATCTTCTTTTTTTTTTCTCTCGGCAATCTTCGTTCTCTAAGTACGATGTGTAAAAAAACAACGGTTTATGAATATAACTTTCTGAGAAATGCGAACCATATTATGGTCTTGTCTTGGCAACATTTCATATGATTTTTTGTTTTTAATTGAATTCCCTCTTATATACAATGTTATAGCTGTTCGCGCCTTTTTTAATGGCATAGTAGTAGTAGGTACTTATTAAAATATTAATTAAAACAAGAGCTGTGTACGATGTGGGTTGTGAATGCTCATATCTGAATGAATACTTACTGTTATTAAATGTAACGCCTACGCGATTTTCTAATCCTATTCTTGTCAGAATTTATCAGGAATTTAAGGCATAATACACTACGTCGGAGAGCATGCATGCACGAATGAGTTGGCTCGACGGGAGAAATGCCACGGCCTCACGGAAAAGTGGCGCACAATAACGCTTGCGCTGTTTCGTTGAAAGAGCGCCAATTAAATTATCTAATTTATTATTCCTTGTGTAATATAAAGTAACAAAGGAGTTACTTATCTTCTTAGTAATTCTTATCAGAGGACGCTTCTGTCCTTTGAAGTTCCTCCTACATTATTTTTATGAATAATGTTCAAAGCGGCCAGATCCTTACTAATATTATAAATGTGAAAGCGTTGATGCTTGTTACTCTTTCACGCAAAAACTACTGAATGGATTTCGATGAAATTCGATATGGTAGTAATTTAGACTCTGGATTAAAACATAGGCTACTTTTTATCCCGAAAAAGTAGTGTTCCCGAGGGATACTGTATTTACGCGGGCGGAGCCGCGGGAAACAGCTAGTATAAGATAAATGTACCAAGTATATTTTTTTTTGTGTAAAATTTTTCATTACTATCAATTGACCGACTACGAAATAACACCATTGAAAACGATTTAAATATAAAGTCCATTATTAACGGCGATGTGGGTGGCACCCCGCCACGTAAGGGTTTCTGCGAGGGCGAGAAGTGGGTTATAGATTTGCTGTGATCTTTGCCTGTCCCTGATATTTCGCTCGGTCGTCTCTGTCTAGTAAGTACCCCTATTGGGCACGGTGGTCCCAGCCTAGTGCCTAATTAACTTTGAGTGAAATGGTAATTTTGGCTAAAAATATTTATCTGCAAGTTGTTAAATTCAAACTTTCCATACAAACTACTGTCATCTAGGGGAATAAGGTGACACTATCTTCCATCATCGCGATCAACACGCGCAAAGATCTATCTATAGATATTTTAAGTTCTAACACTTGTCACTAGAAGGCGCTATATAAATTAATTATAAATTTCACTACTGGAGCCTGGAGGACGTTGGTATGGAAGACTTGGATGATAATAATGCTTTAGAAATTTGCATTAGAAACTCATGAACAACGAATAGGAAATATATAGATATAAATGATATAATTTTTGGAGGATATCTACCACAGTCCTACTGAAGGAACATCGTCCCAAAAATCTCTAATCATTACTACAGAAAATACTTTATGTGAATTGCAAGAGCTGAAGTAGCAAATTTTGTATTTGGAATGTTCCGTAGCACACGAAGAGATTATTAATGTACGCAAACAATTACAGAAAAAGATAAACAACTATAATTTTACACCATTGACCACACGATTCCAAATACACCACCACCAATCGCAAACTACTTTCTTTATCTTCTTGTATCCAGAAAACTAAACTATTAAAAAACATAAACAGCAAACTATCCTGCAGGTCGCTCTCACTCAATAATCATTATTATAAATACCCGGAAAAACTGGACACTTCTTCTTCTGACAAAGAGAACAAAAAGAAAAATGGGTGATAACCAGGCTTGAGGACTGTCATCACAATTATATTATCAGCAAGAGCGTTACAAGAATAATTTAACGGAAACCTACGATATTCTAGGAATTGTCATACCATAGGCGCGCAGTGACGAATTGCTTAAATCCTGTGAAAACTTAGTCGATATATTTTCCCGCGATAAAAAGTAGCCTATGTCCTTCACCGTTATCTTACTTTAAGTCTCTACCAAATTTCATGATAGTCGGCTAAGAAGTTTTAATGTGAAAGTGTAACAACCAAACAAACTCATTTATAACATTACAAGCTTTTTCCCGCGTTCATTAATTAAAAACATTATCCCACGGGAACACTGTGAGTACAGTGTTCCCGTGTTCGGGGTAAAAGGTAGCCTATGTGTCAATCTAGAACCTAAACTACTACTATTCCAAATTTCTTAAAAATCCGTTTAGTAGTTGTTGCGTGAAAGAGTACCAAACATCCATCCATCCTCGAAAACTTTCACATTTATAAAAGTAGTAGGATGTTCAATACAGTCCATTTTTAATTAAAAATATGTTAAATAAAAACATTAAATTAATTGCAAAAAAGTATTCAAACTGTAAATTAATTGGCATACATGATATTACTAAACATTCGTCCTATAATCATTATAAATTTTATCAATTTTTAAGTTTTAAAATGATTATAGGATTACAATTGTTATTTACATTGAAACAAAAAGTCGTAGTATCTACTATAACATATGCAAAACAAAAATATGTTCTAACTTCAGATTTTGATATCTTAAAGCCTTGTTGGGCTTTAAGGTTTTAGTAAGTACTTTTAAGATTTTCAATATAGAGATGCACGTAAAAAAAGGATATACAGCTGATGTTAATAATTATCGACCAATCACTCTTACCCCAATTTAAAAAAAAATATATGATAAAGCCATGCTAAAAAGACTTCAGAATTTTACTACAAGGCAAAATATCCTAGCAAATGTTCAGTTCTGTTTTCGTAAAAATAATATAACTTCCTCAGCTTGTTTTATCTAGTGAAACAAATTACAGATACTCTTAATAACCGGGTGCCAGTTACCGGCGTTGTCCTCGATATGAGCCCTTGCTCATGACTTAATATAAACTTTGATTTTATCCATCATGGTCTCCTACTTTATAAATTAGATAAATATGGAATAAGAGGGACCTACTTGAAGGATCGTTTTCAATGTGTGGAAGTATTAAAAATTGATGAACTTACGCCCGAAATTAATAATCAATCTTAATCTCATTTTAGCTATCTGGGATTAACTTCACGTCAATTTACGTCAATTTATATTTGAGAATCTAAGATTTAATTCAATCTAAGAATTTAGTTGCGCTATTAATTTCGGGCGTTAATGAATATGGAGTACGGCAAGGTAGTGTTTTAGATCCCGATCTATTTCTGTTGTACACAAACGATCTTCCAAATGTAACCCACCATGAAAAAAAATATTTGCAGACGATACGGCTCTTGTTATTAAATGTGAAAATAAAGAACAAAAAATTAAAAATGTATTAACAATCAAAAATATAATAATAAAAAATAAAAAATAACAATCTTCACATAAATAAGGAAAAATACAAATTATTGAATTCCAATACTATAGAATATATACAATAGAAGCAAATTAATTTAGATATAAAAAACGATAAAAAAAAATATGAAATTGACAGTGCAAAGTTTTTAGTTATAATGATAGATAAGAACTGTAACTGGAAGGTCCACATAGAATATGATGTAACAAACTTGACCGTTTCGTCTACGCAATAAAAACATTAAGGCGAACTGTAAGCACTGAGGCGGCTCTAACTGCATACCACGTTTACGTTCTTCTATTCACTCCTGTTCTATTCTCTCATATGAGTCTTTAGAGTCCAAAAGAAATGCATTAGAGCTATATCTGCTGCCTCAACTATGGATAGTTGCAAATCGCTTTTCAAAAAATATAACTACCATTAGTCAGCATGTACATTAAGGAAATATGTATTTTTGTTAGGTCACATCCACACTATTTCAAAATTAAATCAGAAGTAGAACGCAAATGTGATAGATATAAATATGAGCTTTATCGTCCAATAGCTAATTTGGACACATATATATATATATATATATATATATATATATATATATATATATATATATATATATATATATATAAAGAATGTAACAGGCCATTGACATTTATAATAATTTGCCGGATAATTTGAAAAACCTACATTTTAATACATACAAAACAAAGTTAACTATGTAGCTTTTAGAAAACTGCTTTTATAATTTAAATAACTATATATATTTATATATATCTAGGCTGACTATGTTGTGAGAATGCCTTATGTAATTTGGGCGACCATACGATGTTTAAAAATGAACTGTCCCAGGCACTACAGTATTTCAAGAGTGGTTACTTCGCTTGGAGAATACTGTATAAATCATCCGATAACGGATGTAAAGGCCTAAGTTAATTATAAATAAAAAAACATTGACAACATGAAAATTCATACCTTTGTCTATAATACATTGTTGACATTTTATAATTTATCCAATTTTTTTATGTTCCAATTTTATATTTAAATAAGCTTCTTGACATTCACATACTATTGCTATGGTAGGGTGTGTTAGAACTATTTCTTCTCTGTTACCACCATTGTAAACCACATTTTGTGAATAAACGACGATTCACCGATATTTTTACGCTAGCCCCTGCCTAGTGTATAGGTACCCCTATTGGGCAAGGTGGTCTCTGCCTGCTTACCCTTTTGGGAAATAGGCGTGTATATGTGTCCATCAATATTATAAAATTCGGGAGAACATGCAACGGGATAGAGTGCAACTCGGGTCCAATCTCACTGAAACATCGATCACGAAATAAATAAAACAACCTACTACTCGTATTCACTCGTCTAACATAATAGTAAATTATTAAAAAGTTTCTATAGATTAGGCAAGAGACAAGAATAGAACTAACGAATAAATAAAAAAGTTAGTCCACACTCTCTGCACTTTCAAAACAATCTGTAACATATATCTCCAATACGAAGTTTCAATATAAGTTGTAATTGTGTTTCCTTCTCGCCAACTACCAGGACGGTGCAAACGAGCGACTCCAGCTGTCGCGCGCCACACAATGTCCAGACATAGTTGCTGCGTTAGACTATAATACGTCCCGCCGGTAACGGCGATATTCTCAAATGTATTGAAGTGTCACGGTAACACGCGACAGCCTCCAGTCGCGGTCGTTGGTCGCACGCTTGCACTGTGTGCCGTTCCTCAAAGTTTCCACAAATTTCCACAAGATAGAAAACTTATGGAACGAAGAGTGTGACGTCAATTCTAGCGATCGTCTATAAATGATCGTTGTATATTGTGTGTAGTATTATACAAATATTTAATGCAGTTTAATGTTATGAAATGATTTCTTTATCTTTTTCTATATAAGCCAAAATTATATTAGGTTTTTACCTATGAAATTGCCGTTTTGTATGAAAAAAATTTAACGATTTTTTTTCTTTATTACGATTTTGTATTTGCATTAATCGAAATAATCACCCATGCAATCAATGCATCTTTGCCAACGCAGTGGCAGTTTATTCATGCCCTTCTTAAAGAAATCAGCTGGACGGGAGGCAACAAATTCTTCAAAGGCATTTTGTACTGCCTCTCGGGTATTGAATTTTTTTTCCGCTAAGAAGTTATCCATATTCTGGAAAAAGTAGTAGTCTGTAGGCGCAAGGTCTGAGCTTCCAACCCCAATTTTTGCATCTTGGAGACCGTCTGCTGTGCAGTATGAGGTCGCGCGTTGTCGTGCAGGAGCAGCGGAGACGAGCGATTGACCAATGCTGGTTGGAGATGTGCCAGCTTCTCCATCATTGTGTTCAGTTCTTTACAGTACACATCTGCAGTAATGCTCACCCCGTTTGGTAAGAAACTGTGATGAATCACACCGGCGCTAGACCACCATCAGTGACCATCACTTTTCTAGGGGTAAGTTATAGTTTAGGGCATTGTTTAGGTGCTGAACTAGAATCCAACCAACTTGCTGAGTGCTTGCGGTTATCAAAAAGAATCCATTTTTCATCGCAGGTAACAATGCGGTTCAAAATTCCTTCATTTGTGTGTCTGTTGAGCAGTGCAAGGCACGTCTCGACGCGTACTTCGCGCTGGCGATCATTAAGTTCGTGGGGCACCCATTTGTCAAGCTTTTTTACCTTGCCAATTTGACGCAAATGGACCAATATTGTTTTGACGCTAACGTCAAAAGCTGCTGCTAATTCAGCCGTAGATTGTGTATCATCAGCTTCCACATTCGCCTTTAATTCGTCATTGTCGACCAAAGTCTTCGGACGACCGCGAGGTTCATTTTTCAGTGTGTGTTAGCTCCGTAAACGTCGTTGATGTTGCGTGCCGCTTGTGCCGCGTTGCTGCCACGACGGTACTCATATTCCATAATTACTCGAATTTTTAACGTATCCATGATGACGAAAAAGATTGAAATGCGATGAAAATGTAACACTAATCAATAAACAAATGACTACTTTTGGAAAAAGGATTCCATGTTTTTAAAATAAAATTAATTTGAAATTAGAATTCTTAGCCAAACAAAAATTATTTTGATTTGAAATGGCCAGTACTGCAGAACGGCAATTTCATAGGTAAAGACCTATGAAGAAGAAGAAAGATAATTATATGTCAAGAAGAAATTTGTGACTGATGATTACTAGAACCTAACTCAAATTTTTTGAGTCTCTGAATACAAAAATCCTTATAATTTGAATATAAATTTTAATTTGAAAATACTTTGTGGTTGAGAGAGATTCGAAAGATGTTTCAGTAAGCGGTATACGAAACTGTAAATTATAATCAATAAGGCTATTCAAAGTTATTTTAATCGAATTTGAACCTTACAAAACATAACTTTCGGACAAAGGCCAAAGTTCTGCAAAGATTACGCATACAATACCCGACAAACATCTCAATTTATATCAAATTACGTAATCCAAGTCCAAATGAACTTTGGGAGTTTGGAGTCTGTCACTTGCAACTGGAAAGTCAAGGACTTAGGAAATGGAAAAGTGGGAATAGAGAAATGCGGCAAAAGGAAAGGAAATGCTCAATTCAATTAGTTTCGGGACTGAATTACGGCAGTTATGACTTATGACTTATGCCCCTATATTTTCCTATTGAAGTTTTTATCGTCAATTTCTACCACTATTTAATTTTCCCATAGTCCCTTATCGATGTCATGTATTTTCAATTTGTGTTTTTTGTCCGGGTCCATTTCGTACTTTGCTATTGTGTTGGTCTATGACCTCTTGATTGTAAGTCCTTCGTGCGCTCGTGTGGTGACGATAATAATACAGCAGCAATTCTTATACTCTCCTTTATTGGTGCTTACCACGAATACGTATTACAATATGTAATGAGATATGCTTAGCACAATATATACGTCTACACTATGTATAGCCTTTTGGCCAACTAAATAAACTAACTCGATAGGCTTTACTTATGACATCTGTCAATGTCAATAATGACATTGACAGTTACATCTTACTGTTGATATATGTAACAGCTATATTCTATTGCTATGTTTTATTGAAAACACTAATGGCGTTTTCGGCATCTAAAACTGTCTCGATTTGTATGGAAACAGCCGAATATTAAGGTGCAACCGAGATCTCCGTCTCGGCATTTTCGGCCAAAAATCGAGCCGAGACCTCGGTCACGGTTCTCAGCCAAAATGGGCTAAGATTTTCGGCCCATTTTGAATGTCAATGTGTAAATCAGTACTTTAAAGTAAAATTACTGCAGCCATTCGACAGCCCTGCCCCGGGGCAGTTTTATTCATTTATTTTAAATTATTTACACTTAATGCACAAAAACAGGTACATAGGCGGACTTAATACCATATGGCATTCTCTACCAGTCAACCTTTAGGCGTACAAAAGCATTATTGTGCAGGTGCTAATAGAGGAAAAAAACCAGGTCAATAATTCATTCAGCTCTAAATAAAATAATAAGATGTAGCTAAAACACGTACATAAAGTAGTTTAATATAAATACACAAAATATATGTATATAACTAACAAATATAAATAATATGCCATATAATATTAAAAATATAAATACCATACTATATAATATATAAATAATAATCTACACTAATATTATAAAGAGAAAAACTTTGTTTGTATGTTTGTTTGTTTGTAATGAATAGGCTCAAAAAGTACTGGACCGATTTCGAAAAATTCTTTCACCATTCAAAAGCTACATTATCCACGAGTAACATAGGCTAAATTTTATTTTGGAAAAAAGTAGGGTTCCGTAAGATATTTGGGTTTTTCGGACCCAAGGTGTAAAAAATCAACCAGAAAAGTTACTTATTTTGCCTACGCTGCCTAAACTATAAAAGATAGAACCATAAAAAGTTCTAATTAATTATAGATCTTATAAATATCTACAAAAAAGTCCGCGACACACTATACCTATCTATGTCGAGTGAGGCTCAACAACCATTTTTTTATTTAGAAATCTTGAATTTTTTTAAACTACATTTAAACGCGTTTATTTTACTCATGCTATTTATCCTTATCAAAATAAATTATTTCATCACTAAGTACAGTTTATATAGATAATATTTGGTCTTTGAATGATTAAAATTGGACGTTTAGTTTTGAAGTTATTGCGAAATTAATACACTAATATTACACACACTGGCATATTTAGCGGAAAATAAAATAAAGGTTTGATATCAGTATAATATAAGGTTGCTGGCTGGTTTATACGTCATTTAATTTAAAAAGAAATATTTTCAAATTAAGAAAACAACTGAACATCACATTTTATGCAATTGTTTTAATTTTATTCAAATACACCTTATCTGGAGCGAACTTCGAGTATTTCTTCCTTCTGAGTTTGATTTAAAATTTCATTGAAATACTGTTTTTTGTTAGTTTTTTTTAATTGTGTATCTTTTTGGAGTTAAGGACTGAATTATGCCTGACTTAGCCCCAACGGAGATTGCCAGGGCACTCGAAATGCTAAGAAATGGTCAAATCTACAGAGTGATTGATATCCAGAGATCTTCGTCGACCAGTTTCAACGATCCATCCACGGAATATAAAACACAAGAGGAAGGGGCATAGCTAGAATGATTAGGTATTGAAAACCGCTGTCGCCAAACTCACACAAAAACATTTTACGCACACTGAAAATTAACCAATTATAACTGTAACAATTTCTCGGAATCACAATGTAATAACGACTATTAAGAATGATACAAAAACGACCTTTTCCCCTTGACAATAATGTAGAATTTAGCAATTACACATTGTGACTGTTATCGGCATTCCTTCGACATGCTTTCGGCCATTTTTGGCTACTTAGTTCAACTATTTGACGCTCTTGAAATTTGCATTTTATGCACGCAAATTTGCACTTTACAGTTATAGAAGCAAGGTTTTAATCAGTTTTAATTAAAATTCGTGTGATTGTTTCTTTCTAGAATGTTCTGCTACTCAAATAGGGATGTAATATCCAATGCAATGGATGCAATAAATATTAATAATATAGTTATATGTAAAAAAGGGTTATAATTTTTGATCGTGCAAACAAAAATAGTTTGCGACTGCACATGAGCATACTGTGAGCTGATATTATGAGGTCTAGCATAGGCTACTTTTTGTATCGGGCTGCGACCTCTTGATATAAAAGTCCTTCTCACGCTTGAGTGGTGATGATAATAATAATACAGCAGCTTATACTCTCCTTTATTGGTGCTTATCACAGATACGTATTACAATATGTAATGAGATATGCTTAACACAATATATACGTCTACACTATGTATAGCCTTTTGGCCAACTACAATAAACTAACTCGATAGGCTTTACTTCATGACATCTGTCAATGTCAATAATGACATTGACAGTTACATCTTACTGTTGATATATGTAACACTTTTATTTTAGGGTTCCGTTTAAAAAATAAGGCTCCGTTTCCGTTAGTTCTATGCAAACAAAGTTGCGGGCATCAGCTAGTAATATAAAACTCACGGACTCTGCGCATGAACTTTTATTTTATTTTATCTTTTAGATACCGAAAACACTAAAGGTATCGAATGATATAAAAAAAATAAACAACGTCCTTAGCTGTACGGTGTACTTTTCATTTAGACAACAGTATTTTCGACTTTTTTATGTATCACATATAATCTAGTGCTGAGATTTTACCTATTTGTAGCAGAAATTCATCAGGTAATCTATAAATAAATATCTATGGACGCTTCACACCACGTCAATCTGGTCCCGTGCTAAGTATCCGATGATCTTGTGTTACAGATACCGGAAAACGGGATGTATATTTGATACTTTTATACTATACATATATTTAAGATTTTTATTATATTAAACACATACTGAATACACATCCATGACCCAGGAACACAGAAGAACTTTATGTTCCTTCGGCGGGATTCGGAGCCGCGACCCCCGGCTTGAGCACCAACGCGCCGAACCACTGAGCCACAGAGGTCGTCAATCTATGAAAAAATAAATCTACTAATCGATAAGAGATAAGATAAGATTTATAAATACCTACTTCATTGCTCACATTAAGGTAGGTACAATGATCTGACTAAAACTAAACTAAAACCTAAATGTGAGCGAGGGCGGCCTTATCGCTACAAGCGATTTATTCTAAAAAATCTAATAATTAATTGTCATTAGTTTTTAGTCAGGTTTATAGCCAAGAGCCAAGTGATGGATTTTAGTTTAATACATTTGTTAATTGTTCAAAGTTGAACTCCCTGAGTCATCTCGTAGACAATGGGAGTGCAGATCAAGAATTCATCAAAGCCTGGATTGAGGTCGGCCTTACTGGCGCTGAGTCAATAAAGGGG
This sequence comes from Phengaris arion, assembly GCA_963565745.1. Classification (NCBI taxonomy): domain Eukaryota; kingdom Metazoa; phylum Arthropoda; class Insecta; order Lepidoptera; family Lycaenidae; genus Phengaris; species Phengaris arion. The sequence goes on along the minus strand of OY751450.1, from coordinate 8,877,444 downwards.
AAGTTTTCTTACCGACTTTGTTTTGGCAACTTCTTGTTAACACAAAGTTTCTGTTTAAGCATTATAATAGATATATTATGTTTAAGTAGTACCTACACTACGAAGGTGCTTCGTGTTTAAATTGAAGTAAATGCCGAAAACCTTTGCTTTTATAATTGAAAAAAAAATAAAAAAGCTTACTATGATTTACTTGAATGTGTTCAATATTTACTTTGTAATTTGGCAGAGGTGGTATCATTATACAGTTTAACTAGAGTTGTGCAACCGGAGGGGTATGAAATATGGCAAATTAAAGTTTATGCTCAGGAAGGTGTACAAAAACTAATATATTTTTCAAATCAATTTTAGCATTTTGTAAAATTAATAAAAAATAACATAAACGGACTCGGATTGTTAAAACACGTACTGGGGCGTTTAGCATTTTCTAGCTCGTAGGGCGTTTGATAGTTACAGTTTTGTTACACATTGACTTTTGCCAATCTGTCACAACTCACAACATTTACATTTTTTTCTATCAAAGAAGCAAAACAACCAAAGTTCAAACTTTGATATTATATAAATTATAATAGGCGAATTTCATCCATAGGGGGCGCCCTCTAGAAAAGTATGAAATATGTATTAGATGCGGGACCTAGGTAGGTTATTTTGCGTACCTACGTTTTTGCGTAGTGCTTTAAGATGGTAAGGTTACTTAAAGTTAGTGTTCGTAATTAATGTTAAAATATTAAAAATTAAACCGACTTCCAAAGTAAAAATGCACAAAAAAGTATGAAATAAAATTTTAACTATTTCTCTCCTCAATCTTCATAATTTTTAAGTCGGTCAACAAGCCCGAACAACATCCTGATAAAACAATATTCAAAATAGGACAAGTTGGCTGGATACCCACTTCAAAATTATGAAGATTGAGTAGAGAAATAAGTAGTGGAAATTTTAGCCGAATTTAAAAGGGGAATTATTTAGAAAATAAGTTTTATTTCATACAAAAAATAATAATATTTTATCCCTTTTTAGTGATATTTGTTAAATTATTATTAACAGATTTAAAGAACGTTTAAAATAAACGATCGAATGTATAATTGAATACGCGCCAAGCTTCCATTAGGTAGGTTTATAAGGTGATGATGGTGAATGTAAGTTACATAATGGCATATGATTGCAGTTCTTTAAACAATGTCGAAATTTCCAAACGCGTAACTTTAAAGACTGAGGAGTTCTGTTCAGTGCTTTTGGATCCAGGGTATACCTTGGTGCAGAATCTTACTTTTTGGTAGCATATGCTTGGGTTACTTCTGAAAAAGTCAAAGTCACTATATGTGACCATACAAATTTCGAGGAGTTCACTCGGTTCCTCGTGGATGTCATCATCAGGTCACCGCTTTCGTGACAACGAGATCAATTTTGGATTTTACCCATTAGATTAAAAAAAGAATTTTGAAAATCGGTCCATAAATGGCAGAGTAATGTTCAAAGATATCCGTGTCGGTGTAAAATACTATAAGAAGTATTTATTATATGATCATGTCATGATTTATGGTGTGATGGTGGTGGTGGTGATGATGATTATTTTAATTGTCATAGTGGCTTATACTTGCAGTTCTTTAAGCAACGCCGAGACCCCCAAACATGTATTTATAAGGAGTCAGGAGTTCTGTTCAGTACTTTTGGATCCAGGGTATTATCCTGGTGCAAAATCTTACTTTTTAGTAGCATATTATAAGCTTGGGTTACTTCAGAAAAAGTTGAAATGACTATATGTGTCCATATAAGTTTTGAGGAGTTTCCTCGATTCCTCATGGATCCCATCATCAGGTCACTATTTTTCTGAAAACGGTACCAATTTCGGAGTATACCCTTTATATATATATATATATATATATATATATATATATATATATATATATATATACAGAACTGAACGTATAACCGCCTTCTTTTTTTGGAAGTCGGTTAAAAACCAAATATCACGGCAAAATAGTTTATTTTGGCTCAAGTTTCTTTTCGTTACATTAGTCAACATAATATAATTTATTAGATTCTGTCAAAAAAGCTTCTGACTTGAACATATAAATATATGTGGCGATAGTTTCTTTTATTTTGTTGCCAAATCCTACGAACTCTCCCTGCCTACAAAAGCTCTTAAGAAATACAAATAAATCAAATCTGCTACTCCATAGGAACATGTCTTATAATATTATACAGAAATTATATAGATGTATTATATTAAAAAGAGGGTCAAAAATATTATATATTTGACAAACACAATGTCCTTTTTGACGGTCTGCGAATGAGAAATAAGAAGAATTTACTTTTCGTCATTATCAATATTTTTAGGCTCCCGTTATAACTTGTACTACAGTATAACCTGGTTAGTTGGGATTTCAAGGCCCCAAGGATTTTGCACCATTTAAAGGGGTTTTCATTCATCCAGTTTTCAATTAGACAGTTATCATATTATAATTGTCACATTTACAGAGGCGTCCCGCTTATAGAGATAGGAAATCGAAATGTACCGTTATTCCATTTATCGAGTTCAGGAGGCCTAGCAGGAACATTTGACAGCGGCGTAAACGTAACAACGAATGGTAAACTTGTATGGGCGCTGTCATAATTTTGACAGATTTTCATACAATTCTCATTCGAAAACGATACGGTACGCCGCTGTCGAATGTTCCAGCTCGGCCCACGCCCCACAGATCTTTGTAAATAAACTGCCCTATAAGTCAATTTACTTAAGAGTCTACATCCGTCGCGCTTTATCCGTAACTTAGAGGAAATTAAGGAAAACTTAACCGACTATTTTAAGTTATGAATTATTTAAACGCCTGCCCGGCTCAAATGTTTGACGACCAAGTGTGTTTAGCTTTCAACTTAGCTCTCGGATTAGTAAATTTTTAATTCGGACGCCTATAACTAATTCAAAAGGGATTTGAAATCGGAATTCCTTTGGTCTAAGTTACGTAACATTTAAGCGTTTCTGACAGTGAGTATAAAATTTTATTATATCTTCATGGATCGCTTACTTTTAGACGTTACTGAAGAAGTACCTACGATATATTTGTAATGATTTATAAATGCGAAACTTCATTTTAAACTAGCTTTTACAAGCGGGTTCGTAAATACTGAATCCCACGGGAACACTATTCTATTTCTGGATAATAAGTAGCCTATGTGTTATTCCAGAGCCTAAACTACTACCATACCAAATTTCATCAAAATCCGTTCAGTAGTTTTTGCGTCAGAGTACACAGGGAACATCCATCCATCACTCCTCACAAACTTTCACATTTATAATAGTAGTAGGATTATTGCTATAGTAAATTATCTAATTAATGAAAACAGAAATATAGTATAGTCAGATGAAGCAAAATGGTCGATAAGTGGCCAGGCAAGGCCATAGAAAATGTATGCTCCTCTTGACCCAGAACATTAATTAAATATGCTACCCTTGCCCTAATTAGCTAGCATATTGTAATTTTATTATGACACATTATGATAATTATTTAGATTGGCTTAAGAATTAATCCCATTGATTAGCAGCTTCCCCCCGAATAAGGCTAAGTACTCACGGAGCGGTTTTCACCCGCGCCCGGCGCGGTTGCGGGCCCGCAACTTCTGTAGAATGCACAAATGTATGTAAAAATTGTGCGCGTGCGGGTTTGTTTGCGGTCGCGGCGCAAAACCGCGATCCCGTGAGTTTAGAATTAAAACCGCAGTTCAACGACCGCGGCGGGCACGGGAAAAGACCGCACCGTGAGTACTTAGCCTAACGGATCAAAATTATTAATAATTTTTCATTTTCTGTGAACTTATGAATATATTATTGATCGTTATTGCGACCTTTACTGCTCGGGTAAATTATAAAGAAATACTTTTATGTCTGAACGTAAATGTGTATTGACCTACAATTATAAAGTGTGAGGTGAAAATTTTCTCTCCTTTGAGCGTTTTCACATTTATCCGATCCGATATCCGATATTGGACCGAAAGAAGAAGACTGAAGAGCGATTCTGCTAATGAAATCCTGCAATTACAATTACGATCCAGTCCCGGTATGTTAAAACTGCAAAATGGTGTTCTCATAAACGTCACAACAACGTCAAACCAGTTTTGATTGGTCCAAACTCCAAAAATCAGTTTGTGATATCGAGACGATTCATTTATAATTCAATAAAAATAAAATGAAGTGTAAGTTAATTGCGAGAGTTGGGCGCAGGTTAATATGATGTTATAAAATACAAACATACACCTGTCTTTTTCATTTTCGGTCCGATATCGGATAATGGCAAAAGGCTCTTTGCGACCTGAAAAACTTTAATGATATTCCATTACTATCATCATTATTGACCACAAATATCCTCACTACAACCCATACTTCTCACTGAAGAGAGAATAACTACAATTTATATTTTTTTTAAAAATCCGACTACGTAAATTATATAGCCTATGTTACCCGGGCTATTATTACGAATCTTCGGTGTTGAATTCGGTGCTACGGTGCACACGAGTGAAATTCACGTATTGCTTGGCCAAAACCGATAAAAACTAAGGTAGTCCGATTCACAAATTGTAGCCTAATTTAGAAACAAAACACAAGACGCCATCTAATAATGATCTGTAAAACATTTGACACCTACTATTCAGACACCAATACTCGATATAAACAGTTTTGCAAATCGGGTAATTTGTTACAATTTGCAACATTTGTTTTAACAACAACGTTTAAACTTTATTTAGTTAGAAATTAGTTGTAAAACATGATGGAGTTTATACCTTCAGCCTTCAGGTATATTATTAATTAAAACTACCTATATATTAGCTACTTACGATTTTATAGCTATATAGTTTTGAATAGAAGGCTTTACTTTAGCAATTTACTTTTTATTTAAATAGTGAAAAACTTCATACTCTTTTGCACTCAAGATGTTTTTTTTTTACATATTTCGAAAGAACATCTACAGCTTACATATGACACAAAATTCAGCTGCGTCTACTTGCGCTTTGCTAAACAAAATAGAGCAAAACGCAACAATGTCTATGAATTTAAAAATACCAAAAACAATTTTTCAGGCAGTTCCCAGAATAAGATTACAATTAGTCGATGAGAACTATTGAGCTTTTACTTAACGGATGAATCTAATAACCACGAGGCTCGATTTCAACGCTTAATTACAAAAGTTTTGGAAACAACACACTGTGAAGACGAATTACCAAATTTCATCAAAAGAGAGTTCTAAAGCACCCTCAAAGTAATGTTTTAGACAACCTACGGCAATATATAAGTGTTAAAACACTTAACGTAATATTGGCCAATATTTGAGTAAAAACTGTTGCATCAAGATTCAAGCCTCCTAGGCAACATTTAGCAATTAGCGCGCGACATGTCGTCCAACATGCTGAAAGATTGCGCGGAACTTTTGGGTAACAACGTCGCAACGTGATTAGTAGTAGAGGCGTCGACCCTCTACTACTTATCACGTTGCGCACCAGCTGGCAACGTCGCGTTGTTTTGCAACGTTCCCAGCAAAACACCTATGTGAATTGTCCCTACGTGACGCGAACCGGTGGTAGGCATGATGGAACCGTGTTGAACGTCACGTGTCGCTCGTCATATGCTCTCCAGTGTTTTTAACCCAGGCTTTAACCTGTAGTATGTACGTACTCACGCAGTCTTCTTTCTTCCAGGGCTTCACAGTGGCGCTATTCTACTGCTTTATGAATACAGAGGTCCGGCACGCGATCCGCTACCATGTGGAGCGGTGGAAGACGGGCCGGGCGGTGGGCGGGGGGAGAAGACGAGGGGCCAGCTACTCGAAGGACTGGTCTCCGCGGTCGAGAACTGAAAGCATTAGGTAAGGGTTACAGCACAACTTTGTATTCGGAAGCATAAGGGTCAGTACACACCGCGACGATACGCTGCTCTACGCGGCGCTGTATTTTGAAGATAGCCTGTCAAACTTGAATTAACTAACAACTTGATAATCATAGCACATAAGTTTATTTTAATGGAACAGAAATATCGTTGTAGACAAAAAAATAAGGGGTATAACACTAGGTACCTACAATAAGAAACAAAGTAGTGTATTAAAGTCTCTTTGGTAGGACTAGGAAATACCAGTCCTTATTTTTTCATAATTTAACAAATAAAATGTTTAAAATTGAACTTTATTACACTACACAAAAAGATACTCGTACATATGACATGAGTTACTGCACATGCGCTTTGCGGCTCGGTGCAACTTGACATTCCAATTCTTACAATGAAACGTGTATCTCCTTGTGTAGTGAATAAAGTTCAAATTTGAATGGCCATCTTAAAATGCAGCGCCGGATCTCGTATCAGAACCATTCGGTGTGAGTTGACTCTAAGTGAACTCATTGCGACTTTTGATAAAGGTGCCACTTCGTTCAAATTCAATGTTATCTAAACGTTATGAAAAAAATAATAGCGCCCTATAGTGTCAATTTAAATTTAACTCATTCACAGCGCATTAAAGAAATACAAAGCCATAATACTGAGTACCTGGGTAACCGAGCTTGGCTCGGAGCTCCAGATGAAATGAGTATCTAGAGCTAATATAGATAATAGATTACAAAAAATAATAAAAATAATAACAAAATTTTACTGGGGTCGAAATTACCACATTCCAAATTTCCGAACAACGCTAAAATTATCCAAACCGCCAATCGGACTGACATTGTAGAGTCGAAATTATTGATATATTTTTGCACGACGAAAGAATAAACATAATATTTAACATAAAAACCGATTTTTCTCCCCCGAAATTCCCTACATACTAAATTTTATGTAAATACTTGCAGCTGTTGTCGAGATTACCATTATATATATACAAGATTGTCTCGTTTAAAGTATAAGATTTGGTAGAATTCAATCTTATTGTATACGTTTAGATGTAATTGATCACGTCACACGCCTCACCGCCCACACCACAAAGTCAAGAAATAATTAAACTTAAGTACCTAGCAGTGGCGAGGGGTTCTTATAACTCCATTCCTAACGGCTTCATTTACCTTTAGAACACCCTCACCCAAATCCCTACCTATTATACAGGCTAGGGCTTCCCTGCGAGGGAGAACCAGCCTTCGCCTGGTACCTAGGTAGTGTTTCTGGTCAGTGGCTTCGTGGGCAGTCGTCTAACGCCCGATTGTAATTTGTATAGAGAGATGACAGTTGTAAAATCACATTACGACACATGTGACATGACGACATTACGTCAACGACATCTAAACGAAACTTTTTACCCCAAAACGCATACATTTGGTTCGTTTGTTATGCTTAGGATAGATACGCATTACGACAGATTCGCTTTAAGGCAGAAGTATAGAGGTACCTCTATTCCATTGGTTCCGAACCTGGGGGTAATAACAATTACTGGGGGGTAATCAGCAGTTAAAACAGATATTCTATGAGGGTAACACAGGTGGTACCAAAAAAATTATTTTACGTTTTATAATAAAATAACAGGAGTACGCAGCATGGCGTTCTCTCTCACACACAAAATCGCGGTGAGAATTATGAATTATGTACATTTTGGCAAAGAACAGCTCCAGAATGCCTTATAATTGCTGAAAGGGCACTGAAAATGTTGGTACCGTTTGTACCACTTATAGATGTGAGAGCGGCTTCTCAACTCTAGTAACATTATAAGCACAGGCCAGAAACCGGCTGAACGTGGAGCATAAAATGAGATGCGCGTTGAGTGTAACTAAACCTAATATTAATAAATCCGTGTGGTGTCGTCGGACACTGGATAGAAACGAATTTCCTTATTAAAAAAATATTAATTTTAAGTTCTATCGAATAGAATATATATAGGTATAAAGAAAATAATAAAGACTATACATAAAAATCTTACGTTACGGACGTTTTTTCCCGGCTAGGATACCCCTCCGCATCGCCCCATAAGGAACTTCGTTCCAAAAACTTGCGAACTTAAAACATACTCAACTTTCACACTGAAACCTAAACGTTAGTAAACTGCTATTGTAAATGTGCATTTTTTATAAATAAATATATTTGTGGGTACTTGCTTGTATTGTTTGCTTCAAATAATTTTTGGGGTTGGGGGTTAACTGGGGCAAAATCAGTTTCTATAACAGGTCATAGGGGTAACAGTTCTGAAAATAGGATCCACTGTTCTAGTCAATTAGAAATTTTTATAAGTCATTAATTATTTTCAATTAACCGCAAGCTCATATTCACACAAATTTAACATGTTTAAATACATTTTCGAGTTGACTAGATACGAGTACATCTCCCTTAAAGAGAATCTGTCCTAAATGGAACAGGAGATTTCGTTGTACATGTGATAAACTATCGCACGTGATAAGTTACCGTCTACATCACGTGATGTCATATTCCTTGTCGTATTTCCCTTATGTTGTGCAAGTTTGAGCAGGATAGATTGATTTCAACGCTTATTTATGACAGTAAAATACGGACGGAAAAATCGACCAGCAGCTGGCGTCAGAGCCCGACGGATGCAAATAATTTTAAATCGACCAAGAGATGGTCGATCGACAGATATGGCGTACACAATACGTCCACAACTTTACAAAGGACGAACCGTCATTATTATTTATTAGGTAAAAGTATTATGTAGCATACATTAAACCTATGCAAGTTGTTATATTATTTCGTAAAGAAAACAATAGGAGCACTCGTCTCAATTTACTTCACAATATCTAACAACATCAACAGAAGTGGATAGACCTGTACAAAATTATTTCCTTTCCACAATATAAGTTGCAAATTGCAATATATTTGAAAACTAGCATTAGTTGCCAGCGGCTTCGCGTGAAATTAGGTTTTAAACTTTCATCCCCTATTTTACCCACTTATGGGCTGAATTTTAGAAAACGCTGAAATACCTAACTCATTATTTTTTCCGTACTCAATTCATACGAAATATCATGCAAATCAAACTTTTATCACCTATTTTACCCCCCCCTTGGGGGTTGAATTTTAAAAAATTCTTAGTGGATGGCTACGTCATATTATGAGTAATACGCGTGCAAAATTTCAAATTTCTAGCCTTAAGGGAGCCTGTGTGTTGATACATCAGTCAATCAGCTTTGCCTTTTATATAAGTATAAATATATAGGTATAGATAATGAGACGGCTTACCAAGTAGATTAGAAAGCACGTATCTCTAATGCAATGTATTAAAGCTTATAGTGCCCCGGTTGCACTAATACACTTTTCTTCGTAAGTGTAGCCACATGGGACGCCGCCGGATAACCATTTTTCACGAGACCGCTGGACGCTGAATCATATTTCTTGTCAGTTGTCACTATTAGGTGACGACTTTTATTGTACATCATACTGTAAAACATATTTTTGAATACTGTAGGTACTTCAATCTACTCAGGGTCAGTTCACACCGAGACGCGGGACGGCATTTTTAAGATTCATGATTAAATTTTATGCACTACACTAGAAGGTACACGTTTTATTGCACTTTTGCCGCATAAAATGTAATACAATCGACTTTGAAAGTATATTTTAATATGTATTTAAAATATTGATAATCATAGCTGGGCATTAACTCGTTAATCCGTTAATCGTTAATTAACGAAGTTAACATTTTGATTAACGGAATAACTTTTAAGGTAACTTAAAAATGTTAACGGACATGTTAACTTCCGTTAATATGCAGAAGTCCGTTAATCGTTAATCCAATGCCTAATAGTTACCGCACGGCACCGACAAGTGCCGGGCGGCGCGTGGCAGCGAGTGAAACAAAAACAAAACTAGATATATTTTGCCGGCGCGTGCGAGTGAGAAAGAAAACTGCGAAGAGATTTGTTTCGTTTGATCATTTCATTACTTAGCGCCGGTGCTTAGAGTGACGAGTGTTTTGTTTGTTTGTTTGTTGTTATTATATATTACTGTCAGTGATCATTTGCGTGTTGATAATAATTAATGAATGAATTAGAACCTAAACCAACAGGTTTTATAAGTTCACTAACGCAACGATATAAAGATGCAATTTTATACATATTAACGGATTAACGATTAACGTTAACTTGCGTTAATTCTTCCGAAATGTAACGCTTTAACGTTTAACGAAGCTAACTTTTTTTGTAGCGGATTGACGATTAACGAAGTTAACTATTTGATTAACGGTGCCCGTCTATGTTGATATTGTAACGTGCCAAAACTTTGAAAGATGTTTTACGTACACGCCCTAAGGGCCAGTTCACACCGCGTCGATACATGACGCGACGCGGCGCTGCATATTTAATATAGCTATTCAAAATTAAACTTTATTTACTACACAAAAAGATAGCCGTTTCATATGACATCAGTCATACATTGTGCAGCGCGGTGCAAGTTGACATTCGAACGTCGAACTCTTACAATGAATCGTGTATCTTCCTGTGACAATATAGTGCCAGCGTTAAGTAATTTCCAATATACGAAGTTAGAATTACAAGGCTTCAATCTACTTCCGAAGCTAGCTGGGACACGATTCTTCAATATTTATTCAATACTACAATATTGTGCACTAGAAACTGTATATCCAAAACACACAATGCTGTAATATGTAGTTCTTTTTTTTTTTATTTCACTTGAGCAAGAGTCTCCAATATGCATAGAGGAGGGTATTTTTTTAAACAGGGATAACCCGTCTCTTCTGGCCTCAGAGTTTAATAATTCAATTTTTAACCCGCGACGAAAAAAGTGGGGTATTACAAGTTCGACGCGTCTGGCTGCTTGTGTATGTGTGTGTGTCCGTGGCATCGTAGCGCCCAAACGAATGAACCGATTTTGCTCTAGTTTTTTTTGTTTGAAAGCGAGTGCGACATGATCGAGAGTATTCTTAACTATAATTCATCATCATCAGCTCCCACACTCGGACATTTCGGGGGTTACTTAATGTTTTAAATTTTTTACAGATTTAAAGTGGGACGCTTGTAACAAAAACCCTTTTAAATAATACGGTTATGCTTAATAAAAGTAAAACGTCGATTTAACTAAGATTAAAATTTTTCTATTTATAAGTTTTTCAACATGAACCTTTTATGTTAATCCAGCATAAGTCCTGACAATAATATTCTGCCACTATATTATTGCATGTGCCGTATAAAGCTTTTTATTTTATCTTTTCATCCACATTATATGTATAATAATCTGAATGGAATTTAAAATGCCTATCTTCTAAGTATATACATGATGTATATACTTAGTGATGTATGTAGTATGTAAGCGATGATGTACACAACATGATGGTTTAAAATATTTTTTTGTATATAATTTATTTAAAAATAATGTTTGGTAAAAAAAAAATAGTTCTGTTACCTAAGTGATAACAAATACAGATACGTAAATGTGAGTAAGCGTCAGTTCACATAGAGACGCGACGTGATATGCATTTTTAACATTGCTATTTAAAATTGAACTTTATTTACTACACAAGAAGATACACATGCAATAGTTCGGATTTTGAGCTGCACCGCTCTTGCAATGAATGTAACGTCTTTTGTAGTGAATAAAATTCAATTGTGAATTGCTGTCCTAGAAATGCAGCACCGAGTCGCGTCGCGTCGTGTGAGCTAACCCTTATGGTAAAATATTTTTCTCTAAAGAGATTGTTTCATCGTCCTTATTTAATGCTATATAATATTAAAGTACCTACTCATTTAAAAGGGCAAAACTCCACGGCTAACCAATATTTCGCCGATGTTATTTGCTACTGGCAAAAGCTAGTTTTCCTAGTAGGAGTAAGTCTCATTAGAATAGAGTAATTGAAACCAAATCCATATCTGACCATACATTTTTGTTTAGGCTGACCGTATGAAGATGGATTCGGGACTTTTCGGATCTTTACGGACATTTACGAAGATAGTCGAGGACACGTGTGGATTTGGACGAGCATTTATATTTTGTTACATTTGTTGCTATTTAATAAACTATATTATGTAATCACCCTTATGTGTAGTTTCCATAACCTTGCTTCTTATTAATATTTAGTATTGTCAGATGGGGTCAGATGGTCTATGCCAGTGCCAAGACCGCACGCCAGATGTGAAAACTTCATTGGCAATCGTAATAAATTTACGTGTATAAAATGTATATATATATATATATATATATATATATATATATATATATATATATATATATATATATATATATATATATATATATATATATATATATATATATATATATATATATATATATATATATATATCGGCGGCCCCGAGTTCACCCGATCGAGCCTTTTACCTCAGAGCGTGACGGATCAGTCTCACTTACAGCCTACGAAAATGTGTGTGCGGTGCGTAAGCCCTCTTGCCCCAGCTAACCTTATGGTAGCCTTCCGATCGACCGCGACGAGAGACCGCGACCCGCGAACCAGACAATTAGGTTCTCTGACCACGCTCACCGGTCGCGCGTCGCGGGTGCCGGGGATTGCTTAGTGCTCCATATAAATTCATATAAGCAGTGGCTCCGCGACCCTAATTTGGCCTCGGGTCGCGGTCTCGCATCTGGCGTCGTGTGCATCGGAAAGCTATATCTATTGTAATTAACACTGGCATGTATGGTTTGGCACTTGAACGATTTTCTGTAAAACGAACAAATGTTAATTAATAATATTTAAAATGAAACTTAGTAACATTAGCATGTTGATGACAAGCATGTTTTCATACAAAAACGCTTTTATATACTACGTTTTTTAAATTTATTTTATCTATTTAAATTTTTGTAAAAGTTATTTTCATTACATTTTAGTACCTAAATAACCTCATAAGATAACAGGATATGGTTATTCAGTGCATAACATTTTCCAGTATAAGACCGATCTACGTCTATATAATATTACTAGCTGTCCCGACACACGTTGTTCTGTCTCTGACCTATGAACTGGAATAAATAAGTAACTACTTACACCTATAACCTACTCCAACATAATCACCTACATCCTTTCCAATATTTCTCACCGTTTAAACCTTCCCTGAACCTTAGCCAAACCGGTCCGGTCCAGCCCTTCTCGAGATGTAGCGAGACATTGGAATTGCAATCCATTTTTAGGGTTCCTTAAGTATTACGGAATATATACTTATAGTTTCGCTCTGTCCGTCCGTCTGTCTGTATGTTTGTATGTCTATTCAATCGTCTTGGTGGCGGATTATATCGGCATCCGGCACAATAAGTTAATAGAAACTCGAAACAAACACATGAACCGGTCAACTTCAAAATGTCTAATTGTCAAATTTTCAACCATACTTAGCCATAGACAACATTACGTTTAGCTGTCAGTTGCGTTTAATGTCACGTGACACGTCCCACGGGAACGGGATAAAAAGTATCCTATGTCCATCTCCTGGTTCTAAGCTACCTGTCCACCAATTTTCGTTCTTGAGTTATATTAAGTTATTAATTAATTTTAACCATTATTTCATGCTGCATAGGTCAATGTTATATTAGAAATTAAATTAATAATTGCAATCAAACACACAATTACGCGCCTGTTTATTCAGGCTCATCTCCGAAATGGCTGCACGGATTTTATAGTGGCAAATAGTTGATGTTATAAAGAGTAACTCGGGCTCATTTTATATTAGACAAAATAGGGTTCCGTGTTCGTTCGATCTACGCAAACGAAGTCACGTGTGACGTCTAGTAAATTATAATAATGGCATAATATTGATAACTCTATCAATGTTTTAGAGCTCCGTAGCCTAGTGGGTAGACCGTTTGATTCGCACTCGAGAGAGTCCAGGTTCGATTTCCAGGTTGTGGCGTGTACCAATGAGACTTTTTCAGATCTCAAGTACATTATAGGCGCGCTCTACCGGTGAAGGAAAAGGTGAGATAACCCGCACATGGTTGGTACCAGACGTTACACCTCTGGTGACCAGTCATTCCTCTGGGCTAGGCTGACTGTGTTGTGAGAATGTCGTATGTGCTTGGGCAACCACACTACAGTATTTCAACAGTGGTTACTTCGCTCGGAGAATACTGTACAAATCATCCATTAACGGGGATGAAAAGGCCTCAGTTTTAGTTTATATGGACGAGGGTAGAGAATGTAAAGGTCTAACACGTAATATATACTGTTATACTTCTAATAGAGAGCGTTTGAATTAAAAACCAGACTTCTATAGGTATAAGTATAATATACAATAAGAAGAGGGTCGTGAGGTCGAGTTCACAATATAGACTTGCTGTACCTTGTGAAAATCGGCTTTACTATCATGCAAACTGATGTAGGCAGCGGCAGGTTTCCTATGTCCCCTGGTATTGAGGCGGGTAGGTAGGAAGATCCTTTATTTTCCCAGGTAGTCAGACAGGTAGTAGGCAGATCAGGTGATTCACAATCCTGTTGCAGTAAATCAGAGTAGTATCTCTACCGTGGCGGAGAACTCCAATTGGGGATAAAATACACTTAAAAAGTTGGTTAATATTAGGTATCTCAACTAAATATTATTTTTTTAGTTAATTAAGAATTTATCGCAATTCAATGAAATTAGGTCTCTCTCTTCGCGACTAGATCAGCTGTGATCGTTAATCTAATCGCAATAGATCGTTATCGCGAAACAAGATGTCGGCCCCGTGCAGTCAACCAGTATGAAGTTTGAAACTAAATTGATCGTAGGGGTCCCATACACGGTCCGGTTTTCCTCCATTTCGGTCTGAACGGATGCAAAATCGTATTGTCTGTGTGCAATTTCGAGATCGCATCAGTCGGCCGTATGGACTGAAGCGATTCGTTCCAGGGTTGCCAACTCTGTTTTTGCGGTTGCCAACTACTAAACTCGCGTCGCTTTCTACTAAGAACTACTAAAAGTGTACCGATAGCTATAAAAAGCTACTAAGCGTCGGAATCCCTAAAAGTTTTTTTAGGGATTTTGTGTTTACAAACATACATATACATTTTCAGTTTTGATATTTAACCGTTAAATTAAAAAAATATAGTAGAAAATATTACAATAAATATATTATATAAAATAAAATAATTAAAATTATAAAAATTAAATCGGTAGTTGTAAGCGACTTACGGATGCGTGCTACTATGTGCTATTATGATAAGGTGTCATAATAGTACATAGAAGCAGGGCACTTTGCATATTATGATTACTGTCAAGCTATTTTTTACAAAACCACTACTAACAACTAAATTCCTACGAAGGAGGGAATAAAATACAAAATTTAGTAGTAAAACTTTGTAAAACAACTAAGTTGGCAACATTAATTCTGACCTGTAAAGATGCACTGAACGGCAATAAAATTGGACTGAACGGTAATAAAATTCGAGTGTAAAATAAAACCGGTCAAGTGCATGTCGGCAAGATGAGTTCCGTACACAACGGAAAAAATCACATTTGTTACATGTGAGCCTCAAATTTTTATTTTATTCTGTTTTAGTATTTGTTGTTAAAACGGCAATAGAAATACGTACATAATACATTTGTGAAAATTTTAACTATCGTGCTATCACGGTATAAGAAGGTTAAGATACAGCCTGGCGACAGACGGACGAACAGCAAAGTCTCAGTAATACCCGTTTTTACCCTTTAGGTACGGAACCCTAATAATGTCACGTGGTCTAAAAAAATTATTAAAGTTCATTGAAGTATTTAAAACTTTAGAGCCACTATGGTTGATAAAATCTAAAGACTATTACTTTAAAACAAAGAGAAATGATTTCTATAACATATTACTGGAAACATGACACAATAATTCGGTTTCGTCGATAGCGTGATTACAATTGCAGCAAAATACAATTAATAAATAAAATAATAGCCTAACCTAACCAAGAGCATGTCACGACATGTCTAAAGAGTGTATAACGTAACTATCAATGCGCAATAGGCTTTCTTTGAATTACTACAAAAGTTATTGTCATAAAGTTATTAAAGATGCTAGGAGAGCGGCGAAGAGACAGACAGACGGACGGGCAGAGTGAAATTGTAAGGGTTCCTTAAGTATTACGGAACCCTAAAAACACGACCGAAGCTTGCGGCAATTTTCCGTATGTGGTCGAATCCGTTCAGGCCGAATCTTAGATTAAAACGCCTAGAAAACGAGTACGCGCATGAAAAGTGAAGTAAATCATACTGAGCCATATCGGCTTAGTTTGTTCGAACGACCCGTCAGTTGTCAAGGTCAAGCGCTAATGCATACATCCCCGACTATTGAAAACATTATGACGGTTTGTGTCGTTATTGGGTGTCACAATGCATCGGAAAACAATTAAAAAAGCTTCGGACATAACATTTCATACTTACATATGAAATGTTATGTCCGAAGCTTTTTCATAACATTTCATATGTAAGTATGAAATGTTATGTCCGAACAATTTGACTTGTATTAAGTCAAATATTTAAAACATTTTAAAATAAAATCATATTATGTCGCCATCTTTCTGTGAATTGTGAAAGTATTACTAGTAAAAATAAATTTATTTTAAAATTTCCATGGCTAACTAATAGTTGCAACTAAGACAAATTTTTATAATATTTTATGATTTTTAACTATCAATTTAAAGTATTGCCAGTATTAAGATAATCCTTAATATATTCCTTAATATCAGTTTGATATAAATAAAATTCACAAATTGTGTTTAGATGGTTTAAAATGAAATATAAGTTATATGTTTACATCTCACGACATAAAGAAAAACAAATACAATAATTCCAATTTTAAGAGTACACACTCCACAACTTTTAAGTTTTGTTTGTGGTCGTGTCAATATGTAATGCTTACGCCTACATCTATCTGTTGCTTGCTTCACTTTGTGCGATGCGTTTGTTTGAGGCGTTATTAATCTAAAGGCCGAACTGACGTCAGTTCGGTCGGATGCGATTTTCTCCGTGTATGTGCTCGAATCCGTTCAGGCCGAACTGACGTCAGTTCTAACTGAAACGATCGGCCTCTCGTCTGTGGGAGCCTTAATTACCGTACAAAAAATATAGCGCCGGACAAAATATTATAGCAACAATTAGGCTAAGGAATTTTTTATTGAAATTTTTAAGAAAAAGAAAAAATAACATTTTATTTTCAATATATGTATATATTTAAGATATAGTTTGTAAGTTATCTAGCTAATTCAAGTAAAAAAATCTGTGTGTCAAGTAAAATAGACAAGTCGCTACAATACCTCTATCAATAGACTGAACAACACTCAAGAGGTTTATAAATGAAAAAGGACAATGAAATATAGAAGAAATACCAGCGCCCACATACTTCCTACTGTATAAACAATGTATTGTCTTTTAGAACGCGTCACTAGTACCTAAAACAAATTAAGAAGCGTATCTTATATCTGACCAAAAATGTTTGGTACGGTTATACTTTTTAACTAACTAGAGGCGAGATATTATGTCAATTATAACAATTATTGTCGAGAATTATTGTGCATTAAATGGCCCCACGTTTGAGGTTTTCGGATCATTTTGACATTTGGGGTAAGGTGAAATCAAGATGGCGTAACTTTTTCTTGTATGAAGATTTGTTCTGTCAAATTCAAATATACGTCAGAACTCATAGACCATCCTTAGTTTTGAAATCATTGTTTTAACTCATAACTTTGGTTATGAGTCTCTCTTATCTCTCTTATCAGACTCTTTTATCAGCGAAAGCCTAGACCTAATTATTATTATAGACGAGGTGTGTCGAGGCAAAAAGTCCACACTTAAACTGTCCTACTTTTGGGGTTGTTTGGGCCAGTCGAGTTTTACATTTGCCATCTTGACATTTGATATTTTCTTTCCGCAGTTTAATCAGTCCGCATAATGTTGTGGACAAAATCTTCTGAAATCAAGATGGCGTAGATTATTTACAAATGTACCCTATAGTACGTCCTTAGTTTTGAAACCTTTGGTTAACGGCCCAAAGGCAAAGTCAAAGTCAAAAATTTTTATTCAAAATAAATAAATAAATAACAATGTTACGACTAAAACTACATAACAAGAGTACAATAATATATGTAATTTAGAAGTAGCCTTGCAGGAGGTCATTCCTAAGGTGTGCTATCATTCATAAAATTATTAACTTTATAATAAGCTTTAGCACACAAACGTTCTTTAACTACTTTTTTAAACTTATTGATTGAAAATTTTTGAACGCTTTCTGGGATCTTATTGTATAGGCGCAAACACTGGCCTTTAAACGAATTCTTTACTTTAATAAGTCTAGTCACTGGTATATCAAGCTTATGCTTATTTCGGGTATTTCTATTGTGGTTGTCACTTTTCTTTTTGAATAGGTTTAATTTTTTTTAACATTTGATAGAACATACTGAGAAGCTACAGTTAAGATTCCAGTTTCATTAAACTTCTCTCTTAATCACGTGTTGGGGGCCAGCTTGTAGATTGCCCGAACAGCTAGCTTCTGCAGCACAAATATAGTATTTATATCGGCAGCATTTCCCCACAGTAGAATGCCATGGGACATTATACTGTGGAAGTAACTAAAATATACAAGTCTTGCTGTGTTTTCATCTGAAAACTGTCTTATTTGACCTACTGCAAATGCTGCTGAACTGAGTATGTCGGCCAATACAACAATATGAGGGCCCCACTGTAGTTTTGCGTCTAAAGTTATACCTAAAAAGACAGCTGTATCTACTAGTTCCATACCTTTTCCATTCAATAGAACATTGGTTTCAGTTGCCTTACATTTGGCAACGTGAACTTTATACATTTAGTTTTTTTGCTATTTAACAAAAGATTGTTAACACTAAACCAGTGTACTATTTTTGAGAGAGCATTATTTACTTCGTCATAGCCTGAGTTTTGGCGATTAATATTAAAAGTAAGTGACGTGTCATCGTTAAATAAGACTATCCCGTTTTTTCCATTAATAAGGTATGGTAGGTCATTTATATAGACCAGAAAAATAAAGGGTCCTAAAATGGATCCTTGTGGGACCTCCATCTCAATTTTGGTACCTGTGGAGGGTTGAGATAAGTGGAAAAATCCATTTATCTCCACCCTCTGAGTCCTATTTGATAAATAAGATTTTAAGAGGACGAGTGCCGGTCCCCTTACTCCATAGTGGCATAGTTTCCTGATCAACGTTGTGTGCTGCACGCAATCAAATCCCTTAGGGAGATCGCAAAAAACTCCTAGAGCATCCTGCGACCTCTCCCAAGCATCAAAAATATAACTAATCAGATCAACGTCAGCATCTGTTGTAGAGCGACCCTTCAATAACCTATCTACCAATAACTATTTGTTAGGAACGTCAAATCTGTATCGCAAAAAACCGTCAAATGATTGAATGATGACGTTTTTAACAAATACTATATACAAAAAGATAGGTTATTGAAACGGGCCGTAAAACAGTTTCGCAAAAGGCACATTGCCCAGTATTGTTATCTATTCTATTAATATCTCTAATTCGCATCTCGGACAACACATAGACACAATTAAAGTTATTTACAAACTTTGAATAAACAAGGCCTATACAAACCTCAAAAACACTTAACCCGTATGTTGATACGTGTTAAGTGTTTTCCAATAGTTGAGGGGGTCCAACCGTGGGTCCCATTTTAACACTATTTGTATACACGTACAGACAAACTTTTAAATATAAGTGGGTTCTGACATTGAGAAGGTTGACTTTGATGGAAAAGTATCTTCCGTGTAATACCCGCTACGCACTACAACGATAAAACTGCACAGTTCGGCCACAGTATACAGTACTATATCTTCATACTAGACCGCCCGAATCGGCGCACGCACCATACTAAATATGTTTTATCGTTGTGGTCTGTAGCAGGCATAACTAAGATTTCTGTAACAGACACTTAAATGGTTCTCTGTCTTCACTTTTGACGTGACAACGTCTTATAATTCGATGGAGGCGGCTGCACGCACGAAAAAACATGACTCGTGAGGCGTTACCTCGCTCTGAGGCGTTCCATTTAAGGCTTAATAAAATTAAAATTTTCTTTTGAAAAATTCAACCATTCCATCAGTATTTTCTTATGACGTCACGTTCAACTATCGTCAGTAAACGGACTTTATAGATAACCTTTTTTTTTATTTGGTCTGAGGGTTACCTTCGTTTTAATGTAATAGTTGGTAAGTGGTTTCAATGCATGTGTAGGTGTATGTTTACTGTTGACTTGAGACTTAGCAAAGTAAATAAATATTTTAAAGGTCAATATATACATACGCCTTTACTATAGAATCCCAGAAAACGTTCAAAATCTTTGCATTAATAAATATAAAAAACTAGATAAAGAACGTTTGTTTGCTAAAGCTATTATTATAAGGTCAATAATTTCATCAACGATTGCACAACTTGGGAATAAGATGCCCCCCTGCAAGGCTGCTTCTATGTACTTAAGTATCTTGACTTTAGTTATGTAGAATAGTTATTACATTGTAAAATTTTTTTTTTGAAAAGAACAATTTTCCTATATTTTTATTACTAAAAGATGGCCCCGCGCGAGTTTCTTACGCCGGTTCTTCTCGCTGGCCTGGTTTCTGAACCGGCGGTAGGCATCATGTAGGACAATTCTTTAAGTGTTATTTAATTTTTTTTTCTATTGAAATAGAAAAAAATGAGTTTGAGTTGATATCTACACATAGAGAGGGACCAACCAATAAGGTAAACCTTGGACGACTTCATAAACGACTAAAAATGAAAAAAAATTATTTCCCATTGAAACTTAACAAGCGTTTTTCGGAAAGTCAACAAAAAAACCTATGAGAAGGACCAGCGTAAGAAATTCGCACGGGGTCATCTTTTAGCAAAAATATGGTATTTTTTTCTTTTAAAAGAAATATAATATAATATTTTACATAAATAATCTCTGTTAAATATAATAAAAGTCAAAAGTACTCACTACACAAGTACACAGAGACAGCCTTACAGGGGGCATCTTATTCCCAAGGTACAATCGTTAACAAAATCATATAATTTATAATTATCAAAAAACGTTTTTTGATTAATATTTTATTTTTTTTAATAGGTAGGTTTTTTTCTGTTTTCTGGGATCCCATTGTATAGACTAGTGACTAGTGAGAGATTAAACGTAATATCGGTAAAAGTCAAATTCACTAGGACATTTTTGTAATGCAACTAGTCAGCACGGCACAACAAAACCTTTATATATCTTTATATATCTGTTACACATAATACAATCGAAAATGATGCCTTGTTGTGATACCATTGGTGCGTTTATATCTACCAGTAGCGCCTCCGTGATCCAGTGCTTTAGAGTTTGAGACTCCGGAGATCGTGGGTTCGATCCCCGCGTTGGAACAACAAAATGTGTTATTTTCAAGTCTGCTAACACAATGCAGGCTGATCACCTGATTACCTGACAGGGATGATGATCCATGCGTCGGATGGGCATGTAAAAAGTCGGTCCTGCGCCTGATCTCTCGCCAGTCGTGTCGGTCATCCGTTCCACTGGGTTGTGAGAGTGAAGGAAGAAAGAGTGCTCTTGTGTACTGCGCTCACACTTGGGCACTATAAAATAATTTTTTCAGCGAAACCAGCCACCGCAACCGAAATCGGTATGGGAGCTATTATTATCGGTGTACTTAGTTTGTACCCTGACACGTCCTTTTTCCCTCTTTCAGGTCGACTGTCTAGTAATTAACGCCCGAAATTAAAGACATCAAAAATCTTGGTTTCACTTCAATCTTAAATTCTCAAACGAAAATTGTCATAAACTGACGTAAAGTTAATCTCAGATAGCTAAAATGAGAATAAGATTGATTATTAATTACGGGCGTTACAGGATTATCATTCTCGTACATCAACCTAGCGACTGTCTTCTGATGTCTATAAAGCTATTCAAAAGTACCAACTGTAATCTCAACCGTTACCATGGTATCTAGTTGACCCTCCGATTTTCGGCATCAGATAATATTAATCGTTGCAATCTAAATTATCTATCAGTGTCCGTCCCTCGTTACGGGGTCTAATGTACCGTAAATCCGTTAATCGATCGGTCAAGGGTTAAACCTTTTGAACCGCTAGACTGATTTTTGCGACCTAAAAGTCAATTCCAATATGATATTTATTGCGAGGCACGAAAACCATAATTGGAATACTTTGAAATCGATGAGCTTGGTTATTTAAACGTAGAATGAATTAATGAAATAATTGATCAGTGGATACTATTTATGTTGTGCTATTTCGTAATTTCGTTAACGAAACCGTCTATATCATCCCCGAAGAAAAAGTAGTTTTCTAAAACTTTTTCAGATTAAATATTATGATATGTATGGTCTTTATAAAATAAAAGATTAAAAAAAAAGTGTGTGTCAGCTCCGACGCACGACTGGAGTTTACTCTAAAAAGTAAAATTTTGTGTGCAATGCAAACCGACTAGCGATCGATTTGAGTTCAAAAATTCGCGCCATGTGAAAAAAAGTGAAAGGTGCGCACGAAAACGTAACGAGGTCATTCGTTCAGTCGATTTTACACCTCATATTTTTTTCATACCGGGGGCCAAAATCGATTCTTAAGGAGTAAACTCCAAAAAAAAACCATATAACAATATAAGCCATATAACAAAAAACGACATATTTTAGTAACTCATGTTATTTATAACCGACTTCCAGAAAAAGGAGGCAGTTATACGTTCGGCTGTATATTTTTTGTATGTTCAACGATAACTCCGCCGTCTGTTTCAAAGGCACCGAACTGAACTCCTCACTGAACTCGTCAGTCTTTAAAGTTACGCGTTTGGAAATTTCGACACTGTTTAAAAAACTGCAAGCATATGCCATTATGTGACTTACAGTAACCATCATCTTAAATACAATACCTACTGGAAGCTTGGCGCGTATTCAATTATACATTCGATCGATCGATCGATTTATTTTAAACGTTCTTTAACTGTGTTAATAATAATATAACAAATATGACTAAAAATGGAAGAAATATATAAAATAAATTATTAAAAAATTATTTTTAAACATAAAATTAAACCGACATCCAAAGTAAAAATACACAAGGAAGTATTGTGTAATTAAATTTATTAAATTAAAATAAATTTATATTTCAGGATCGTATTGGATTCTCGTTCCAAAAATGTTATATTTAACGTAGCCTTAAATTTTCATAAGCATAACGCGCGGCCGATACAGCGCACCGGGCGCGTGATCTTCAAAGCCGGCGCGTTGTACGACAGTGTGAGGGTGTCCATGCGTAGTTGGAGTTGTCAAGAAATGTTAATCATGTTATTTTTCTATAAGCTATTAAAATGTTTAAGCAATATTACATAAATACTTATGTAATATTGTAGCCCAATGTTGGGTTAAATATTTAATAAGTAAGATTTATAAACCACGATACTTATGTAGGTTGTACAGCCACCCGTCGAAGCGGGAGTCGGCGGCGTCGGAGACCACCACCACGACGCTGCTGGTGCCGCGCATGTCGCTGGCGCCACACCTCGACAGCAGGCACCTGCACCCGGTGAGTACCGTACTATAGCATAGAGACCCGGCTGCTGCTAGGGCGGGACTATATTGTCCGGAATTGGTAGGTCAGGGAAAATTCAGAGGATTGAAAATAGAACTCTGCGCAAATACAACAGACCTGAAAATTGAACACACAAGTGTCGAGCCAAATGTCAATGACATAATATATGACAGCTCGACACTTTCAAGTCTATTGTATTAGCGCAGATTCCTATTATCTGGAATCCAGCGCACTCCTCAACAGCATTATTTTCCCGGGATCCGCCGGATTACAGATCATATTATGTACACACGCACATGGATAAGACCTAGCTAGATCGATTTTTCAGCCGCAAAACTCCCTGGATACAAAATTTCATTGTAATACTTGCAGCCGTTTTCGAGAAACCGATTATATATATATATATATATATATATATATATATATATATATATATATATATATATATATATATATATATATATATATATATATATATATATATATATATATATATATATATATATATATATATTGTATATATATTGTATCCATATATATATATGGATACAAAATTTCATTGTAATACTTGCAGCCGTTTTCGAGAAACCGATTATATATACCACCTTTATTTTTGAATATGCAATAAATAAGTTTGAGAGAAATAGTGAATTTTATATTTTTAGAGAATTTGATTTATCCTAACTTTTTAATATCTGCATCATAAACATCTTAGCCGGGTGACGAACTTCAATTTCCAGTGCTCATTGCTTATTATTTTTATGTACCAGGATTTCATAACGAGCGGGAGCGCTAGCGGCGACCAATCCCCCGTGTGAGGCTACCGGCGGGGGAGGCTTTTGCGCCTGCGAACTCTGCCCGAGGAGGACCTCGCCTCTCTCGCCTCACCCGCCGAGCCTGAACCTTCACAGAACTGTACCCAGCGAGATACTACTGCACGCGACTGTACACAGTGAGGAACAATATGTGCACGCGGCTGTACCCAGCGAGACACATGTTGCTCGTAAATGTACTATTGCACTGAGCGAGACTGCTGGTATCTCTTAATACTTCTATACACAACTGTATACAGCGAGACACTTCTGCGCGCAACAGTACAGAGCAAGACACAGGGGCAAGCTTAAGAGTCATCTCACACCGAGACGTGACGCGACGTATCATTTTTAAGATAGCGATTCAAAATATATTCACTTCACAACAAGATGCACATTTAATTCCAAGAGCGGCGTCGCGGAGCGAAGCGCAGTGTATCTGGAAATTCTAACTCGTGCAATGAAACGTATATCTTCTTGTGTAGTTAAATTTTACTATATAATAGTGTAATTTTGAATCGCTATCCTAAAAAAGCCGTGCCGCGTCGCGTCTCGGTGTGAACTGACGCTTAATAAATCCATAGAGCGCTAAACTTATATATTAACACAACTGTACACAGCGATACTACATAAAATTGTGAGCATTCAGCAAGGTTCATTAGTAACAGAGGTCTGAGTATACAATTTTTTACACAACTGTATAAAGAAACATGCTTTCCCAACTGCTGCAAACTACCTCATACAATGTACAATCACTAACAAAATAGCTTCATCTAAATACTTGCTAATAAGTAAACTAAATGTTACTTTTCCTCCTAAATGTACCTATGTACCTACGACCTACGTGATTTCCTTTTGGTATTGAAAAATCTTTGTACATTTTTATTGCATTTCTTTTTCCCTTTTATGGCTACGGCCTACGCTTAACAAAGTTAAGGTACGTAATATTTTCAAAGTATTTAAACTGTTAGTAAAAGTAAATAATATTTGTAACTTATAATAATTTTATTCAAATAGAAATCACATTTTATATAGGTATAAATATATCGTAGATGTAAAACCATTATAAGTAGAGGGAAAATCAGTCGTAACTAAGTTCAAATATTTAACATAATAATATTATTATTTTATGAGTAGATTTGAGCAACTTTAAATTTGAATAAAATGTGTTTTTGGTACTTATATAACTACGAAATCTTCAATAAACGTCGATATTTGTATAATATAATTAACTCATTATAATAATTATAATAGGCATGTTGCCTAAAAATTTTTTTCCGTCTATTCGATGTTAGACTACGTTAATAGCCTAAATCTAGAACCCATTTTCGTATATCTTAAAAAATAACGAAGATACAAACAATTTAAATTTACAATATGAAAGAGAGCGATCGGCCTGTGACGTCACGAGTTGCACCCGCCATGCATATTTTGTCCTTACAACATGTATGGCGGTAGCAACTTGTGACGTAACAAATCGTTTTGTGAGAAAGAGATGGGCAATATTATTTATAAATTGCTTATAATTTTTAATCGCGTCAATCTAAATACCTATTTCTTTTAGATTTATGTATCTTTAATCAATAATTTTAAAAATTTATAAAAATGTTATATTCCACACTAGGCAACATCCCCATTATGTAATTACCAAATTAAATTTTATTATTTTTAGTAAAAAAAAGTTTCCTCATATTTTATAGATTTATTCTCATACATACTCGTTATACATTTTTGTAAATTGTACCTTGATGAGATAATACCTAGTAAAATAATGCACGCTATTTAAAAAATATTACTTAGAGCTTAATTATATAAAAGGTAAATGTTAAGATCATAATATAACAGTATTTAAAAGAATATTGTAATGTTACTCGAATATTTTATATAAGTAACCCAAAAGGGCCCAAAATTAGAATAAAATGTAAAGTCAGATCAGTGTTGCCAAATGTGCGTAAATTAAAAACTATTTATATTAGCAAAATATTGGGAAACGAAACGCTAAATAATGTTAAATATTGTAAATAATATTGTAGGTGTCTGTGTAAAATTAACTCATTGCGAAAAAAGTGATCCCACAAAACATTACCTAAACGAAAAAAGCCAAGTAATTCCTTTGCAAAAGTTATGAGATGTCGTAGAGACGAAGTGAAAATCAAGATAGTCCATTTAATTAGTCATAAACAAATTGTAACCGTATGTGGAAAATTTTATTTTTATAATTTATTACATTATTATTAAATAGTGACATGGCAATGAGCACTTTAATAAAGCAACATATAAATATTATGGTTACTAGTAGCTTAAAGCTATAGTGCCGACATCTTATTACCTGTAGTGATTCTATTATTTGTGATCTAGATTGTGTTGACTGTATAATAATATAGGTAATAAATTATAAAAATAACATTTTCAAACAACATCAGATAAAAGAACGTTGCGATTTTGCGTTGGTTATGGAAAACAGGATTTAAAAACTTGTATGCTTTTAAAAATTTGGGAGAACTGTTTTAAGACGCTTTGCTTGTTCGACTACAATAGTCATCTGTAAGGCTGGAACTGCCTATATGGTCTGGAATCCGGAAGGCCGTAGAAAATTCCGAGCATTGAAAAAGAACTCTGCGCTAATCAAATAGAGTTGAAAATCGAAGACATGAGTGTCAAGTCAAATGTTACATCTCGACACTCCCAAGCTTCCATTTTCAACTCTATTGTTCTATTTTCACTTTTCAGTGCTCTGAATTTTTACCGGCGTTTCGGATTCCGGAGCATATTTTAGGCCCAGCCTAAGATCTTCAATCACTGTATTGAAACTTTCGACGTAACCGAGCACTGTACAAAGTATATGGCTTTATATTTTATGGTATGGAGATACACTCTAGTATCTGTAAGTTTATTTAACGCTTTTACAATCTTCTATGAAGTGTCGGAGGGCTCATTCGGAAGTTTTGTCGCTGCTTACTTTATTGTTTATATCGAGGCGACATGCAATCATGACATGCATCTTTAATAGTAAATTGTGAAACATGCCCTAGCCCTTAGTATACTGTACATGAATATATGATGCAAATATTAAAATATTAATAAAATATCATATTGTATATTTACCTCATTATTATAATTAAAATCTACATAGTAAATAACATTCTAAGGTTGGGTGGGACTATATGTTACGGAATCCGGCGGCCCCGGGAAAATTCAGAGTACTGAATATAGAACTCTGCGGTATAATACAGTAGTTTACATATTACATTGCTATTTGACTCGAAATTCTGTGTTCGATTTTCAAGTCTATTGTATTTACGCAGAGTTATATATTCAATACTCTGAATTTTCCCCGGCTTTACGGATTCCGGAAAATATAGTCCCGGCCTTGGAGCGTTTCTAAATCGTCCGATCCGACATCGGTATCGGACACCTGTATGATATCTGAACAAGTAAAATTTCAATATTTTACATGCCATTGGCTATCGGATATCGGCTATCGGCGTCCGATATCGATATTGCAGCGGAGAATGTGAAAACGCTCTTATTTGTGTCAGTAAGTAGTTGATATTCTCAAATTATAAAACAATTTAATCTGAGTTGATATTATAATAAGTATAATAGTAGACACTTATTTGGCATAATGTATTTCGTAGTCGACATATTCTTATTTAAAATCAAATTTCATTTAAGACATTAATGTTATCTTGTACGAGTAAGATTTTATTGTAATCTAATTAAATAAGTTTAGACTATTAACAAAACACAGTCATTTAATGTTACTATCAAATTGTAAAAAACATATTGGTATATTAAATGTTTTTAAATTTATTAAAATATTGCACGCAACCTTCTTTTTTTGTAATCTTAATGCACATTCTGAACAATTTTTAATCATTTTAAAATAAATCTAATGCCTAGTCTAGTAATAGGCGTCCCGTACACGGTCAATCTGGATCAACGTCAAACCCTTTTTGATTGGGCTAAACTTCAAATATCAGTTTATTGTATATCAAGACGATTCATTTATAATTCAATAAAAGTTAAATGAAAGTGTAGGTAAACTAAGAGAATTGGGATTCAGATTGATAATGTACGAGGTAGACTGACGGATTGATGCATTGAAGGCTGGATCGCGTTCAATGATTTCGATCGTGGATCGCCATCCAGGTTTCAACCTGTCGGGTACCCCTTACGTGTGTGGCGCCCCGTATAAAGTCAATCTGGATCAAATTCATTGATCGCGGATCGCCATCCTGATTTCAACCTGTCGGGTACCCTTTACGTGTGTGGCGCCCCGTACATAGCCATGGATCAATTTCATTGATCGCGGATCGGCATCCAGATTTCAACTATATCTTCTTTGGTTAGGAATTCCAATTTCAAATTTATACCGCTGTTTACTCATTCATGCATTTGTGTTTCGAAAACCGTAATTCATTTGTTTTTCCTCTTTTGGTTTTTTCTTTGCGTGACTCTGTTTACAAAATGGAAAACTTGAAATATTGTATTAATCGAATCATTACCTGTGATAAAAAGTGGATCCTGTACGATAATCGGAAAAGGTCATCGCAATGGCTGAACCCTGGCGAACCAGCCAAAGCCTTCCCCAAGCGAAAATTGACACAAAAAAAGTTACTTGTGAGCGTTTGGTGGACTAGTGCCGGTGTCGTTCACTACAGCTTTCTTAAATCTGGCCAGACGATTACGGCAGATGTCTATTGCCAGCAACAGCAAATCATGATGAAAAAGCTAGATGCTAAACAACCGAGGTTGGTCATTCGCTCTAGGCTACTGCTGCTTCAGGAAAACGCTAGACTGCACAACAGACGGGTACCAAATTGGTGATTCAATTGGAATGTCTTAGACATCCACCGTACTCCCCAGACCTTGCTCCAATAGATTACAATTTTTTTTGAAATTTAGATAACTTCTTGCAAGGGAAAAATTTCAACTCCGTTGGGGCAGTCCGAAGCGCATTCAAAGATTTTATTGATTCCTGTCCGGTATGGTTTTTTAGTAAAGGAATCAATGAACTACCTATGAGATGGCAAAAGTGCATAGATAGCAATGGTATATACTTTGATTAAGTAAATATATTATCTATAAAAATAATCGACTTTATGTTTCTCCTTTAAAAAACGCCAATTTCGAATAATATGTAATGGACCTAATATTAATCTGGATCACGGATGAATATAGAAATAATGACAATAAATAATAACCACTGCTCAATTGTTTGAGTAGCTCCTAAAGTAATTTTAACTCATTGTAACAATATAAAGGTACAATATTTATTTCATCACCAGTGATCACCAGTTGCAGGTAGGTAAGCATATCATAGAATATGTTCCAGGAAAATTATTTCTTAATGTCGCTCGCTCCACAATTATTCGGAGAAAATCATCTCATCATGCATCGACCTTTCTGCCTTACAATGAGAACTATTTTGCTCCGAATGGTATAAATGTTTCTTCAATCTGTCATTTTGTCGATTCTACGGTGTTTCTAGGGTGCACATGCTAAGCCTGCTGGTCGCGGTCGCGAGTCGCAGTGGTCGCATAGATCGGAAGGTACCTTAAGCAACTAGCTTCCCTCGAATTTATTTACGGAGAACCTAAACACTGAACAGTGAACACACATATTACAAGCAATAATGTAAAATAAACAAAAATAAAAAAAAATAAGTAACCCTCGAATTGTCAAGCAGTGAGCGAGCTGGTGATGATAAGTTATAGCTAAAAACACTCTCGATCACGTCAGGTCAAACAAAGCAAAGTAGATCGAAATCGGTTCATCCGCTTGGGAGCTACGATGCCACAGACACACACACACACATCCACGTCCATCTTATAACACCCCTCTGTTCTCGGCGGGGGCTACTGGTTTAGTAAAAACCATTAACTTATCGCTTAATATGTAGGTAATTCAAATCGAAGCAGTTAACTTTGCTTTACAAAAGGTTTTTTTCCATAGAACAAACTGTTTCTTTAACCAATTCGCAACAGAAGTTTAAATTAAATTGTCCTGGCATTTTTCCGCACAAGCTTTTCTTGCCTTTTTGTTTTTTTCACGTGAACAATGAACATACGTGTAGGGGACTGTATTATTCCACAGGGATTCAACCGCCGGCTCAGATTAGACTCGAAGATAGCAAGGTTACACCGATTTGGGCAGAGCCGGGGCGATAATAAAACACTGTATTGAGGAGAACATTTTTTTCACTTTTTCGCTTTGCTTACCTGGCTTATGGCAATGCCGTATAGAGAGCCCGTACGCCTCATTCGGGCCGATCTTCCCTTTCATTTTTACCTCTCTATACGGCGATTTTCCATATTTTTCCCCATTTTTCATGAGCCAGGTGAAGCAAAACGCGTTATGTGAAAATCTTTATTATCATGACCATATTTATTAATCCTTATATACTAAATATCTTATTCCATAAAAAAGTTATATACATCTTAAGTTCAATTTACATGAAATGTTGTACAATTTTCATCACTATTTTCTTAATAATTTATTTACCATCTATTATATGAACTTAAACTTTACATTACACGTTATATACTATGTTTAGATAAAGAGAAATCGCCTCTAAATGAAAAGAAGCTACGTTAGTGTCATTAAGTATATATGAGCAAAATAACCCGCACTCGATAAAACACCATTTTTACACGATTTTACACACTGATGCCATATTAATCCATACATATAGTCACTTGGTATTCACTGTTATGATTTTATGTACTGTTTAAATCACTTGTTTATTGTTCGGATTTAAATTCACTTAAGTTTCACATTACGAGGACGCTGTCCTTAACATACTCCCCCCGGCGCAGTAGCCAGGATCTACGCAGGCTCCTCAGGTGACTGCGGACTCGCCGGTCCCGCCGTGGACTGCTCCGGTGACTGCGAGCTGTCCGTGCTCGCCGTGGGCTGGTGCGGAGGCGACTGCGGGCTGTCTGTGCTCGCTGTAGGCCGCTCCGGCGACTGCGAGCTGTCTGTGCTCGCTGTAGGCTGCTCCGACGCTCCTACCGCGTCCGGCGCCGTCCCCGGCGTCGTCTGCTCCGCCAGCGGTCCCAACTGCGACTGCGACGCCTCCTCCAGCACCGCCAGCTTTGATGTCGGCCTCCGGAACACGCCACTGCGCGTGCGCACGTCCGCACAGCGCACTTGTCTGTCCGGGCCGGGGTAGACTCGGTGCACGACCCCCCGCGGCCACGTATTACGCGGCAGCGTCGAGTTGACCACGACAACCAGGTCCCCCGGTACAAGGGCTCGGCTGCTCAGCGGGGCCCCATAGCGTGGTGTGAGCGGGGGGAGGTACTCTTTCACCCAGCGCCTCCGGAACTCGTCGGCAAGGGCTTGCGCGACTTTCCATGTTCTTCTGTGCGCCGGCACACACGATCCGACGTACGGCATTCCGGTGGACGACCCGAAAAGGAAATGATTCGGTGTAATCACCTCGGGATCGTTGGGGTCCACCGACACGTGCATGAGCGGTCGCGCGTTCACGGAGTACTCCGCCTCGGCCATCAGTGTCTGGAGTACCTCTTCCTTGGGCGACTTCTCGTTCAGCGTGGCCAACAGGGCGGTTTTCACCGACCTCACCATCCTTTCCCAGGCACCTCCTTGACTCGGCGCCCCGGGTGGTGTAAACTTCCACTGCATCCGATGAGTGAGGCCCAGCTGAGCCATAGCCGGCGCCCACTCGGCGTACGCCTGCCGCAGCTCGACGTCCGCGCCTCTGAAATTAGTTCCATTGTCGTTGTACATGACTGACGGCCATCCTCGCCGCGCAGCCATTCTTCTCATAGCCATCAGTGCAGAGTCCGTCGACAGCGAGGCCACCAGCTCCAGGTGGACCGCCCGCGTCGTCAGACATGTGAAGAGAGCTCCCCATCTCTTCTCGTGACGTCGGCCGATGGTGCCCGTCATCGGGCCGAAACAGTCGAGACCATAGTATGAAAAGGGTCTCTGGAACGCCCCCAGGCGCTCGGCTGGCAGGTCTCCAGTTGGCGGGGTCCTCGGGTGCGACCGTCGCAACCGACAGAACGCACATCTGTTCATGATAGTACGCACCGTCGGCCGCAGCTTCAATATCCAGAACTTCTGCCTGAGGTCGTTCACGACTCTCTCGCGGCTCCCGTGTCCCGCTCTGGAGTGCTCCTTTGCCACTAGTAACCTTGTGAAGTGATGTCTTCCATCCAGGATGATAGGGTTTTTCATTTCGGCCGGCACCTAAGCTGCTTTGATCCTTCCATCTAGTACGAGCAGCCCGTCCCTGTACACCGGGTTGAGCCGGTACAAGGAGCTCCATCTAGGCACCGTCTTGCCACTCGCCATTTTCTCGATCTCTTGTGCGAAGCTGTCTCGTTGTGATTTTTGATACCACAACCTCTCGGCCCTCTCCAGGTGTCGTACGTCGAGGTGGGTCCGACGATCTCGGCACTTCTCGACGAACAGCAAGACCATCGCCGTACATCTTATGAGGCGCTCGTAGTTCGAGAAGCGCGTCACATCTGGTAAACAGCTCAGCTCGCGCGCCTCCGTGGTGTGGAAGGCGACGTATTCTTCTTGATTTTCAATTGTAGCGGTACTCTCCGCGGGCCACTCGAT
The DNA here is from genome assembly GCA_963565745.1 of Phengaris arion. Taxonomy (NCBI): domain Eukaryota; kingdom Metazoa; phylum Arthropoda; class Insecta; order Lepidoptera; family Lycaenidae; genus Phengaris; species Phengaris arion. The sequence goes on along the minus strand of OY751450.1, from coordinate 8,844,600 downwards.
CACAGGCCTGCGCAGGAAGTCCGGCCCCTGGAACCAAGGGTCCTCGTCGCCCTTCGGAACGTAGCCCGTTCTGGTGGCTAAGTCGGCGACGTTGCTTTTCGTGCTCACCCATCTCCATTGGTGGACAGACGTCAGCTCGGCGATCTCCCCTAGCCGATGTGCGAAGTACGGTGTGTATTTGCGGCTGCCGTTCTGTATCCAACACAGAATTACTTGTGCGTCGATCCAGTAGAAAACCGTGTCCGATTTCCACCTGTGTTCTGCGGCGACGAAGTTTCCCAGCCTCGCCCCGATCAGGGCAGCCTGTAGCTCCATCCTTGGTATTGTTTGCGCCTTCAGTGGCGCCACCTTAGCCTTGGCGGCGGCCAACACGACTCGTACTTCCCCATTTTCTTGTTCCAACCTCCAATAGGCGGCTGCGGCGTATGCGTCCTTACTCGCGTCGCAGAATACGTGCAGCTGCCGGCTTCTCGTCGGGCTCCCCCCGTTGTAACTCCGGGGTAGCTCGAGCTGACTGATGTACTCCATGTCGGTCAGCCAACGGGCGAAGTCCTGGGCTGACTCAGCGGGCAGCGACTTGTCCCAGTCCAGCTTCTGACGCCACAAGCCTTGTAGGATGACTTTGGCGGTGATCGTGTAGCAGCTCAGCAGTCCCAGCGGGTCGTAGATGCTCATCACCGTGCTAAGGGCCTATCTCTTCGTGGGTGCGCGCTGAAGCTCGCGAACCTCCTTGTGGACTCCGGATAGCGCCGTGTTAAATTTTAGTTTGTCGCCTCGGGAGTCCCACAGCATGCCCAGGGTCTTCTGCTCGTCCTTGGTGCACGCTGCGTAGTGTCCTCGGCCAGGCGGTCTTCAGGCAGTCCTTCTAGCACCCTCCGGTCGTTGCTCGTCCAGCCTCTTAAGTGGAAGCCACCTTTTCTATGTATTTGGTCCACTTGTTCCACGATCTGCATGGCCTTCTGATGGTCTGGATAGCTGTCTACATAGTCATCCATGTAATGGGCTTCGGTGATAGCGCGATGGGCTTCGGGATGCGACTTGGCGAATTCTTTCCGCGTTCTGATTCGGGGCTGAGTGTGCCAGGAACGGCGAACACGATGCTCCAAAGATCATCACTACCATCTTGTATGCGGACGGCGGCTCGCCCTCGTCTTCTCTCCACAGGAACAGCTGGGCCGGTTGGTCTTCTTTTCTGACCTTGACGCGAAGAAACATCTCCTCTATATCAGCCTTCACAGCGACGGCTTCCTCTCTGAACCGGAACAGTATCCTCGGCAGTGAGGTCAGAAGGTCAGGCCCTTCTAACAAGTGATCGTTGAGGCTCACGCCGTTTGTCCTCGCCGCTGCGTCGAAAACCAGTCGCAACTTGCCCGGCTTATTTGGGTTTTTAATCGGGAAGTGCGACAGGTAACAGTGATGTCGCTTCCGGCCTCTGTCCCGTCGCATTTTTCCGCATATCCCTTGTTTATGAAGTTCCTCATCTGCCCATGATACTGCGCCTCGTCCAGGGGGTTCTTCTTGAGCTTATGTTCTAAGTTCAAGAACTTAGAACATAAGCTCAAGAAGAACCGCTAAAGCCTAAAACCGCGAAAGCGCTAAAGAGGCCTCTTTAGCGCATTGTTGTAGCTAAGAGGTAGCTTGACGCCGTTCGTGCGCCACAGAAGTCCCACTTCGAATCGACCGTCTTCCGTTCGTTTGGCCGTTCTGCCAAAGAGGTCGATGGCTCGCTGCTCCTCGTTGCTCAGCTTAGCCTTGGACGCTATTCCCAGCGCGACTATTTCGAAGTGTTTCTTCACCATTTCCTCCAATCGTTCGCCTCGGGTCTCGATCGTAGACACGTGCGGGATGTTCTCGTGTTCTTCCTGCTTTATGAGGCGTCTGGGGATGCTTCCATGGATTACCCAGCCGAGCTTCGTCTTCGAGGCTGCAGGCTGGTTTTTCTTGCCGATCCTCAGCTCCTTGGATACTATGAGCTGCCAGTTGTCCGTCCCGATGAGAAGTTGGGGTTTCTTGTCTTCATAGCATATCTCTTCGTCCTTGAGATCACGCAGGTGAGCAAGTCGGAACAGTTAGTCTGGGACGGACTGAGTGAGTAGGTTCAATCCGTCCACGGTTCTCGCAGTGACGTCATATCTGGTACTGTCGTGAGCCCGTACGCCAAGTTGTACGAGACGGCTTTTATCTTCCCTTCTCTCGGCATTGATCCCATGCATCCTCAGCACCTTCGGTGGGCCATCTGCGCCGATAGCCTTCGCGACGTCTTCATCCAGTAGTGTCAATGTCGAGCCCTCGTCGAACAGCGCGAAGATATCCGCTTCGCCCAGTGGACCGACAACTTCAATTCTTCTCATCTTAAGTTTTACCGCGCGGTCGGAGGTGACCGATGCGGTAATCACGGCGTCCTCGGTCTGTGGGGTGCCGCCGGACCTGTCTTCGTGCAGCAGTGCGTGATGAGGCAAGTTGCAGCCCTTCACGCCGCACGGCCTCGCTCTGCAGTTGTATCTTCTGTGCCTGCTCCGTATGCACCGGAAACACAGCCCTTCCTTTTTGACTGTGTCCCATTTGTTCTGCGTGCTCAGTTTCTTGAAAGCAGCACAGCGGAACAGAGCGTTATGGTTGGCACATAACGGGCACTTCGTTGACTCTTCGCGTGTTCTGGTTGGCTGGCTGCGACTCGGCGACTCCCTGCCCTCGTCTGCTATCGTGAAGACTGGTCTTCTTGTTCGGGCTTCGTTCTTGTTAGGAGGTGGACGCGGTGTTTCCTTCTTCGGTGCCGTGCTGAACCCGTAGCGCAGCACCCTGTCCGCTTCTCTCATTAAGAATTCAGAGAGAAGGACGACATCGGGCTCGTTTCTGAAGCGCGACGTCTCTTCTGCGTAGTCGTACCACTTGCTCTTCTCGTATGGGCTGAGCTTCTCTAGGATATCTCTCGTGAGTAACGGGTTAAAGAGGTACCCGTGCCTCAGCTTCCTCAGGATGGCTACCATGTTCTGAATCTTCACTGCAAATTGGTTGAGTTCTGCCGCCGAACCTCCAAGCCTCGGTATCTTCTTCAGGTCTTCCATCATGCGATCGACCATAACCTCGGGTCGACCGAAGCATTGTTCCAAGGTCTTCATAATTTGTTCGGGCGGCGTCGCGACGTTCAGCAGTGGTGCCACGGCTTCTCTCGCTTCTCCCCGTAGGTAGCTTCTCAGACGAGCTAAGTTCTCGATCGGCTTGAGCTTGTAGAACGCAGTGGTGTCTTCCATGGCCGCTTTGAATGGCAATCATTCGGTGGGAGCGCCCGAGAATATAGGCAACTCCGTAGTGTGGCGCGACTGGCGTTGGTTCAGCAGTTTGTCCAGTGTTTCGGCAAGATGTTCCACCCCATTAGCCCTAGACGTAGGCGGTGTGGGTGAGCGTGGGCGGTGTTGCTGCGGCCATTCGAACCTCGTCTTCTGGGCTCCCTTCGGTGGCATGTCTTCTGGCTTCGGCGTCTCTCTTTCCTCCATAAATGTCGGCTCTTGTCGAGCCTCTTCGGGTTCGGGACCCTGTTCGCTTAGCCAGGCTCGGACACGTTGCTCCACCTGTTCTGATGGCTCGTCGTCGTCGGGGCTGCTACTATCTTCTGCAGCGGCGACGTCAGCGGCGAGCTTCTTCTTTATAAGTTCTGCTTCGATCTGCAGTTCCTTCTTACGAAGAGCGGCGAGTTTCTCCTCCGCCTCGTAATGCATACGCGCGACGACACTTGCTGTCGATCGGCGCGATCTAATTGAAATAGCCTTCTTTCTGGCTAGGGTTTGTACATCCGAGGGTGCAGGCCTTGCTGGTACCTGGTCTCGGTTTCAAAATAGTTTGAAGCTGATCAGCTCTTCCCTCGGTCGGCGGCGGCTGGCTCGTAGCGGCAGCGGACGGCGATCGTGGCGGATCCGGAAATCTACGTGGTTGCTGGTTCTCCTCGGCCCCACTCTGACTTCTGGTCATAACCATCTTCAAATGTTAAGTTAATCTTCAAATGTTAAGTTAATCTTCCAATGTTAATCTTCAAATGTTAAGTTAATCTTCAATGTTAATCTTCAAAATTAATTTTCCAATTTCAAGAATCTTCGGGAGGTTTTTCGGTAAAAATCTGCGAATCCTTGCTTCCGTTCGCAGCGGTGTATCCTTGTATCCCCGAGTCCGATCTTCTGAGTCCAATCTAATCCCTGGCGTTGATTCCCGTTGATAAAATTTCCAATGTTCCAGCTTGATAATTTCTTCTATGTCTAATGTTCAGTAAAATTTTCTATCTTGAATCTTCAGAAATTTTTCTATGTTCAGAACAGCTGACGAAAATTTTCTAAGTCCAGTCTTCAGTAAATATTTCTATCTTGAATCTTCGGAAATTTTTCTATGTTCACAACAGCTGACGAAACTTTTCTAAGTCCGGTCTTCAGTAAAAATTTCAATCTTGAGTCTTCGGAAATTTTTCTATGTCCAAAACAGCTGTTCCAATTTTCTCTAAGTACCGTCTTCGTTATTTTCAACTTGATATGGACTTCGAATATTTCTTCGATCTTGATATTCGGCTCGCCAAAGGACCACGCACTACTGTAGGGGACAGTATTATTCCACAGGGATTCAACCGCCGGCTCAGATTAGACTCGAAGAAAGCAAGGTTACACCGATTTGGGCAGAGCCGGGGCGATAATAAAACACTGTATTGAGGAGAACATTTTTTTCACCTTTTCGATTTGCTTACCTGGCTCATGGCAATGCCGTATAGAGAGCCCCGCCCGTACGCCTCTTTCGGGCCGATCTTCCCTTTCACTTTTACCTCTCTATACGGCTATTTTCCATATTTTCCCCATTTTTCCCCAGGTGAAGCAAAACGCGTTATCTGAAAATCTTTATTATCATGACCATATTTATTAATCCTTATATACTAAATATCTTATTCTATAAAAAAGTTATATAAATCCTAAGTTCAATTTACACGAAATGTTGTACAATTTTCATCACTATTTTCTTAATAATTTATTTACCATCTATTATATGAACTTAAACCTTACATTACACGTTATATACTATGTTTATTAACCTAAATGAAAAGAAGCTACGTTAAAGTTAGCTGTCGTTAAGTATATATGAGCAAAATAACCCGCACTCGATAAAACAGCATTTTTACACGATTTTACACACTGATGCCATATTAATCCATACATATAGTCACTTGGTATTCACTGTTATGATTTTATGTACTGTTTAAATCACTTGTTTATTGTTCGGATTTAAATTCACTTAAGTTTCACATTACGAGGCCGCTGTCCTTAACAATACGTCTTTAAAAATGCATCCAAATGTTCAATTTGCAGTATGGCTCCAGTCTCAATATTTTTGTCTCACTCGTACGTGACCACGGACCGATTTTTAAAATTATTTTTTTTGTGTAAAGGGTATAATCGGAAGTTGGTACCAATGTCACCAAAGTGGTGACCTGATGATGGGATCCATGAGGAATCGAGGGAACTCCTCAAAATTTGTATGGACATATAGTGATTCTGACTTACTCAAGCATATACTACCAAAAAGTAAGATTTTGCACCAAGGTATACCCTGGATCCAAAAGTACAGAACAGAACTCCTGACTTCTTATAGATATAGGTTGGGAATTTCGGCGTCGTTTAAAAAACTGCGAGCATATGCCACTTTGTCAATTACAGTAATCATCATAATCACCACCATCATCACACTTTTTTTTTCTTTTTTTTTTTCGAACGGGTCTATGCTAAGGGTCGCGTTAAGACCGCTGTAGCTAAATCGGACTATAACTAGCCTGGTGGCTAGTTTATTTGGTTAGAGTCGATGGGAGGGTTTGACCCTCCCTAATATCACCCGGGTGATGTTCAGGCCGGATATTGGGGACAGCTACGGATTGTGAGCTATTATTATGACAGGGGAGACGCGGGTCTCTCCTGCTAAGGGGTCCGACCCCTTCCTCACTCGCTAATGAGTGAGGTTGCTCGCGCGCGGTAGCAGAAACTAGCGGCGTGCGAGTTGTCGCGATAGAGGAGCTCTCGTTTTGAATGGTATCAGTACTGAGAGGGCCGTCCCTCTCCCCTTCCGCGTACGGTCGGGATGACTCGCGCGCGTAAGTCCTAATATCGATGAGGTTCGCGGTATTGATAGAGCTCTCTATAACAATATCGCGGTCGCGGGCACTATTTAGGAGTGAACCTAGTCTACTGGGATGCGAACTCGAACTCGGGTTCGGGTCCGGTCCCGTATTAGGGTCGGTCTGTACGTCTGTACGTGTTGTCGTGTCGGATGTGGGACCTCGGGGTAGGCACCGGCGTCGACCCAGGTGCGATACTAGTCTCGCGGGTGCGTGTGATTTGTGTTTACGTAACTGTACACAGTACGTTACGTATTTTGTGATCGAGTCAACGGGATCGGCTAAGATATGCTTAGGCCGTTTGTACGGGTGTCGGAAAGTCTGTGCGTCGTGTTCATAGTCTAGTGCCTTTTTGATAAGGGGGTTTGGGTGATTTTTGCCTTTATCAAAGAATCTCTCTACGAGTTCCTTGATATAGGCTTTAATAGTAACGATTTCGCAGTCCCTATGCAAGTCGATGTTACGCATGTACCAGGGGGCGCCTGTTGCCATGCGTAGAAACCGGTTCTGGACTCTTTGCAAACGGTCCAGTTGAGACTCGCTTATCTGTGCGAAAGACGCACGCATAAGTGAGTATCGTTCTGATGCAAACCTTATACAGTGTAAGCTTATGTCTTAGGGACATTTTGCTTCGCGAATTAAGTAGCGGATATAATTTGTAGAGTACAAATTTCGCTTTTCGTAATGTATTACTAATGTGACTCGAAAACGTCATCGACTTGTTTAGTACTACGCCTAATTATTTGACCTGAGTGACCTGTGGGATTATGTTGCCGTGCAGGCTTATAGGGCTCATTAGTTTACGGGGGCAAGTACGCCTCATTGCACTTTTAATATCAAATTGGATGGCGTGACTTTTTTCGGGATTGACTTCTATTCTCCATTTGGAGAACCAGTTACCGAGAGCGGTAAATGACTCCTGGAGGGCTTTTGACGCGGTACAGGCTCGTATGTGGGAATAAAAAAGGGCTGTGTCGTCCGCGAACATAGCTAATTGCACCTTAGCGTGTTTGGGGATGTGACTAGTATACAGGTTATATAGGGAGGGCGAGAGGACCGAGCCCTGCGGTACTCCCGCCTCCATATATCTTGGCGACGACAGTGCGCCTTCTACGCAGAAATGAAATTTTCGATTTTTTAAAAAGTTACTAATTAGTAAGACAAGATAGTCGGGAATTTCCATTTGATAGAGTTTGTATAACAGTCCGTTATGCCAAATTTTATCAAAAGCTTTTGCAATGTCAAAGAATACGGCGCATGTCGTCTTCCTGTCGTTTTTGCTAGATATTATGTACTCCGTTAAGCGGTGTACTTGAGCGGGACAGCTGTGCATTTCGCGGAAGGCAAACTGCTTGTCTGGAAGGAGTTTTTTGTCGGATATGACGTCATTGAGGCGCCTTTTAAAAACTCTTTCGTAGACTTTACCGAGGGAGCTAATGAGACTTATTGGACGATAACTACCAGGCACTTTCCGGGGTTTCCCCGGTTTGTGGATACCTATGACAATAGCCACTTTCCAAATGTCTGGGAATGAACATCCTACTAAGAGGGCGTTAAAGATGTTCACTAGGAGTTGAATAAGCTCGGACGGTAACATTTTAAGTGTTTTGTTTGAAATACCGTCGAGGCCTGGGGCCTTTTTGGCTTTCATACACTTAATAATGTCACTGACTTCCTCCGAGTCCACCATCCTCACCCTATCTACATCAGGTGGCCTCGAGAGTCGGCTGTCGACCTCGCTATTTACTAAGCTAAGGTGCACGGGATCAATCGGGAGAGTACTCGGCCGGCACTGTTGTTCGAAGTTATTAGCTAGGCACTCGGCCTTGTCTATGTCTTCGAAGGCAGGAGGACGGTTAGGTCTGTCTAACGGAGGCATATCGCACTCCGTGTCGTTTTTGAGGGCCTTCGCGAGTGGCCAGTATGCCACGTGAGACGGTTCTAAATCACTGAGAAGTCGATCCCAACTCTCGGCTTTGTGTTGTTTGATTTTAAACTTAACTTCCCTCTCGTAGTGACGGAGGGCTTTCCTCCACTCTTCCGACGGGTAGCGATCATATGTGCGCTTTGCCGCATTTCGGAGTCTGATGGACTCCCTTATGTCCTCAGGGAGGGGCCAACGGCCCTTGGGGGTCGTTGGCACCACCTGTCTCTTTACTATCTATAATATCGGGGATTTTATCTAAGTGACTAGATTGGAGGACTTTGATGTTCTCCGCTAGTGATTTATAATCTACTATCTTCCTAGTACTGGAATTATTGGGGTTAAGACTACCAAGTGTAATCACAACCGGTCTGTGGTCCGAGTTAAGCTCGTGGAGAGTCTCAATATAGATATTTAGGGACACATTTTTAACTAAAGCTATGTCTATCGTACTAGGATTGCGTATGACGCCGTTGATGTTTTCATTGGTGTCATAGCGAGTGGGGTCCGTGGGAGCTAAAAGTGCAAAATTTAATGTGTCGGTTAAGCTACAAAGGATTGAGCCGTTCTTATTGTTATTGATATTGCCCCACTCAGTGTGTTTACAATTTAAGTCGCCGGCAATGATGACAGCCCCGTTGCCTAAATTAAATAGCGCCTGCAGGTCACTGGAATGTAGTTCATTGTTACATGCCAGATACGTGCTAGCTATAACAATGGGTTCGTGACCGCACATACTAATATGGCAAACATATGTTTCTAAGGTTAACAATGGTGGTGGCTCTAAGGGAATACAATGCAATGATTTTTTATAGTAGATAAGAGTACCTCCGAGTCAGGATCGAGTTCTATCGTTTCTGAGTATTTTGTAGTTAGCTATTTTAGGGCTCCTCATACTAGGTTTTAAAAACTTCTCCTGCACTAGAAGAATATCGACATTTTGGCTGCTTACAAAATCGCGAATTTCGCTTATGTTATTCCTAATGCCGTTCGTATTGAACGACACTACACGTAACGAGTGCGGCTTAGTCCTTCCCAAAGGCTCCATTAGATACCGTTGGTGGAGAGAGCCTTGATCTGACGGATCAAGACCTGATGGTCAGACAAAGCTGGGATGCGGTCTGTGGCCGATCCTTTTAGCTTTGTCGCTAAAATAGAAAGCTCCATCGGGTCAATAGGCCCGACGTTGCTTAAGAACTGCTGGACGAAAGAGAGGTCTGCAGTGAAGCTGGGAGTCGGAGGGGGCGTGGCCTTAGGCGCTTTGGGCGCGGAGGGCATGGCCTTGCTGGGGAGAGCGGGGAAAGCCGCTGGCTCCAAACTACGGTTCTGCGCGGGCTTGAACCATGCAGATTGGGAGGGTAGGGGGACAGGGACGAATCTCTGTTTGGGGGGGGGGCACCTTTCGTCTGTAGTGCAACGCGTTTTTTAACTTTGGGTGCTTTTTTGCACCCTCTGTAGTTGGCGGGGTGTCCTTGGGACTTGCAGAGAACACAGCTGGGGGGTTCGGACTCCTCAGCTGGGCTCTTGCGGGGGCAGTCAGAGGTGCCGTGGTCACCGAGGCACTTAACGCAACGCGGCCTAGCTTGGCAATTCCGTGCCGAGTGCCCGTAAAGTTGGCATCGGTGGCACTGGCCAGGGATGCCCCTTTTACGGGGGGGCTCTACACGGATGCCCGTAATGTGGCAGACGGCTCGGATATTGAAGATATCCTTGCCCTCTGGCGTAAGGAGGAGGGTTACGAGTACCATATTGTACTCGTGTTTTTTGATGGGATGGTACATGGTACGATGTACCGCTAATGCGGGATAACCCTGGGACTGGATGTCCATGAGTACCTCTTGTGCGGAGATGCACTTATCGACTCCGGAGATGACGACGCGCAGAAGGCGCTCGTCTTCAAGGGCGTAAGTGTGGTATCCTATGCTTTTATTGCGTAGGAACGCGGTGAGGAGGCGGTGGTCCTCCGAGGTCTTTACCTGCACCTTGATGCCGATGGGGGTTTTGTGTGCTGTACGGTGCAACAACCGTACAGAGCATCATCAGCATTTTTGTACATTTCACGCGTACGCTCATTTTAGATATATTTTAGGTTTAAGTCAGTTTACGCAAAACCGTCGCGCATTGCGGACTGTGTAACTCATTAGCATATAGCATTAGCATTTTATCCTGTATCTTAGCAAATATACATATTAGCAGCAGAAAATTAGTTTTACTCAGCAAACAGCAGCATCTATAGCAGCAGCAGCATCTCAAGGTGTACGAACCGTACATCTTTATGGTCCTTCGATAGATATTAGAATCAGCGTCCTAGGATCCTCCGTGCTTACCGTAAGCGGGATCTACTTCGCGAAGTGTTTAGCAAGCAGCACCTCAAGCAGTAGAAGCCGTGACGTAAGTTCCAGCAGCAGCGGTGAGTGACTAAATTTTTTTACACTCTATCAAGAAACTAATTCATCAATCATCATGGAAGGTTTATTAGCAACTCAAAACCAGATCATCGAAGCCATGCAGCAACTTCTTACCAATTTTAAGAAAGACGGTGTCGAACGCAAGACACCGGCTCATATTAGTAAGCGATTATCCACGTTAGATCTTTACTGGAATGATTTTCAAAGCAATCATATTAAATTGTGTGAATTCGATGATAAACAGTCGCATGATTATTTTATTAAGAATATGTACCAGAAAACCTCCAATTTTTACAATGATGCGCGTTCTTTTATTACAATTATTTACCAACGGCGGGAAAAGACCAGCCAAGTCCCATTAGGCCAGGAGTATTAGGGTTCCTGTCTACATCCGTAAGTCAGCAGCAGCAAGCAGAAGGAGAAAAGACTCCGCAAACATCATTTAATCCGGGGGTATCAACAAAAGGTAAATCTAGTAAACTCGAGGAAATGTTAAGAAAACAAAATAGCAACTTTAAAGCATTTCACCGAACAATCAGTGGCTTAGATCTAGAAAGTATGTCCGAAAAATGGGAATTCGAGGATGCGATGAGAACCGTGCAATCAAGATGGTCTACGATTGATTGCCTACATTGGGAAATCGACAGCGAAGCGTATGGCGAGAATAAAGAATACGAAGAAGCGTTCAGCAAATATGAAAATCTCTATATCAGCATCAAGAAGCAAATCAACACCAAAATGTGGTCCGAAAGTCATCGCGAGCAATCTACTCCTCAAATAGATGTTCCTTCCTTTTCTGGCATCTACCACATGTGGGTCTCTTTTAAGGATTTATTTATGGAAACTATACATAAAAATAGGTGTCTTTCTAGCGCTCAGAAAATGCAAATTTTGAAGAGCAAGCTCAAAGGGGAAGCCGAAAAATTAGTCCAGCATCTTAACATCACCTCCGAAAATTATAATATTTGTTGGGAAATTTTAGACCGCCGTTACAGCAACCAAAAATTAATTTTCAATTCCCATATGAATATTTTAACTAGCCTTCCTGTTATGCAACATCAATCATCATCAGCGATAAAACGCATACACGATACTCTGAACGAGTGCTTGAATGCTATCAGAAACTTAGGGGTCAACATAGACACCTGGGATCCTATAATTATCTACATGATTTCTCAGAAATTGGATTCCGACACACATAATGACTATATTGAGTCACTACGGAATCCCAGGGAGCTACCATCATTATCTGACTTTCTTAAGTTCCTCGAGGCGAAGTTTACGGCGTTAGAGTCATCGAAACGTAAACAAGATCAACCTAAACCAAACAGCCAGCCACCTCATAGAACACCATCACCTAAGGAATTTAAGAAATCGCATATCTTTAAGTCCTTTACTAGCCATCAGAACCCATCAGTTGAAACACAGAACCCTAAAAATGTTATTTCATCAACATCGTCAAAATGTCCAATCTGCAATAAATATCATGCTATTCTCTATTGCAACACTTTTGCTGATTATCGACCCGAATTAAAATTAAAAACAATTTCGAAATTGTCGCTGTGTCAAAATTGCTTATACGATCATAATGGCAATAATTGTTTTTCAAATAAAAGATGCAAAATATGCAATTTAAATCATCACACTTTAATCCATGACGCATTTTCAGTGCAGAAATTACAAAATATTTCATCAGCAAGCAGACCATCAAAACAGCATAGAAGCAGCTCAAACGTGTCCTTAGAAGATACACAAGAAACTTTATTAGCAACGGCTTTAGTAATAGTCCAAGCCGCAGAGGGCAATTCGTTAATTATGCGTGCGCTTATCGACCAAGGCTCGCAAACATCTGTAATTACCGAAAACGCCGCCCAAAGATTAGGATTACCATGACAGCAATGTAAAGGAATCATTTTAGGATTAGGAGCAAAAGAGAACTCTTGCAAAGGTTTTATGAATATTACCATAGGTTCAAATTACAGCGATTATACTTTAAATACTGGGGTATTCATAATGAACCACGCGGTCAACAACCTGCCAAATAAGTCTTTCAGCAAACCTTCGTGGTCTTTCATTGATAACATTCAGCTCGCCGATCCTGAGTTTTAACGACGCCGTCAAGTTGACCTATTATTAGGCGCCGATGTCTACTCATCTATAATCATGGACGGCATCATAAAGCAAAACGAATCCCTTCCAGTAGCCCAGCAAACTCACTTTGGATGGATTCTATGCGGAAATGTACGATCTTTTCATTGTAATGTAGTCATGGTCGACATCGGCAGCATCCAAAAATTTTGGTCGATCGAAGATGTTGGAGAAGAAACAGATAATATGTCGGAAGAGGATTTATTATGTATTCAGCAATACAAAAATACAACAGCAAGGCAGTCGGATGGAAGATACGTTGTTCATCTTCCCTTACATCACGACGCTGATGAAAAATTAGGGTTCTCAAAACAAAAAGCATGCGCTCAGTTTTATCAATTAGAAAGAAAGCTGCAAAAAGATAATAACTTAATCGAAAAATATAAAACATTTATCAATGAATACATATCCTTAGGACACATGCACTTAACAATAGAACGTAACCATGAAACTTGTTTACTTTATGCCGCACCACGGAGTTCAGCGGACTGACTCATCAACTACGTCATTACGAGTCGTCTTTAACGCGTCTAGTAAAACATCTTCTGGATATAGCCTGAATGACGTCATGTACCGAGGTCCGAATTTACAGCAGGACATCCTACTGTTAATCATACGGTGGCGACTATATCCTTATGCATATACAGCGGATGTAGAGAAAATGTACAGACAAATTCTGCTGAATGAGCAAAATTGTCGGTACCAGCAAATAGTATGGAGGGAAGATCCTAACCATACACTTCAGGAATATACTCTGTCGACTGTAACATATGGGACAAAAGCAGCTCCTTTTCTAGCGATGATTACCTTAAAACAATTAGCAAAGGACGAAGGCCATCGTTATCCTTCAGCAGCCAGGGTCCTAGAGGAAGAATCATATATGGATGATGTCCTTAGTGGAGAGTATGACGTCACATCAGCGAAGCAGCTTCAGCATGATTTAATCGAACTTCTAAAAGAAGGAGGATTCAATCTTAGAAAATGGTCAGCGAACGAGCCATCATTGTTAGAAGATGTGGATGTAGCCCAAAGCATACCGAACACATACGACTTCAAACATCAAGAGTCTACTAAAGCTCTCGGTCTAAGCTGGAATGCTTCACAAGACAACTTTCGCTACATGTATAAGTTAAGTACAGAATTAGATTACAGGCCAACAAAACGCGTCCTCTTAGGAGAAATATCCAAAGTCTTTGATCCGTTGGGATGGCTAGCACCAGCGGTAGTCCAACTTAAATTGCTATTCCAAAGCATATGGCTACTAAATTTAGGATGGGATGACGTCATACCGGACAGTCTGTACTCAGATTGGTGTAAATTGCGTTTGGATATAGAGAATATTAAGGACGTAGTGATCCCGCGGTGGATTGGATCTGGAAGAGACAGCAGCATAGAACTTCACGGATTTTGCGACGCATCTTTAAAAGCTTACGCCTGCGTAATTTATTCACGCATCATATGTGAAAATCAAATCCATATTACATTACTAGCAGCGAAAACTAAACTTGTACCCGTCAGCAAAACTTCTAGCTCAACGAAAAGCGACGTTTCTTTGCCACGATTGGAGTTATGCGGAGCATTCCTACTTTCGAAATTAATGACAAAAATTAAGCCTTAGCAGTCATGATTTGAAGATTTACGCGTGGTGTGATTCGACAGCGGTACTCGGCTGGCTGCACGGAGATCCATGCCGATGGAAGCCATTCGTAGCAAATCGAGTTAAGAAAATTACTCTGATTTTACCAGCAAACACGTGGAGCTACGTCAAATCCAACGAAAATCCAGCTGATTGTGCTAGTAGGGGCATTAGCATCGAGAAACTACTAAAACATGACCTATGGTGGAACGGTCCCACCTGGTTACGTAAAACAGCAGCAGTTAGTTCTCTGAAGCAGCAATTATGTCAAACTTATGACACAAATTTAGAAACTAAGAATGTACTAGCAAATATCGCTATCAAAACCGAGCAACATCCGTCAACCTTCGTCAGCAATTTCCTGAAAAAATATAGTAGCTTTACTCACGCCACACGGATTTTAGCATGGATAATGAGAGCCTTTTCGGCAAAGCAAAAAACATCGTATTTATCGGTTTCAGAACTACGCAGCGCTGAATTAAAATTAATAAAAGATATTCAGCATTTTGAATTTTCTCAGGAAATACATGATTTAAAAGGCGTCGGACGTTTGGATTGTAAGAGCAAACTGTTATGTCTCAACCCGTTCTTAGATGACCAGGGTCTATTAAGAGTCGGAGGTAGACTCAAGAATAGCAATTTGCCTTATGATATGAAACATCCTTTTATTATGCCACACAGCAGCCATTTAACAAATTTATTAATAGACCTAGCGCACAAAGCAACGTATCACGGAGGAGCTAGACTGACACTATCTTGGTTACGTCAGCAATACTGGATTATCGGCGGTAATAGAGCAGTCAAAAAGCGTTTACATCAGTGTGTAAAATGTAGGAGACATAAGCCAATCAAGCAAGTACAAATGATGGGAGATTTGCCCGGAGCTAGAGTAAACCCTACTAGACCGTTTTATCATACTGGGGTGGATTTTACGGGATTTGTACACGTAAAATCCAGCAAAGGTCGCGGCATCAAAACTACCAAAGGATATGTGGCTGTATTCGTATGTATGGTCACAAAAGCTGTCCATTTAGAATTGGTGTCCGACTTATCATCGTCTACATTCCTAGCAGCTTTACGTCGTTTATCAGCACGAAGAGGTACTCCTCGTCACATTTACAGCGACAATGGAACGAACTTCGTAGGAGCTAGCAAGATCTTAGATAGAGAATTGGTCGACCTGAAATCTATCTTAACTAAGCAATTCTATAGCGACCTTAGCGAAATGCAAATTGAGTGGCATTTCAACGCTCCTTCTTGGCCGAGTGCGGGAGGATTATGGGAAGCAGCAGTTAAAAGCCTGAAGTACCACTTGCGCCGAGTTCTTGGTGAACAGAAACTCACCTATGAAGAATTCACCACCCTCCTCTCTCAATTAGAAGCTTGTCTCAATTCAAGACCACTATGTCCTTTATCGGAAAATCCTGACGATTTAGAGTACCTAACACCTTCTCACTTTTTAGCAAGCGGACCTATCCTAACGATAATTGAGACTGAGAGAGACGAGAGAACAAGATGGCAGTTAACGCAGAAAATATTCGACCATATTTGGAAACGATGGCGTACAGAATACTTAACACAACTGTTCACCAGAAGCAAGTGGAAAGCAGCTAAACCTAACATCCAAGTAAATGACATTGTCATCATTCACGACGCTTACCCACCACTAGGAAAATGGGCACTCGGGCGTGTAATTGAATTACATCCTGGAGCTGACGGATTCATCAGGGTCGTAAGCCTGAAAACAAAAAGCGGCATAATAAAACGACCTATAGTTAAACTCTCTGTTTTACCAGTAAATAGCGAACATCAGCAAAATCTGCAAAACCAATCCAGGGCGTCGCCTCGGAACAGACATAAGCATGTTCCGAACAAAATATTCAACATACAATTTTTATCTTTATTTACTTTGCTTATTTTAATGTTTACGTCAGCGGTTAACGCGACTCTAAGCAATCCCTTTAATGTTACAAGAATAAGTGACGATAAACGCATATTCTTTAATAAACTGGGCACCATGCATTTTATAGAGAACAGATGGAAATTAATCGCCTACTACAATATGAAGCCGTATTGGAAAGGTTCTAAAACGCTCGATAATTACATCGATCATTTAGAAAATATGTGCGCCTCTAACAAACAATTATATAGCCACTGTAATATCGTTTTACTTCAATTACATCACGGCTGCGACGAGCTAAAGTTCTATGACCGTATGTTGCTGAATCAACATTTTGACGCACCGCGGCGCACGCGACGAGGACTTATCAATGGGATCGGCTACGTAGCGAATTAATTGTTTGGGGTCTTAGACGAGCGATTTGCACAACAGTATGAGCGAGATATTACTTTAGTTACAAACAATCAAAAACATTTATTAGGGCTTTGGAAAAATCAAACGTCAGTTATAGAAGCAGAAAATAGTTTACTGCAGAGAATAGAAGGAACAATGGAAAATCAGCAGAAAATGTTTAATCAGCATCTAAACAATTTAGACATAACAACATCTATTTTACGGACGGAAATAAGCGCAACACAAGCAGCCAACGATTTTATTTTAACAAGCATCATCGCTAATAATATACTCTCCAGTTTAAAAGGAATTCAAGATGCATTACTCGATACCATTACAAATATGAAACAATTTAACGTCCATCTTCTCAGCCCTTCCCAGCTACTTAGCGAGCTCAACACAATTAGTGGGCAGCTGCCCAAGGACTTAGCGTTACCAGTCACCAACTTACAAGCCGAGCTATCGTCGATTTATAAAATAATGACAGTTAAAGTAAGAATGACACAGCAATATTTTATTTTTGAAATTGAAATTCCCCTCATCAATAAGGAAAGCTATGAAGTTTACACGATGTTTCCCCATGATGTGCCACAAACACTGGGTAATTCTATGGTCAGCGTAATACCTATAGCCAAGCACGTCGCTATGAATTTCAGAAAAGATACTTTTATACCAATATCTGACAGCGACTTTGATAAATGTCTTCTATACACATCAAGTAATGCGTACCTTTGTGCATTACAAATGCCCGTCTACCAAAGACAGTCGGACGACAACCTGTGTATCAAAGATAAACAAAGCCACGTGTGTAAGACGACACTTAGCGAGTGCCAGACGGCATGGAAACCTATTAAAACAAATACATTCTTAATAAATTGTTGCGGTCATTGTACACTACGTTTCATATGCAAGGATCAAGTTTCCAGCGAACAGGTGACTGGCGCCAACGTCATCACTTTGTGGGACGAATGCACGATTAAGAGCGCGACTTTTACTATTAATTCACACAAACAGCTTTCTAATATAATTAATAACGAGCCGGTAGTCTATGCACCAGAAATAGCACCCTTAAATCACTTGATCAACATATCGTTGCCCCCGATTACGCGCGAAGAAAGCGGGAGTTACAACCACTCCCTGCTTGCTCTCGGGGAGCGCATCAAGCAGATGAAAGCAGCTTCGGAGCAAATGGAGACGGAGTTGTCGTCACACGAAATTCACCACTACGCCGCCATATACTGTTTAGCAGCAGTAGCTTTAGCAGCAGCAGTGGGCCTGTGGTGCGCCCATCGGCAGCGGTCAGCGGGGCCGGCGCTGGCGGTGCGAGCTGCACCAGCCGCGCCGACCGCACTATCCCCGGTCGAGCCGCGGTCGGCGGGGCCGGCGCTGGCGGTGCAAGCTGCGCCAGCCGCGCCGGCATCCTCTCCGTTTGCGCAACTGCGCACCAGCATTGACCCGAGTGTTAGTGTTAGTGCCAGTGTAAGTGATAAGTGGGTGAGTGAAAGTGAAATAAACAAATCAGTATCAAAGTATTGTGTTAAGTGTAATTCTTATGTGTCAGTGAACAAAAGCACATCTCCGAAACTAGAACGGTGTAGTTTTAAGAGCGACCAATAATAATACTATTGTCGGGCATCACCTGTAATAGCTTTAGTATATTATTGTTCCATCACCTTGTTATTAGGTTAGCTCATCGACCATCTCATCATCCAGCACCCACCGCTTCTGTCGCCCGGGAGCATGTACGGTGCAACAACCGTACAGAGCATCATCAGCATTTTTGTACATTTCACGCGTACGCTCATTTTAGATATATTTTAGGTTTAAGTCAGTTTACGCAAAACCGTCGCGCATTGCGGACTGTGTAACTCATTAGCATATAGCATTAGCATTTTATCCTGTATCTTAGCAAATATACATATTAGCAGCAGCAAATTAGTTTTACTCAGCAAACAGCAGCATCTATAGCAGCAGCAGCATCTCAAGGTGTACGAACCGTACAGTGTGCAGACGAGTAACGTAGCTTTTGCTCGTTAATCGCTGCAGAGATGATGTTCCATGTAGCCTTCTCCTGTATGATTACAGGAGGAGGCATTTTAGGGGAACGGACGGCCTGAGGGGCCTGGGCGGCCTGAGGGGCCTGGGAGGCCTGAGGGGCCTGGGAGGCCTGAGGGGCCTGGGAGGCCTGAGGGGCCTGGGAGGCCTGAGGGGCTTGGGATGCCGGAAGGGCCTGGGGGGCCGGAGGGGCCTGCGAGGTTCGGGGGACCTGGGAGGCCAGAGGGGCCTGGGAAGCCAGAGGGGCCGATGAGGTAGTGGGGCCCGCGGAGCCATGAGCCTGCACGGTTTTCCTGCTCTTCGGGACCGATTTGGTCGGGGATGACAAGACTGGAGAGGAAGTGCCCTCTGGGCGCTTTCTCTTCTTCGTCTTCTAAGATTTGACCGTAGTGAACTCGCCTTCACTACGGTCGGATTCTTGCTCCGAGCAAGACATCTCTGAAGGAGATGATTGGTCTCCTACCTGTATTTCGACTGGGTCGCTATCGGGCGACGCCGGTGAGTCTGCTTCGTGCATGCGCACGAAGCGTTCCCACTTGGCCGCGACGTCGGGGGATTCGGTTTTAAGGAACTCTAGGAACTTTCTGATAATGGCGTCAGCCATAATTAGAAAGTTTATCCCGGGAGTGGGGTTCTGCTCTCTAAATTATTATTGGGGATACAGCCCCTCCCGGCGACCGGGAGGGAAGGTGTGTAGGGAGGAAAAACTCCTCGTCTAGTGTGCCTAAACGTGTCACGGTACTTACAATTGTTCCTTGGGCGGCTGGAACTCACTCACTAACGTTACGCTAAACACTAGGGCGCTAGTGTTCGCGAACGAGACGCGGCGGAGCGCGAGCAGAAGGCTCGCGCTAAAAACGAGACAGACGATGCGACCGGTCGCACGCTCGTCCTCACGCGGCGAAAACTACGCGGCGGGTGTGCGAGCAGAAGGCTCGCACTAAAGAGCGAGACGGACGATGCGAGCGGTCGCACGAATCGTCCGGTAGGCGGCGGTCGCGGCGCGGCGCGAGACACGGTACGGCACGGGTCGGGCGGCAAAGGCGGTTGGGGACGCCTTGTCCTCTTCTCTCTTGAGTCTTCGGTCTTGCTGTCTTCTTTCTTCGGACTTCTTTCTTCAGGTGGTACACACACACGCGAGAGCGCAATAATGCGGGAATGACGGAACGATCGGAGCGAGCGGAGCTGTTCATCGGACGGTGTCCGAGAGCAGAATGGTGACATCACACTTAGATATTTAGACACACATCACACTTAGACACACATTAGATATTATTATACTACACATTAGAATAGATGCGCCACGCCACCGCAATGAAGTGATAACGGCGCGCCGAGTGAGCGAGAGAGATAATCATAATCTGTAATGTAAGTCTAAGTCAGTCAGTCGGTATGAGCATTGAGCATGCCCGTTGCTGCCGTAGAACACGTTACGCAGCCAGTTATAAAAAATGGCTGCTACGTCGTGTCCGTTCGAGAAAATGTGGACGTTTATAATACAAAAATATTGTTACACAGTTACTGCTGGAACTCGTATTTGGGAAATCTATATATATAAAATAAAGTCGTGTTAGTTAAACTATTTATAACTCAAGGACGGCTAAACCGATTTGGCTGAAAATTGGTAGGGAGGAAGCTTAAAACCAGGAGACGGACATAGAATACTTTAATGCCGAGTCTGTATGTCTGTATGTTCTCGATAAAAGTACTGAAAGGATTTTCATGCCGTTTACATTTACAAACCTAGTGGTTCCTCAGGTAGATTTAGGTCGATAATAATATGTTATTATTATAAAAAAAACTTTTATCTTACTTATTTAACTTTTATCAAAATCGCTGCCTGACCTAACCAGTTGGAAACAAATAAGAAAACAATGTATGGTGTGATTGTTTCTCTTTTATAGGTATACAAAAAGTCCGGGATGGCATGCATATGTCTATCTTTTAAGAATTTACTATACCGGTTCTAAGTTTTAAAAAATGTTCACAAATAATGTGGTATTTTCAGAAGCTATTTAGACGAATACAATTTAATTATCGTTATCTAGGAGATTATATCAAACAACAAAACGATCATAATATTACTTGAATGGCGAACGCCTTTCAAACAGGCATGATTATCGTTGACTTGGCTGGGAGAAACAATAAATGACACAAGAACTAACATCCCACGCGTGATAAGTGTCGATGCAATATCGATTAGCTACCAAAAAGGGAAGGCTGCGGATCGGTATGGTTGCATTATAACCTCAGCCAACCTGATTAGAGTCTACTCAGATGGAAGAGATGACCTCAGCTTCCTCATGGGCAAAGTAGACAACGCACCATCAGCTGCCTCATCAGGCTGTAAAATGACATGCTCGGCAATGAAAAGCGAGGCAGAACACCTACAGGAAAAACAACACCAAAAGGGAGTGGAGAATAGGGAAAGAGCCAATGAGCAAGACAGGCAGATGGAATTTATCGACTGTCTTCACAAATTCCTCGCCGAGTCCCTCAAAAATGCTCTCCAGAAACCGAATAAAGCCGTAGTCGATGAACAAGGTACGTCGATGGAGAGATTTTTATGAACCTCCCCATCAACATCAAATCAACATCAAATAACTCGGACAATAACTAGAACCTACCCAGGCCAGGTCTACCGCCAAACAACTAATGCATCGAGGGAACAGATGATCATGAAAAGAACGTCTTTTTTGAGTTACAAGCATTGACAAGAACCATCCGAGATGTTAAAGTGCGAGAACATTATGCAATATTATTATAAACCCTATCAGCTAAACAACCAAAAGCTGTCAGGTGTCAGACTCGAGGAGGCGAACGCAGCTACATACGACAATGATAACTCCACAATAGTAGCCGGGAAATATTGTGCCAACATATGGCTGCATATAGGGCTTTATGGCCCTCGACGAGAACGGGACACGGCAGACAGGCAAGACTAGGTTCAGTGTACCGTCTGGCGACCCAATAGTGGTAGTTGGCGACTGCACCAGGATCATGCTGGAGTAGAGGCTACTGTCGATGATGGAGGCCATCGCTAGCGACCACGCCTCTGGACTGGAATTGGTGGAGTGGGCAAAACCATCGAATCTCACCTGGGTAGACGGGGTTACAGGTTGTGGCAAGATTACGCGGAGTTGAAAATTTTAAAGAGTTTAAAAGCGACGTTAAAATACAGTACTACAGGCAGCCAAGGGCTTATACTGTAATACACACAAGCTACAGTACAAAAAGGCGCACCAAACACTCTCTACCAGGAAGAGAAGAAATCTCTTTCTAGGGATACGGGACTGGCTCAAACTCCCGCGTCATAACCATTCATGAATCTTAAGGGCTTACTCTTTTGAGTCAGTTATAATTTTACAGACTAGGAGCGACAGGCTGAGCATTCACGACAGCGTACCTGACGCGGTTGTAGCACTGTCGCGACACACCAACACCTGTGTTTACTATACCAACTGCTTTGAGGACACCATTGTCAAGATCGTCAGGTGCACGATGAATGCGTCACTCGACGAGGTATTTGACTAACTAAAACCTATATTATTAAAATAATTGTAGGAAATGTATAAATATCCTGAGCATGATAATTGTAATATGTGGCTAAAAAGGGTATAAATGGTCACTAAGCCTTTAGTTTATTTTTATTTAATAATAAATTAAACCAATAAAAATATATAGTTTTGAACAACGCGTTCTTTTTACTACCAAGTAAAAACTTTTTTAATAAAATTGAGAGGTGTCAAAGGACACCCGGATGGGACGAAGTTCTTTTCGATTAATTAGTAAAGGAATTGTACGAGTAACAACATTTTATTATTTTTAAGTTATATTTTTTTTTTTTTATTATTAACAAATATAATGTAATACAAACTTAATCAGCAGGTAGACGTATGCAATTTGCAGGCTTGGGGAGTCCAATCAAAGATGTTGTGCTCGCGAATAACGTTTATTAACTGCTTATTTAATACACTTGCATTACAATACATAGGGAGGTGATACACACACTACACCTCCCCCGTATTTTTGAAAAAAAATTGATATACTTTTGGGGATACTATTTATAGGCTTGGGGAGTCCAATCAAAGATTATTTTTTTTTGATATTCTTACTAATA
This sequence comes from Phengaris arion, assembly GCA_963565745.1. NCBI lineage: Eukaryota > Metazoa > Arthropoda > Insecta > Lepidoptera > Lycaenidae > Phengaris > Phengaris arion. The sequence goes on along the minus strand of OY751450.1, from coordinate 8,821,880 downwards.
CCATCTTATTCTAAGTACTACTATATACTAAGTAATAATAAATACAAATCTGTGCTATTTTTATTTTATTTGTAAAACATGATTTTAATTACATTCGTGATGGGTCATGGGATGTTGACGATATATGACTCAATTTAAACATAAGATATTTTTTACATGGTAATACCTAATTGTTTTTAATAAATTTAATTTGTATTATTATATATTTAATTTTAATATTTCCAAACAAAAAAAAATTCTTACCTCCTCAATATTATTATTTTATTTATTATATTCTCTCATTAAAAAAAAATATATAATCCCTATTTTACTATATAGTCATTCCATTCTCATATTCATTTTCTTAATCATTTCATTTCACTTATATTATTACATTTATTTTACTAATTTACTTGATTAGTGGACTGGCCAGTCATTTTACATCATCGGGTATCTTATTATTATTTATCTTTTTTTAAAATATTTTCATATTATGCATGCTTTTTCATAATCATGGTTCAATGAATCTTTATCATTCACGTTTAATATTTACTCATACATCATTTAATAATTTAATTTATAGTCGACTTTTTAAATTATTTATTATTATGGAACTTTACTTAATATTTTATTTTTATATTTCATGTGCACACTTTATTTGGTACAATACTTTATTTATACAACATATAACGGGACCTAATTTAAGACTAACCAACACATAATATTATATCTCCAACCATTTTTACTAAGTGGAGGATTGTTCCCGCCGAGCATGCTCTAAGTACCATTTATTTTATTTTTTGTACCATAATTGTACCATATTTTAATACCAAGGGTTTTTTTTAAGGCTTCTTGACCCCCAACTATTCTCACAGAGAAATCTCGTTTACACCATGATCGAATGAAGGATCCCCTAGTGTATTTTATTATTCATGCTTTTAGCATTTTATTTATTACACATACATAGCATTTTAGCTATTATTTAATTAATGCACTATGGCATTTTTCACCTCAACCTATCCAAATTCCAAACAAAATAACACATTCCTTAATTTGATACATTCAATATTTAAAATATCCATCAACGTTTGGGTGATCAGTCCAACAGTTACTAAAAATTCCAAACATTGACGCATCCTGTCTCCCTAATAACAGTCCTATTTCAATCGAATACCTTCTTATGATACTAAAACCCATATTCTTATTTACATAAAGCTTAAAGTAGCTATGTTACAAACTATATATCACATTCCTAATCCTCTTCACATAATATGACGTCATATCTCGTATGAACGTAAATATTTTTTAAGTAAATCCATGTAAGTCATATCCAGTATAAATTCTCGGAAAATGTAGCTAATCAACTTACAAAGTAGTTAAAAAGAATATTTTAATACATTTCTAAGAAATAATTGTCTCGTTTTGAGATTTTTACATATATAATCATTTTTTTACCTATCCCTATTTTACTTTACTTTTTCAAATAATATTTTATTATTTTTATAACTTTAAAAGTAACCATGAAATAAAAACCTTTTTTATTTTTATTTTATTTTATTTAAGTATTAATTTCTATGTTCTAACCATAATTGAATTGGATTGGAATACATAGCAACATAACATCTTTTTGTTTTTAGCTGTATATGCAACTAATTATTATTTTTATTAAAAACAGTTTTACTCAGTTTTTACTTTTCAAAAGTCAAAGTAACTATTACATAATAAATTAAATTAATATCACCAATTCGAAGTAAGTTAAGACGTTTAATTTATTTATCAATTATATTTTATTGTTCTCTACTATCTATATCTATATCTCTACTATTAATATTTAATTCAATTGTGTTACTAAAAATACTTTAAATTTTCCTTGTCGGGAAATCAATATGTAGAAAAAAAAAAGTCAATATGTAGATAGTGTATTAAAATTTATCCAAAATTTAATAACTGAAATATTCTGAACTTTTAACTATTTTAACGAAATGACAAAAAATATATAACCTACACGTAACATACCAAACATTTTAAAACACGCTATTCATTACCGGTCTTATTCCAATTCAAAATAATTTAGTAGAATGAATTGAAAACATAATATCATGAAACATTTTCTCTGATATATTTTTTAATAACTAATATTGCCAATAAATGCACATAATTTTACGACTTGTTAATACTCATTGTTATTACCAATTCAAATTAATCTTCCAAAAATATTTTTTCTGTACACCCCTAGCTTTGATTAACAAAGAGTATCTACTTACATTTCGTTGCGCGAATGCTGTGCTGGCACCGCGGATATTTGACGCTTTTCCAGCAAAGGCGACTTACCTACCTGCGTTATCCAACTGCGTAAACATTTTGATAGTAATGAATTACTATATATTCCCTTTTACAAATATCTAATATTAATATTATTTATAATATAGATAATGTAAATGTTATTTATAACTGAGACAAATTATTATTTGAACTTATATTTTCTTTAAAGATATCTTTCTTACACAACTAATATTATTATTTTTATTTGCATAAAATGCCTTTATAGTATAAAGTTTACTTTCATATTATGATTATGATTACATCCTTAAAATATTATAATAATCTTTAATTCAGCCGAAAATTCCTTTTCAAATACTGTAACTTCTACTTGGTACCAAATATACCTACGAGGGGCGGCTTAAGTTGCAAGATAATAATATTTTAAATTAACTTCAACTTTTTAAAGTAACTTGAAACTAATGAAATTACAAAAAGCAAATCAATACATTTTTGATAGATCTAAAAATTTACTAAAAAAATGATATTTTTCAGAATACCTACTTGATTCCAATAACTTTTAACGCACTCACAATTAAATAAACATCAATATTACCTTCTTGCACAATATGCTTTTAAGATTTTATTTTAACTTTTTACTACACCAACAATCTGACACTTAAATTTGATATCTTTCCATTAAAATTAAAAATTTATTCAATACAAATTCAAAATATTAACGTCATTTAAGTACGTACTTATTACAATTTAAATTTAGCCGCCACCGCCGATTCCAGAAAATCAGCGCGCCGCCGCTGATCTACCACCCACCAGCGCTCATATCTACCATACAATATCATCACAATATTATGATGATATATAATAATAGGTACTTCTCCTAGTAATTTACACCGACACGGATATCTTTGAACATTACTCTGCCGTTTGTGGACCTTTTTGCAATTTTTTTTTTTTTTGTAAGGTGTATAATTCGAAATTGGTTCTTTAGTCACTAAAGTGGAGACCTGATGATGGCATCCAGGAGGAATCGAGGGAAATAAATATCATCATCATCATCTTACATACAATACATTATGGAAACTTGGCGCGTATTTAATTGTACATACGGACGCTTATTGTAAACTTTCTTAAAATGTGTTAATAACAATAATGTAATAACGCTAAGAACTTACAGAACGGTTTTTTCCCGTGCGCGCCGCGGTCGTCGAACTGCGGTTTTGCGCGGTGACGCAGCCGCCGCAATTGAGACTATCGCCCGCAAACGTGGCTGGCGAAGATCGCAGGACGCGCGGTTGCAAAAAGGCAAATACATATTTACAACAGAATTTCTGAACTTTGCCCGCAAACCGAACGCAGAGCGCGCGGGCGCAACCCGCCGAGGCTGCGGTTGCCTGCCGGTGCAGCGGGACCCGCGAACAACAGCGCGCCCGCGGGCGTAAAACGCGCCGTGAGTTGTGTTTTAATTATATCTACATATCTGCATTCTACAGAAGCTGCGGGCCCGCAACCGCGGCGGGCGCGGGTGAAAACCACTCTGTGAGTTCTTGGCCTTAATTTGACTTAAAAAAGGGAATAATTATTATTTTTAAACAAAAAATGAAATTACGAGAATTAACCTTCTGAGCCTAGCTGTTAGCAACAAATGGTGTTATTGAAATTCGCACTCTTACTATTCATATAACTACAGATTAAAGAAAGAGGAACAGATAAACATCAAAAATACATAGTTGGCTTTCGATTTGATTGCTATTGATTGATTGATTCCTACACTCATACTACACTCAAAATTGTGAGCCGTAATAAAAATAAGAAAAATAGCACGATTAAAGAAACCCGATTATCTATGCGATGTTTATAAAAAATAATTTATTTAACAATAAAAACTTTTTGTGTGAATTGTGATTTAGCGACGAAATGTTTAAACCACAAACGTTTTATTATAATAAAATGAATGGAATTGACACATGTCAATTCCATACATTTTATTCTTTTCTTACTTCTATATCGTTTTGTACTGTGTAAATTTGTCGAGGCCCTCAGGATCTTGTCTCGAAATGCGCATTATTTACGTTCTTTTTGTCACTTTTGCATAAATATTAGGTCTTTACCTATGAAATTGCCGTTTTGTACGAAAAAATTTAAACGAATTTTTTTCATTTATTTTTTATTTGTATTAATCGAAGTGAAAAATCACCCATGCAATCAATGCATCCTTGCCGACGCAGTAGCAGTTTATTGATGCCCTTCTTAAAGAAATCAGCTGGACGGGAGGCAACAAATTTTCAAAGGCTTTTTGTACTGCCTCTCGGGTATTGAATTTTTTTCCCGCCAAGAAGTTATCCAAATTCTGGAAAAAGTAGTAGTCTGTAGGCGCAAGGTCTGGTGAGTAGGGCGGATGACGGAGAGCTTCCAACCCCAGTTCTTACAACTTGGAGACCGTCTGCTGTGCAGTATGAGGTCGCACGTTGTCGTGCAGGAGCAGCGGAGACGAGCGATTGACCAATGCTGGTTGGAGGTGTGCCAGCTTCTCCATCATTGTGTTCAGTTATTCACAGTACACATCTGCAGTAATGCTCACCCCGTTTGGTAAGAAGCTGTGATGAATCACACCGGCGCTAGACCACCAAACAGTGACCATCACTTTTCTAGGGGTAAGTTTTCGTTTAGGGTATTGTTTCGGTGCTGAACCAGGATCCAACCAACTTGCATAGCGCTTGCGGTTATCAAACAGAATCCATTTTTCACCGCAAGTAAAAAGGCGGTTCAAAATTCCTTCATTTGTGTGTCTGTTGAGCAGTGCAAGGCACATCTCGACGCGTACTTCGCGCTGGCGATCATTGTGTTCGTGAGGCACCCATTCGTCAAGATTTTTTACCTTGCCAATGTGACGCAAATGGACCAATATTGTTTTGACGCTAACGTCGAAAGCTCCTGCTAATTAAGCCGTAGATTGTGTATCATCAGCTTCCACAATCGCCTTTAATTCGTCATTGTCGATCAAAGTCTTCGGACGACCGCGAGGTTCATTTTTCAGGTCAAAATTTCCAGAACGGAAGCGAGCAAACCAATAACAGGTGGTGCGTTGGTATGTAGTTATTAGCTCCGTAAACGTCGTTGATGTTGCGTGCCGCTTGTGCCGCGTTGCTGCCACGACGGTACTCATATTCCATAATTACTCGAATTTTTAACGTATCCATGATGACGAAAAAGATTGAAATGCGATGAAAATGTAACACTAATCAATAAACAAATGACTACTTTTGGAAAAAGAATTCCATGTTTTTAAAAGAAAATTAATTTGAAATTAGAATTCTTAGCCAAACAAAAATTAATTTGATTTGAAATGGCCAGTACTGCAGAACGGCAATGTCATAGGTAAAAGACCTATTACTAAACGATGTAATCGCCCGTAAAAAGTTACACTAAAATTTGCAATAATTTTCTAGAAATGTCTATTCCTTTTTTTTCATAACATAAGTGCTGACAAAGAAAAAGTCTCCCCTTGTTTTTGTTTGCTTGAAAAACAAATCAAATATTCATAACTATGAGTGGAATCAAAGTTTTATAAGATTTTACTAGGACTTACGATAGGAACTTTCTTTTCATCGTATTCTTGAACATTTACAGTGTAAATTATTATCGAATAACTTAATGTTATTTTTTCTGAATTAAAAAAATAACTTTCAGCCCTATATTTAAATAAGACATTAAGTACTGTAAAATTCCTATATTTATTTTGATTCAACATATTTTATTTTTAAATGGTTGGTTGGTCTAAGATTATGAAATATCTAACATTATGAATTATGTATATTTTGTGTGTGAGTTTTACTTACAAGGATGCCTTTCCAATACAAAGTTATTCAACCCATCTGCTTCAGGCTCCATATTAAGCATGTATTTAAATATTTTAATATTAGGTATGTTGTATTTTTGGCGTTTCTTGTTTAAGCCAAGATTTGATTTGTGCAGCTTGCAACCTCCTTTTATAACTGCAAAAGAAAATGAAAAGCGGCCAAGTGTGACTCGGACTCGCGCGTGTAGGATTCCGTACCATTATACCAATTTTTTAATTATTATTTGGTTAAGTTTTCCAACTAAACGCATTTTACACGTTTAGTATCTAAAACTCCTGAACTAACAAAGTAAATAACCCGATAAAGTTTTCCTTCAAATTTCATCAAATAGACTACTCATGAACTTTTTCAGATTTTTCGAGCCAGCCGTTTAGCTTTTAGAGATGCGGGGACGCAGGGCGTCTCCCCACTTTACGTGTAGGAGAGGTACCCCAAAAAATATATTTTAGCACTTTGTTGACGTGGTAAATACACATATCCATGCAAAGTTTCATTTTTCTAGCACTAACCGTTTGGTAAGCTGAAGACGGACGGACAGACGGACGGATATGACGAAACGATAAATGAACTATGGAACCCTAAAAAGGTTTCCATAGTTCATTTATCGTTTCGTCCGACTTCAAAATTAAGTAGATTGAGTAGAGAAATAGTTAACATTTTAGCCGAATTTAAAAGGGAAATTATTTAGAAAATAAGTTTTATTTCATACTGTTTTGTTTGTGCATTTTTACTTTGAAAGTCGGTTTTAATTCTTTGTTAAATTTTTTTTTTCTGTTTTTTTGTTAAATTTATTATCTACTAGCTATTGCCCGCGGCTTCGCCCACGTGGAATGTGTTCTCGGAGAAAAAACTTCTTCAGCAAATAACTTTACTAACTGCAATATACTTCTGTACTTATACAATATTAAAAATGTTTTTAGGGTTTTGTGCCCAATGGGTAAAAACGGGACCCTATCACCTTGACGCGACGTGCGAGACCGCTTGATATATTTTTTTCGCGCACGAATATAATTTTACAATTTATTTTAAATAAAATATATTAATTTAAGCTGTATGGTTTAAAGGGCTACTATCATGTGTATAAAATGTGAGTAACGCATTTAATTTGTTAAGGATCATTCATCATACTATGTACGACATAGTATGTAGCATGTAGACATATACCATCGGGGACTTTTTGTAGACCTTTTTAAGGTGTACAGTACTGTAGTACATTATTTTGATATACCTCGTAGGGTTCGCAGCCAGCGTTTGCAATGTTGGCGCAAAAAAAATGTGTTTATTTACGACATTAGAAACCTCTAAAATATTATCTGTGTGCGCCCCCCTCGCACCCCTCGCGCACTGCGCACCGTCCAGTCGGCCACTATCACTACCGAAGTGACCGAGGGAAGCCCTCCCTAAGGGGGCCAACCTCTTCGCTAAACTAATTTCCCTATGGCTCCCCACGCCCCAACTCCTCCCCCCTCTGCGGTCTCTTTGCTCTACGCCCTCGGCGTAGAACTGCTCCTCGGCTCCCACCGTACACGCATATATGCGTCATACAAACCTCCGGGGTCACTTTTAGATATCTCCGACATCCACAGGCTCCTATCAGAAGAGCCGACTGTGATTGCCGGAGATCTAAATTGTAAGCACCCCGGATGGGGCTCTCTCTCCTCGAACGCGGACGGTTACCGCCTGCTTGCAGACTCAGAACGAGTCGGGTACTCTGTGGTGGGCACATACGTGCCCACGCAGAAGGCGCAGCTCAACCGCCTTACTGCAGAGGTGAAAGCCGCGCTCGAGAACCTGAACGCTGCAGACTGGACCCGACGCATCCAGGAGGCGGGAGAGGACTGGCCCTCCCTCCACCGCTTTTGCCGCAGCCTTACCGGAGTCACAGCCCCCGTGTGCCCCCTGCTCCACCCAGACGGCAATCCCAGGTACCATGCTGAAGACAGAGCAAACATTCATGCCGAGCACCTGGAACGCCAATTCTCACCGCTGCCGACGATCGCAACGGAACACGCCCTAATGGTCTCCGAGGAGGTAAAGGTTTTCCTACTTTCCCCCCCAATTTTTCCTTCTCACCAAAGGCGGTCCAAAAGACCCTCTGACGCCTCAAATCCAAGAAGGCCCCCGGTGCTGATGGCATCCCAAACTCCGTTCTCCGTCACCTCCCCTTCAGGACGTTGGCCGCCCTGACTTGCCTCTATAATGGCATCGTCAGGACCGGCCACTTTCCCTCCCTCTAGATAATGGGCCTTATAATAACCATCCCCAAACCCCACAAAAATTTGAGAAGGGCCGAGGGCTACCAGCCCATAACCCTCCTCTCTACCCTATCCAAAGTTTTCAAACTTCTCCTCCTAAAACACCTTTCTCCTTACCTCCCTCCTCGTGAGGAACAATTCGGGTTCAGGTCCCAGCTGAGTACCTCCCTCCAGCTAGTACGTGTAATCCACCACCTTTCCGTTGCGGCAAATAAAAAGGAATATTCGGTCGCTGTATGCCTCGATATGAAAAAGGCGTTCGACAGTGTCTGGCATGAGGGTCTGCTCTGTAAACTCATCCGGGCCAACGTACCTCCCCCTCTGGTAAGCAGGGGCGTGCGCTCCTTGTAGGCAGAAATGCAGTGCTTTACTTGTCATTCACAGATATTTTAATAAAACGTTCGTTCGTTTTAGATGACTTTAATTAATAGTAAATACTAAATAAATAAATTTAAAAAATATGATAACTTAAAAACGCCTAATATTTTATAAATAGCAACTCATCTCATGCCGTTGCATTCTGCAGGACATATCATCGCATGTATGTGTAATTTTCATACTTCGCAAACGTACACACCCATGAATATCGACATGATTATATAGCGGCAACTTCCGCGGCAGGCGATGGCTCTCGGCTAGATCCGATCGCTTCCGAAAACCGCCGAACTGGCTTGTCGGAAATTATTCGTTGCCTATAATCCGAGTAAAAATAATAGACGGAAATCTAATAAATCACGTATGCACATTTTGCATTTTTGTTAAGTAAGGTTTTATTTGTTTAAATAGAAGAAACGTTTTGTGTTTCGCGGGGGCCATATTGCATATTTCATGTGATAAGCATTGTTTACAATTTAATCGCTTCAGTTTATTTATAGTTTTCTTAAAAGATTTTTAATTTTAACATTTGAAAGTGTGTACATTTAACAGTTTATTACTGAGTTTCTAAAATAATTGTAGTGATTTGCTTTTACTAGTGCGTTTGTTGATTTCTTTTAAATGTTATTTTGTTTGTGTTGAAAATGTGTGTTTATTAAAAATTAAAAATAACAAGTTCTCACAATTGTCATTCAGTGAAAAGATTCAAATTCTGTCTAAAGGTAGGTGTGTACCCGAGTTACAACAATTAAACCAGCAAAGAAATAATGTAACTCGAAAATTTCAATTCTCAAAATCAAAATTTCAAGTAATCTCAAGTAACCGGAACCTTGAATATGTGAAAATTGAAGCTGACTGACTGGTGAGTAGTTATAATATTTTAAAATATGCTTATTATTTTACTTATTAGAATTTCTTTCGCCGCGACGATCGATCGCTGTTTTGTCTGCGTTGCCGTAGAAGATGTACATGAATGATGAGTAGTACATCTAAGACTTGCTCTTATCGATTGGCTGTAGCTATGCTAAAAATCTATAAACGAAAAAGTTTTTGTGACCGAGTACTTCGCCGCATACCCAGTGTCATAATCCTGTGCACGCCACTGCTGGTAAGGCTTGTGACCTCCTTCCTCTCTGGCAGGACCTTTAAGGTGCGCGTTGACGGAGTCCTCTCCGGCGAGCGCCCTATCACCGCTGGCGTCCCACAAGGTAGTGTTCTCTCTCCAGGGCTCTACAACTTCTACGCCAGCGATGTGCCCGCAGACCAGGGAACCACCATGGCGCTGTACGCCGACGACACGGCGTTCATCACCTCTTCGCTGACCACCGACCATGCTGCCATCAAACTTCAGAGGACGCTGGATCTCCTCCCTGACTGGCTGAGTAACTGGAGAATATCTGTCAACGCAGGCAAGTCACAGTTGCTCGCCGTTAGCAAGAGGTGCTCCCTTCCGGCGCCTCTGAACATAGGTGATGCTGTAATCCCGTGGGGGTAAACAGCCAAGTACCTCGGGGTCATCATCGACCGCTAACTATTCATGGCCGCCCAGTGCTCATCGGCGGTAGCGAAGGCAAACTCGGCGGTAGCCCAGCTGCGTCTACGCGTCCCGTCGCGTACGCGTATTTGAAAAATTCAGACCTGTTTGATGTGTTGCATACCATTCACATTGATACGGGTCATGGTGGGCGCAATCGCATGATAAATGAATCAAAAAAAAAGTACAAGAATGTGACACAAGAAGGAATAGTATTGTATTTAAGTTTATGTGAATCCTGTCAAATGAAATTAAAAACTAACAAGAAAGGAATAGCCGTCAAACCAATAATATCATCCGAAATGAACAGCAGGTGTCAAGTTGATTTAATTGACATGCAGAGCAGTCCAGATGGTGAATTTAAATTTATTTTAGTTTACCAGGATCATTTAAATAAATTTGTTGAAATTCGCCCTCTACGTACAAAAACGGCAGTGGAGATGTCAAACGTGCTTCTTGACATATTTTGCATATTTAGCGCACCATCATTTCTACAATCTGATAATGGGCGCGAGTTTGCGAAAGGCGTTATAGCAGAATTATGCAGTAAGTGGTCAGGCTTGAAGATGGCAAACCTCGACATAGCCAATCGCAAGGCAGTGTTGAACGTGCCAACCAAGATTCAAAACATCTTGATGACGATTCGACCGTGTCCTTGGGAAATCTGCTGCAATGCTTTTTTTCTGCTGGCAACCCTACCGTTAACATGACATTGTAAAGTCTCCCGACTAAAAATTTAAAATTATTTATTAATTTACTATAATTATCTCAAATCGTTGATAATTATATTATTTTAAGCGTTAGTTATAAGACAAATAATAAGTATCAGTGCTGTGAACAAGTTTATTTGTTTAATCAGCAATTTAAAGTTAGTGCCTTACGTCAACGGCGATTAGCTGTCAAGGTAATTCAAATTTTCTATATTAAAAACGCTTAGAATTCTAAATAAATCTCTGTAAACAGATTAATAATATCTATAACTATTTTATGCTGATTGAGGTTGACGATAGGCTATGATTATAAACGTTATAAGAAAGCAATAAATCAGCTGTTTATAACTAATTAAGACGTAGGTTACTTAGGCCGGTCAGTGGGATTAATGGACCTTGGTACTCCTTTTTAACAACTTATTCACCTCACTCTAGCTTGCGTGACCCCTATACACCGAGCAAATATCTCAACATCTATAGATATCGAGTGACAGGATCATATAAGGAGGACTGGGTATTCTTGATTCCACTGCCATTGTAGTTTATTTCGAATTTTAAACTTATTTCCTTTTCTGGTTTGCAAAATAAAATTCATTGTTAGGTTGGCTTGTAGGTTTGGCATAGACTGATATCTTCTTTACCATCTTACATACCCCACTCCAGCTTGCGTGACCGCTTTACACCGAGCAAATATCTCACCATCTATAGATATAGAGTGGTCGGGTCTGCTTGGAGGTATCAGAAAGTATTAAATTTGCTCGCTAACTAGATAGTTGGTTCATTGATAGACAACTTTTTTAACTTCTTTTACATCAACATGATGACTAGAGGAAACCTGGCTCGTCAGACTGAGGAGCAACTCCGTCTGACCCCTCAGGAGCTTAAACAGTATAAGAAACAAAATGAACTATTGCTTTCTGAACGTGAGGATAATGGAAAAGAAATGGTAAAAATTATCCAAAAAAACAGTAACTTAAATACTGAGTTAAATAAGTTAAATGTAAATTATGAAGATTTGTACCAAAAAAACAGAGAATTACATGAAATTGTAGACAGCTTTGACCGGTGCAGGGATGAGTACGAGGAAGCTCTGAACAATACTAGTATTTGGAAGCGGAAACTAGAGGAAGCCTATACACAAATTAATATATTGAAAAGTCAAATACAGGAGCATAATTCCTCACAAACAGAAAACTTGTCCCAAGAAATGTTTGGGAGAGATCCTAGTATTCTTGAAAAAAATGTCACAAAAACTATACCAATAATTGACTTAACTGGTGACAATACTATGCCCTCCCATACATTTCAAAGTAAAAATAAGTTAAAAGTAAACAAACATATTAAAAAAACAAGTAAATTGTTAATAAGAAACAAAAAAATTATGTTAAAACTGTCTAAGCTAACAAAAGAAAAAATCGTTATTAAAAATAAATACTTAGACAGTATTAAAGAGTTGGAAAATACCACATGTGTCTATGAGGCAGACGTGTGCAGTCTCCAAATTGAAATTACTGATTTACATGACACTTTAAAATCCATAACAAAAAAATATGAACTAGCCCAATCAGAAATATCTAGTCACATATCTGCATTGAATATTTTACTGGATGACAGCTATTACAATGAAGAAAGAGTTAAGTCTTTATTGAGACACAACTCATTATGTCAGCATCTGTTAAATAATTCAACTAATAATAAAAATTGTTATTTAGGTGTGGAGGCTCATGATATATCCTCCCATAGTGAATATTTGATTGCACCATTGGCCTCTGGTCCGGGCATAGTCACTATATACAGCGATGAGCTTGGTCGGGGAGTCGGGGTGCAATTGAGTAAGTTGTACGAGGAACAGTCAGTGTACAACACCTGTATGCCGGGTGCAACATTTTCACAAATAATAAAAAGATTTTAAGTACAACTAACTGTCCCAATACAACACTAATAATATTAGTGGGGAGACGGGGAAATGTGAATAGTAACCAATTAGAATATTATATAGAAGCATTGAACAAACTGCAAATTATTAGTAAGATTATATTACTCACATTTCCTTACATAAAACGGTTGCCATGGGAAAACAAAATTAGATATAAGCTTAACAGCCAATTGTATACTGCTGTTAATAATAATTGTATATTATTAAATAAATATGACAATAAAATAAATATAATCGACATTAATAATATTTTAACTCAGCCAAGTACTTGGCTAGTAAGACAACAACTGTTTCTATTGAGCAGTTTAGTCATAATAATATGACTTATTATAACACCTTGGAAAATGTTCCAAATAATAATAATTTAAATTAGCCTGTAAGACAACAGAGGAAATCTCTAGCATTGTAGGTATAAGTGCTCATGAAAATAATAATTTAATTAAAGATAATAAATTATGTAAACTTACGCTGGTGCATTTTATGTATAACCGAACATTGGTTTAGGAAAAATGAAATTATGTTAAATCTTGGTATGCACCAGCTGGCTAGTTCTTTCTGCAGAGAAAAAGCCATAAGAGGCGGCTCACTTATATTAATTAAGAAGATTTTAAAATATAAAGAACGTAAAGACATAGTAAGCCTCTCTACAGAACGAACAACTGAAATAGCCTGTATAGAGGTGGGACACTTTATTATTATTAGCGTATACAGGCCTCCTTTAGGGTTATATGATTCATTTGAAAAAATAATGGAAATGTTATTCACTAAGATAAGTGTATCTAACAAACATATATTATTGTGTGGTGATTTTAATATAAATATTTTAGAAAGTAATTCCACCACTGTTAGATTTACTTCATTGTTAAAATCATATAACTTAAAGCATTTATTCTTTGAACCAACAAGGATCAGTGATAGCTCTGCTACATGCATTGATAACATTTTTACCAACATAGATCCATTAAATAAGGAAGTCATTAACATACTAAGCTCTGATCACTGTGGACAGCGGGCCATTTTCCCTATAGATAATAATTGCAAACAATTACACAAGGACAGAAACACATGTATACCAATAAATATCAAATATATTGAAAAGTTTAGAGGTGAAATTATTGCTAATATTGGACACTTAGAGTATCATAGTAGCCCGGATATGTCGTTCGGTAAACTGTTTAAATTAATAAAACATAAATTTGATACTATTTTCACCCCTAAGACAGTGAGAACAAACAGTAAAAGTAAATTCAGCGAATGGGCAACAGCAGGTATTTTAAAAAGTAGATTAAAATTGTATGAACTTTATAATGAAAGAACAATGAATCAAAGTGAATAATTTAAAAATTATGTAAGGTTATATTTAAGCAAGTTTGCTCTGCAGCAAAATCTCTTCACATTAGAAATAAAATTAAGAATTCGAAAAATAAGATTAAAACAACTTGGCAAATCATTGCAAATGAAACTGGAAGAGTCACCAGCCGCAACACATATTTTAAATTGAATATAGATAGTAAAATATTTAAATCCGACAGTGAAGTTGCAACTGCTTTTGAGAAATTATTTGCTGACATTCCAGTTTCAACCGCCAAAAATTTGTATGCCTCTCCTGCTGATGCTGAATTACTTCTTAAAGATAATGTAAAAGAGTGTGAAATCAAATTTAGATTTAAAGAAATAGGACCGCAAGACATTATTAAAAATTTTAATTTATTAAATATTAAGAATACTGCAGATTTATGGGGTCTATCAATGAAAGTTATTAAATCTATAATCGATATTATCGCACCTTACTTAGCAACTATTTGTAATGATTGTATAAAAAGTGGCGTATTTCCTGATCTAATGAAACATAGTAAAGTTTTACCTCTGTTTAAGTCTGGTAGTAAGTCGGATCCATCTAACTTCCGACCTATATCTATTTTGCCAACACTAAGTAAAATATATGAAAAAATAATACTTACTCAGTTACTAGCACACTTTAATATTAATAACATTTTACATAATAAACAATTTGGTTTTACGAAGGGTCGCTCTACAACAGATGCTGGCGTTGATTTGATTAGTTATATTTTTGATGCTTGGGAGAGGTCGCAGGATGCTCTAGGAGTTTTTTGCGATCTCTCTAAGGCATTTGATTGCGTGCAGCACACAACATTGATCAGGAAACTATGCCACTATGGAGTGGTCCTCACCAGCACTCGTCCTCTTAAAATTATTATTTATCAAATAGGACTCAGAGGGTTGAGATAAATGGAAAAAGATCCACAGGTACCAAAATTGAGATGGGGGTCTCACAAGGATCCATTTTAGGACCCTTTCTTTTTCTGGTCTATATAAATGACCTACCATACCTTATTAATGGAAAAAACGGGATAGTCTTATTTGCCGATGACACTTACTTTTAATATTAGTCGCCAAAACTCAGGCTATGACGAAGTAAATAATTAGTGTTAATAATCTTTTGTTAAATAGCAAAAAAACTAAATGTATAAAGTTCACGTTGCCAAATGTAAGGCAAACTGAAACCAATGTTCTATTGAATGGAAAAGGTATGCAACTAGTAGATACAGCTGTCTTTTTAGGTATAACTTTAGACGCAAAACTACAGTGGGGCCCTCATATTGTTGGGTTGGCCGACAGACTCAGTTCAGCAGCATTTGTAGTGAGTAAAATAAGACATTTTTCAGACGAAAACACAGCAAGACTTGTATATTTTAGTTACTTCCACAGTATAATGTCCTATGGCATTCTACTGTGGGAAAATGCTGCTGATATAAATACTATATTTGTGCTGCAGAAGCGAGCTGTTCGGGCAATCTACAAGCTGGCCCCAAACACTTCATTAAGAGATAAGTTTAAAGAAACTGGAATCTTAACTGTAGCTTCTCAGTATGTTCTATCAAATGTATTATATGTTAAGAAAAATTTCAACCTATTCAAAAAGAAAAGTGACAACCACAATAGAAATACCCGAAATAAGCATAAGCTTAATGTACCAGTGACTAGACTTAGTAAAGTAAAGAACTCGTTTAAAGGCCAGTGTATACGCCTATACAATAAGATCCCAGAAAGCGTTCAAAATTTTTCAATCAATAACTTTAAAAAAGTAGTTAAAGAACGTTTGTGTGCTAAAGCCTATTATAAAGTTAATGATTTTATGAATAATAGCACACCATGGGAATGAGGTGACCCCCTGCAAGGCTACTTCTAAATTACATATATTAATGTACTCTTGTTATGTAGTTTTAGTCATAACATTGTTACATATGCCTTTTTTATATTTTAAAAGAACAATTTTCCATCTTTTTGATAAAAGATGGCCCCGCGCGAGTTTCTTACGCCGGTTCTTCTCGCCGGGCTAGTTCCCGAACCGGTGGTAGGCATCATGTAGATCGACGTTCAGAAAGTGTATGAAAATACCTATTTTGAATAAAAATTTTGACTTTGACTTTGACTTTGAATGCTCCCACTGTTCCCGATATTTTAAAAGCCAGCGGGGTTTGAACATCCACGTAGGCAAATGCCACAAACAGCTTCCAACCCTCATTCCCCCAATAACCAATTCACTTCCGAACCCAATCTATCAAACAAATTTCTGGCAAGAAATATCCAAATTTAAACGTTTTGTACCAGTTCTAAGATAGATCCCTAGGGGTGCCAGAGTGACTGTAGCACAGAAGCTTGCCGAGACAATACGCCACACAGTGCTGGAGAACTCGAGGCAAGCCTGGGAAAATCTACTCACCTTTCCCTATCGATTTCTACATATCACTAGAGATCCGCTCAACAATGCCTCCCTCACTTCAAGAATCAAAAAGAATTGTGTTTCGGACATTAACCTCAACCCAAATGTTTCTTCACATTCCTCGGTCAAACATGTGGAAAACTGAAACAAACTCGGTGAAAACTGTGGAAAATAAAATAAGTGAGGGAGACATTAAGGGTGCAGCGCGGCTCCTTTTTTCTAATGACACGGTCGCTCCCGACTGCCCGGAAACCCTCATCGCCCTGCAAAACAAACATCCATCACAATCCAATCCTTTCACAGTTTTCGATGACGCATTACCACCACTACAAACGTCGACAGACAAAGTACGTGGAGCCATCATGTCCTTTCTTCCGGGTTCAGCTGGCAGCCTCGACGGTCTCACCCCTAAGCATCTGAAGGACCTTACCAGCGGTTGCTGCGGGGAGACCGGCGAGAAGCTCCTGCATGAACTTACAAATCTGTGTAACCTGATGCTACGTGGAGGGGTCGCATCAGATATCGTGGACATTCTGTATGGAGCTAACCTCTGCGCCTTGAGGAAGAGAGATGGTGGCATTCGTCCGATTCCTATCGGCTCCACATACCGGCGCCTTACAGCCAAACTAGCTTGCAAATCGGTCACTTCCCTCGCGTCATACTTCCAGCCAAAACAGCTCGGTTTTGCCTGCAAAGGGGGTTGTGAGGCCGCCGTTCACTCTTTCAGGACAGCTATTCACAATCAAGGTGATGATGTATTTCTGAAGGTCGATGTCAAAAACGCTTTCAACTCAGTTGACCGAGGCGCCATGTTGGCCCAAATTAAATCTAAAGAACCTGCCATTTTACCATTTTTGCTCCAGTGTTACAACGACCCCACCAAACTCATTTACAAAGACCACCTCATCTCATCCTAAATGGGCTGCCAACAGGGCGACCCTCTAGGTCCAGCAATTTTCAGCCTTGCTATACACCCGGTCATCGAGCTTCTAAATTCAAAATTTTATGTTTGGTATTTAGATAATGGGACCCTTGGAAGTGATGCACCCACTGTATTATCAGACTTCCGCACTCTCATCTGCGAGTTCCAAAAAATAGGTCTGCAGCTGAACCTAGGTAAGTGCGAACTTTTTGTGCCAGACAGTTGTGGGGATAGAAACGCGATTATATCCAGCTTTAAAGAAATAGCTCCACAACTGTCTGTCATTAACAAGGATTCACTCTTCCTTTTGGGTTCATCTATTTTAGACGAATCTCTCCCGGACTTCATAGATAACAAATTACAAATTTTTTATGAAACTTTAGACCGCCTCCTCCAAATTAACTGTCACATGGCCTTTACTCTAATCCGTTTTTGCATTTTCGTACCTAAATTGACATATGTGTTACGGTGTTGTCAACTGTGGAAGTTCCCTCAACTTCTCAAATTGTTGGATGATACCATAAGACTACTTTTTACTCCTCGAGACAACTCCAATATTTTGAACACAAATTTCGATGACCGCGCATGAACTCAGGCAATGCTTCCAGTTAGGTTCGGTGGCCTGGGTGTTCGAAAGCCCTCTGACATATCGCTTCCGGCCTTCTTGTCCTCAGTCCACGCGAACAATAGTCTTATCTCCAAAATACTACATCACCCATCCTACTCCAATACAGTTCACTTTCTGGACGAGGCCAAGGACGCCTGGAGCGCATCTAGTGCTTGTAGCGAATTGCCTGACAACACTTTTTCGCAAAGGCTCTGGGACGAGCCACTCTGCAGACTGGTACGGAATAATCTTCTTAATACGTCCTCCAGTCCTGTGGAGCAGGCTCGCCTGTTAGCTGCGGAGAAGTGGGAGTCAGACCTTTGGCTACAAGCATTACCGTCACCCAATACGGGCACATTGCTGGATCGAACAACTTTCCGGTTAGCCACTTCCCTGCGTCTTGGCACCCCCCACGTCGTCCCCCATCGCTGTGTTTGTGGCGCAAACGTGGACAGCCTCGGACACCACGGACTGTCCTGTCAACGAAGCGCCGGCCGCATCTCCCGACATCACTGCCTGAACGATCTCATCCGTCGGGCTCTTGTCACCGCCGGAGTGCCAGCTGTGCTGGAACCCTCTGGTTTGGCGCGCGACGATGGCAAGAGACCAGACGGTATGACCCTGGTCCCTTGGAGAGTGGGACGGGCTCTTGTATGGGACGCTACTTGCGTCGATACACTTGCTCCGTCCCATGTCCAGGGCACCTCGAGTTCTGCAGGTGCGGAAAACCTCAAGCGGCGTAAATATGAAAACCTTAGTGGGGATCTCATATTTGAACCGTTTGGGGTTGAAACCCTAGGTACATGGGGTCTGGGTGCGCACAAACTTTTCAGAGAAATCTCCAAAAAACTCATTGAGGCCACCCGAGACCCCAGAGCCGGCACCTACCTGGCCCAGAGAATAAGTATCGCAATCCAACGAGGAAACTCTCTGAGCCTTCTAGGTACTCTGCCTGGTGGGGACGACCTGGGAGATTTCTTTGTTTTGTAGCATTTTAAGTTTTGGAGTAGTTATTATTGTTTTTTAGTACTTACCTACTTGTATAGTTTGTAAATATTTTATTTCCTGTATGTATTAATATTGTTCTGTATATATTTTTATGTGTCTGAATAAACAATAGTCGTTCTTGATGACGTGGATGAGTGATGAAATATCCTAAAAATGGTCGGAGGGTCTTAAATTTGTACAATTAAAGAAAAATTCCGCCTATCACGACGGTATCAAGAGAACACCCTACAAAGCGATATTTGAAAGCGAAATAATAGTGGGTTTAAAGTCATCGTCTTTGCCTCATGAAGTAACAAACCAACTAACAACGGAAGAAGACCTACAAGAAGTGATAGATAACTTTAAGGAAAATGACTTGAACGATGAACAACAGACCTCCGAACTTCATACCTCAGAAAATACCTGCAACCTTTGTGAAGAACATGGCATTTTAATTGACGACATGACATTCTCTCTTTGTTAAAAAGAAGCAGATATTGAACATAATCGTTCAGAAGCGAAATTAAATTTAGAGTACCAAGCCATTAAAATGAAACAAAATTAATACAAAAGAGTAAAAATACCGGAAGTCGATCGAGGCCGAGGCGATTTTAGGAACATTTTATTGACAGTCTTAGATAAAAATGAAGACGGACTATATAAATTGGGCAACGAAAACGGTACGATCGAACAGTTTTTTTCACGAAATCAGTTTACAGCTTGTGAACAAAAATTCGTAGATTTGGAAAAAGTGTCGTCAGTGAAAATGACTATTCGCCAGCTTGCTAATGAACAGTCAACATCAGGTGGATAAGGCTTTCAAAGATGTCATTGCAAGACAAAATGTGGTACACGCAAATGCCGCTGCCGAATAAATAATGTTCCTTGTAATTCGAAATGCCATTCTAGTTCATCATGTTCCAACAAATAGTTCCATATTATTTAACAATTGTGACTAGATATTGTTTTAAGTAATTAACACTGAAGAAGTTTTATTTTGTAATTTTAAATACCTACAGAAGATTCTGTAATGACCAAATGGTTCTTTATTATTTTATTTTAATGATTAGGTAGATATTGTTTTAAGTAATTAATATTTTGTAATTGTAATAATTGTAATTTTGAATACCTACATAGGTACATAAAAGTATGTGTAATGTAAGTGATTATTTTTTAATAAAGTTTTCGTGTCAAAATAGTAAGCATTATTACATTGTTTCCTTTTCCATTTCCTTCTACATTTTTACAGTGTAGTTACACTTAAGTTTAGCCGGCTAAAGATAGAAGAAACTAACATTAACACCTCGTCGAAGATAAACCTAGGTTTAGCCGGCTAATCTTAAGTTAATGTTCACACCTACCTTTAGCCGTAACATATATAAGGAGTCAGGAGTTCTGTTCATTTTGGATCCAGGGTATGTCTTGGTGCAAAATCTTGGTAGCATATGCTTGGACTACTTCAGAAAAAGTCGAAATCACCATGTAAATTTCGAGGAGTTCCCTCGATTCCTTATGGATCCCATCATCAGGTCACCACTTTGATGTCAAAAGGACCAATTTGGGATTAGACGGCGGAGTAATCGTTGAACATACGAAAAGAATAGAAAATAAAGAAAGAATAGAAAAAAGAAAGAAAAGAAAAGACACAAACTTCTTTGAGCAGAATAAGCCGCGAGTGCCGCGACAATTACGCGGTGAGCGGCAAGTTCCATATTTAAAATTTAAAAAGTCAACACAAATTGGCGGGATACTAAAATCTGTTATGTATGTATCTGTGACAGACTTTTGTGCTAAGATTTGAATTGAATATTAAAAATTAGTTCAAGCGAAATATTGAAACTATAAATATTCTATAAGTACTATAAATATTCCAAACAAAAATGTAACTTTTAATTTCACGAATTGTCCTAATTTGACTATTAATTTTGAATAGGCACTACTAATATATTATTAAGAATAAATAGTTAAGATGAACAACTAGTTTTATTTTCCTCATATTCTAAATGAAAAGTAAAGTGTTTGCCACGGGTAAAAGATTAAATTCCTACTCGGACTATAGCCGAGTAGGAATAGTCTATAGTCTAACTACCTCGGGAATTGATTCTTCTCAACCCTAGGCTAACAATCTACTATATTGTCAGGGCAAGGTGGTTAATAGAGCAAGTCAAGAGAAACTTACTGACGGACTGGAAGAGGAATAGGCAAATAATACAAAAAGTACGAAAGTACCTCTTGAAGACTTGACCCGGAAAGAAAAATTAAGTGTGCTTCACTTGCCCCAACTACATTATTAGCTCGGTTTTTTAGCGCGTTAAGGCTACTTTCCCCGGCCTTACAGATTCCGAATAATATAATTCCGGCCTAACGTCGTCACAGACGGCGCAGACTCTACAATATTTTATCTTAAAATGCCTGGATATATTTCATATTACAGTACGTAATATGAAAATATGTAACATCTTAGTCGTCTGTGGACTGTGATAGACGATAGTTCATACAAGCAGTATAGCAAGCGATATTTTATCTCAACATAAAATATATTAGTATCTGCGCCGTCTGTGGTACCCCTTACCGAGTACTTTTGGCGTAAACGTAAACTACAAGTTCGTTGCAGTTAAAACCGTCCTTAGCTTTTTTCCATTTTTATTATTTCAATACAATATTGTTATATTTTTCCTGCCCTTTAAGCCTGTAGTGATACAGCATCCTCACAGAAAACCCCAAATACCGTGAAATAATATGAGAATATCTCTGGTATTGGGGAGTTCAAGAGTGGAGTTAATATTTGCCATCAGGCGATCCTCTGCTTGTTGTGGGAAAGCCTGGGAATAAGATTTTTCCCATTGGACATTTATTTCATTGCGCCTAAAGTAAGGGATTTCCTGTGATATCTTGGCACATAAATAAAATGCGCGTTACATAAGATTACCCCGAAACCCCTCTTTCGCCAGATTATGTGATAAAAATAATTTGACGTTCTTATGGGGCTTTCGCGTAAGCCCAACGTTCTCATCTTACTTGTAATTTAAAAATGAAATGTTGATAAAAATATTTTTGGTGGGAATTGGCACCATTTGCACATGAAAACAAAGATTTCAAAACTAAAGATTGGCTATGACGACATTTAATAGAAAAAATCTTTATACGAGAAAAAGTCAATTTTATTACTTTTTTACTAACAAAAGAAAGTTTAAATAAACGTTTGAATGTTCGAATGTATACGTGCCAAGCTTCCAGTAGGTATTGTATATAATTTGGTGTATCGTGTGAAGATGGACCACCATTTTTACACGATACACCAACACCAGATGATGATGGCTACTGTAAGCTACATAATGACATATGCTTCCAGTTCTTTAAACAACGCCAAAATTCCCTAACATTTATCTTTATAGATACATGTTTGGGGATTTCGGAAAGAACTTAGGAGTTCTGTTCAGTACTTCTGGATCCAGGGTATAACCCAAAATTTTACTTTTTGGTAGCATATGCTTGAGTTACTTCAAAAAAGTCAAACCCCGGTCTCTATAAATTTTCAGAAGTTCCGTCGATTCCTCATGGATGTCATCATCAGACTTCATCACTTGGGTGACTAAAGAACCAATTTCGAATTATACCCTTTACAACAACAAAATAATTTTTTAAATAGGTCAAACAAAACAACATCCGAAAACAAAATCCGGAGTTATATAGTGATTTCAAGTAACCCTAGCATATGCTACCAAAAAGTAAGATTTTGCACCAAGGTATTACCCGAATCCAAAAGTACTGAACAGAACTCCTGACTCCTTATAGATACATGTTTGGAGATTTCGCCGTTGTTTGAAGAACTGCAAGGATATTATGCTACTATGTTAATAACAGTATTCATCATCATCACCACCATCATTACACCATACATCATCACATTATGATGATATAATAGGTACTTACTTCTCATAATATTTTACACCCATACGGATATCTTTGAACATTGCTATGCCGTTTGTGGACCTATTTGCAAAATACTTTTGTTTTTGTAAAGGGTATATTTTGGAATTGATCCCTTAGTCACTAAAGTGGAGACCTGATGATGACATCTATAGGGATTTGACTTTTGTGAAGTAAATCAAGCATTTGCTACAAAAAAGTAAAATGTTGTGCCAAGGGTATACCCTGTATCTAAAAGCACTGAACAGTACTCCTCAGTCTTTAAAGATACACGTTTGGAAATATCAGCATTGTTTAAAGAACTGCAAGCATATGCCATCTTTATGTAACTTTCAGTAATCATCATCATTATCTTATATACAATACCTAATGGAAGCTTGGCGCGTATTCAATAATACATTCTAAAGCTTATTTTAATCTTTTTTAAAGTGTATTAATAATAATATTACGTACTTACATATGAAATTGGCGTTTTGTCGTACTGGCCACTTTGGTCTCGAATATATTTTCTTTGGTTAGGAATTCCAATCTCAAATTTATACCGCTATTTAGTCATGCATTTATGTTTCGAAAACCGTAATTCATTTGTTTTTTCCTCTTTTGGTTTTTCTTTGCATCACTCAGTTTAAAAAATGGAAAACTTGAAATATCGTATTATTTTCGAGTACAAGTTCCACCGTGGCACCAGTGCTGCAGAAACGGCTTGAAGTTTTAATGATGTGTATGGCGGCGGTGTCGCAAAAGAAAACACAGTGCGTTTTTGGTTCCAACGTTTTCGTTCTGGAAATTTCGACTTGCAGAACAAGCCCCGTAGACTGCCGGAGACCAAAGTTGATAATGAAGAATTTATGGCTATTGTGGAAGCGGATATCGCTATCGCAAACCACGTCCGAGTTAGCTGTAGGCTGCGGTGTTAGTGATAAAACTGTTTTAATCCACTTGAAGCAAATTGGGAAGTTGAAAAAGCTTGAAAGGTGGGTACCTCATGAATTGAGTGCAGCAAACCGACAAACGCGCGTCGACTGCTGCGTTACATTACTCAACCGGCACAATAAATAGAATCATTACCTGTGATGAAAAGTGGACCCTGTACGATAATCAGAAATGTTCACCGAAATGGCTGAACCCTGGCGAACCAGACAAATCCTGCCCCAAGCGAAAATTGACTCAAAAAAAGTTACTCGTGAGCGTTTGGTGGACTAGTGCCGGTGTCGTTCACTACAGCTTTCTTAAATCTGGCCAGACGATTATGGCAGATGTCTATTGCCAGCAACTGTAAATCATGATGGAAAATCTAGCTGCTAAACAACCGAGGTTGGTCATTCACTCTAGGCCACTAGCAGTGGCCGCAGACAGAAGCAGCAGCTTCAGGACAACGCTAGACCACACACTGCACAACAGACGGCCACTAAATTAGAAGAGCTTCAATTGGAATGTCTAAGACATCCTCCGTACTCCCCGGACCTTGCTCCAACAGATTACCATTTTTTTCGAAATTTGGATAACTTCTTGCAAGGGAAAAAATTCAACTCCGATGGGGCAGTCCAAAGCGCCTTCAAAGATTTTATTGATTCCTGTCCGAATGGTTTTTTTAGTAAAGGAATCAATGTTAACTACCTATGAGATGGCAAAAGTGCATAGATAGCAATGGTATATACTTTGATTAAATAAATATATTGTTTACAAAAATCGACTTTAAGTTTCTCCTTTACAAAACGCCAATTTCATATGTAATGACATAAAGCTGTGCAGTCTTAGCCTTAGTGGAGGAGGGTTTGCGGAAAGCTAATATTTTCTCAAATAATGCTTAGAAATACATTAAACTAACAAAAGTAACAACAATATGCCAATTTCATATGTAATGGCATAAAGCTGTGCAGTCTTAACCTTAGTGGAGGAGGGTTTGCGGAAAGCTAATATTTTCTAAAATAATGCTTAGAAATACATTAAACTAACAAAAGTTACAACAATACACACCACCTTATATTTTACACATACACACACTACCTTGCGCATGATAGATACTGTTTTGCCATCTACGGGCCCTCCCAAGAGAAACAACCGATCGACTCAACAGATTTATTGATACTTCACAACTAATACAATTTGACACACTATATAGAAAATATACACTTTAAATATGGAATTACGATCTACAAAACTCTTTGCGCTAAAACGGCGCAACAGATACAGACATATTATAAATTTACTTCGTTTATGTACTCGTACATAATTATTGTTTTAATAAAAAATGTCACAAAATATAAAATTAGAATTTGAATAGTACCTTAACAGTACCTAATTATTAGTATAAAAGCAAAAAAAAATAATAATTTTATAATCCTTTTTAGTGCTGCAACTTATTTATGTAGCAAATGATTACTTTTCCTTTCTATCTTCACCTTTCGGATAATATAAGAATTTTGCTGATTTAAAACAACTGCATATTCCCTATGAGAGTAATCTTTTACTAAAAGTTATTCGAGTGACAGTTATGAGTGGCTGTTTAATCTCCTAGTCAACACTTTCCTGTGTTATTAAAAATTACTATCGACTATATTACGAGTATACTATACCCACCCCCTTACTAATTAAACAATTTACACAACGGATAACTTAAACAGTTTCTGTCTTTGTTTGATACGTTGGAAATGTCACATGATAGAAAAAGATAGCAACGTTGTATAAGTTATCCGTTGTGTAAATATTTTTATTAGTAAGGGGGATAATATATAGTGACTTGGCAATGAGCCAAGTCTCTACTACAAATTAAGATAATATTTTAAAGAATAAGAATATTTCTATTGCAAGAATTTAGTGCGAAAAGAACTAATCAAGTAAGGAGTTAGTGAGTCTCGTCATCTGTATGTTGATCCCATCAGCTGCGGCGGTGAGCGTGGCTCGTGAGTCCAGCTCAGTGATCACATCAGACTCCTGGTACAGCTCGTACTGGGACAGGATCAGCGCTAGGATCACTTTCACGTGGAGTTGCCCAACTGCCATACCTGGAATATAATAAGTGCAAGCGTGGATCTGATTTATCCGTTTTACATTTACTCATAGATTGTGTAGAAATTAGATTAGAAAATCCAGCCAAGTGCGAGTCGTACTCGTACACGTAGGGTTCCGTAACATAACAATATTTAACATGTTTACTTAATATTTCGTTATTTTTGTTCGCAGTTGTCCAAGTGTAACTCCTAAACTAACAATGTTATATTAGCTGTTATAGTTTTTCTTTAAAATTGATTACACTGACTACCATCATGATTTTTTTTTCTAGCCAGCCGTTTGTCAAAATATCATATGTTGCCTGTTGGATACGAGGCTTGAAACTAAAATGCAGGCCGAAGCATCAAATTATTTACTGAATCGACGGTCTTTCTTTTGATTCTAACTTTAACATGATATGAGTTATTGATTTATTATCCACATTGAATATTATAATGCCCAGAAAAAGCCATTTTAATGCAGTTCAATAGGTCTTGAACTTACCCACACACATCCTTGGTCCAATACCAAACGGTATATTCGCGTCAGAAACCTTCTTCCCCTCGGCAAATCGCTCTGGATCGAACAGAGTTGGGTTGTCGAAGAATTGGGGATCATTGTGTAAGCCGTACAGGGAAATAAAGATGGGTGTCCCTTTTTCAATTACTATATTTGTGTCGGGTATCTGGAATGAATAAGGAATGATAATATACCTACATACTAACACTCGTAATATTCAACAAGCACGTATGTTAGTATAAGGGTCAGTTCACACCGAAACGATAACGTCGTGTATGTTCTCGTGTAGTGAATAAATTATTTTAAAACCGGCCAAGTGCGAGTTGGACTCACGCACGTAGAGTGTCGTGCCATTATACCAATGTTTTACATATCTACATATTATTTCGTTTTTTATTGTACGAAGTTTTCCAAGTAAGCGCATATTACAAGTTAGGTATCATTTATCAACTCCTAAATTATTAAAGTTATATGAGCCGTTATAGTTTTCCTTTAAAGTTGATCACATTGACTACAGCTATCGTGAATTTTTTCAGATTTTCCGAGCCAGCCTTTTAGAGGGGTGGAACCTATTTTAACAAAAAAATGCGCTTTAAAGTTGAATATCTTGCAAACGTATACCTACATAAAAAAAAATCTCAGAAACCTCTTCAAATCAAATCAAAAATAATTTATTCAAAATAGGTTTACAAAACACTTTTTGACGTCAATAAAGATTAAAATACAATTCAAGTCGGCAAGAAAATAAATTTTGTGGGGTTAGTAAGCTTAACATATTTTCTATAAAACCTTACGTACCTACTATCTTAATTATTAGAAACACCGTTACATTAACACATAACAAGACAATTCGTAATATATAACAAGTCAATCAGTGGATGAAGAGCATGAGCAGAACTACACTCAAATATATTTACAATTTAGATCCAAACAACTTTGCAATTTATGAAATGATCAATTTTGTAGTAAGCTTTTTCGATTAGCACTTCTTTGATACGTCTTTTAAATTTTGTTTCTGGCAAGCAAACTATTTGTTCTGGTATTCCGTATTTTATTATAAAATCTTACACAGTTGCCCATAAAAGACTTATTTGTTTTGCTCAATCTAAGTATAGGAATTTGTAGTTTATTTTTATTTCTAGTGTTTGTATTATGGTAGTCACATTTTCGTTTATATAAGCCTATATTCTTTCGAGTGTACATAATAATTTCGTATATATACAGCGCGGGTAAAGTGAGAATTTTAATTTCTTTAAATTTTTCTCTTAGCGATTCACATTTCATTTCATAAATTGCCCGTACTGCTCGTTTTTGTAAAATGAAAATAGTATCTAAGTCAGCTGTTAATCCTCATAATAGGAGGCCATATGTCATTAAACTGTGAAAATAAGCGAAGTAAACTAGCCTAGCAGTTTTTACATCTGTCAGTCGACGTACTTTCCTTAAAGCAAAGGCAGCAGCACTTAGTTTAGATGAAAGATTTTCAATGTGACTATTCCATTGTAGCTTTGAGTCTATATGAATTCCTAAGAAAGTAGTTGAGTCACTTAAATCAATTTTTTCTGTGTCTATAAAAACTTCGGAATTCTCATTTCTTTTAACATTAGGTAAGGAAAATCTGATACATTTTGTTTTTTTCGCATTAAGAACAAGATTATTTGAACTAAACCACATAGAAAGTTTTTTTAATGTGTTATTAACGTACAACAGCTGACCATCCTTCCGATCTACCTTAAACATTACCGACGTATCATCTGCAAACAATACTACGTCTTCATATTCGTCTATGGAAGATCATTTACATAGGCTGCACTAAAAGTATCGGGAATGGAATATTTCCACTGTTCCTGTCATATTAAAATCTTTTTAATTTAAAACTCCTTGGTTTTAAAAATCGAATACCGTTTATTTATTTAAAAAAAGATTCTCGGTCTTGTCACAAGGTCTTGTCAAACTTGTTTAGTCGTTGAGAAAATGGAATTGACTCGAGAAAATTCTAGAGCGATGATTTATTATGAATTTCGAAGTGGTTTAACACAAAATCAGTGTGTTGACCGGATGATTTCTACATTTGGTGATGAAGCCCCATCCAAAACCACAATTTATCGCTGGTTTGCTGAATTTCAACGTGGACGTGTCAAGCTCAGTGATGATCCCCGTCAAGGTCGTCCAAAAACTGCAGTCACCCAAGAAAACGTTGATGCTGTGCGTAAGCTGATTGAGGAAGATCGACATGTGACATACCGCGAAATTCAGGCAACTTTAGACATTGGCATGAGTCAAATACAAATAATCTTGCATGAACAATCAGGGGTAAAAAAGTTGTTTTCACGATGGATACCGCATTTGCTCTGTGAAGAGCAAATGCGGTATCCATCGATTACTTGGTGCATCAGAACTCTCGAAAGATTCCACGCAGGATCCTCAAATGCTGTACACAACATCGTATCAGGTGACGAATCCTGGATATATGCGTACGAACCCGAAACAAAAAACCAGTCACGAGTTTAGGTGTTTGAAAATGAGTTAAAGCCAACAAAAATTGTTCGTTCACGGAGTGTTGCAAAAAAAATGGTGGCCACGTTTGTCTCCAAAACCGGCCATGTTGCGACTATTCCTCTTGAGGGACAAAGAACGGTTAATGCAGAATGATATGCTAACATTTGTTTGCCACAGGTCGTTTCTGAACTCCGTAAAGAGAACTGCAACCGCCTCATCATCCTCCATCACGACAATGCGAGTTCTCACACCGCGCACAGAACAAAAGAGTTTTTAGAGCAAGAAATCATAGAATTATTAGACTATCCGCCGTACAGCCCCGACTTAAGCCCTAATGATTTCTATACTTTCCCTAAAATAAAGAATAAATTGCGTGGTCAGAGATTTTCATCACCTGAAGAAGCTGTGGACGCCTACAAAACGGCCATTTTGGAGACTCTAACTTCCGAATGGAATGGTTGCTTCAATGATTGGTTCCATCGTATGGAAAAATGTGTCAAATTTCGCGGAGAATACTTCGAAAAGCAATAAATACATTTTTAAATAGTAATGTTGTGTCACTTCCTTGATTCCCGAAATTTTCAGTGCCGCCCTCTTATATAGACTAAAAATAAAAATGGCCCAAGTATAGAGCCCTGAGGAACACCCATTTGTACTAACAATCCTGACGATATAGCGTCTTCAATACCTACACATTGTTTCCTATTAGATAAGTAGGATTTTATTAGTTCTAATGCTGAGCCACGTATTCCATAAAAACTAAGTTTCTTGAGTAGTGTTTGATGGTCAACAAAATCAAAGGCTTTAGAAAGATCACAGAATATACCAATGGCATCCTATGAGCCCTCCCATGCCTGCAGTATCAATGATATCACCGTGGCTCAAGCGTGAGTTGTAGATCTCCCTTTTGTAAAGCCAAACTGTCGGTTATGCAGAATTTTAAATTTGATGAAATGTGCTAATAACTGGACGAGCAATATTTTTTCAAATATTTTACCTACCGAGGGCAATATAGAAACCGGCCTATAGTTTGAAGGATCTTCTCTACAACCTGATTTATAGAAGGGAATAATTTTACTTATCTTGAGTGGACCCGGAAAATGCCCTTTTACAATATTGTCGTTGAAGACAACCGCCAATAAATTAAATCGTTAGGTCATGTTTATTGGTCAATATTATCAATAATTATGAATTATTATCAAAATAAGTGAATTTATAGTCTGAAGTATTTAAAACAAAATACTTTTACCTTTTACTGCAGATAATTTACACGAATGGTTAAAGAGGATAATACGACATAGGTTTGGAACCGGACCGTGCCGTAATCTATTGAGTGATATTTCTATTAGACATTTTTTTTCATTACAGTGAATGAGATCAATTAACTGATTTTAGAAAAAGTTCCTGGTCAAGTCAAATATTATAAATATAGTCCATTGACACGGTGTGTAATATTGAGGATACCGTGCACTATTAACAAGAATTTTCAAATTTTTTGAGCCCATCTTGCTTACCTCCTCACGACCTCATGTTAAATCACCTAAATATGAATAAATACAGTAATATCTGATTAATAAAAAAAATTTATGTTCGTTTAGTACGTCGTCCGGTTATTACGACGTAATATCACCGGTCCCTTAGCCGTCGTTATAACCAGATTCTACTGTAACTAATTAAATGGAAATATATAATAATAAATCTTGAATTGTACTTTGTCTCTAAGACATCTCATAACTTTTTGCGAAGGAAATACTTGGCTTTTTTCATTTAATATTTTTGTGGGATTTAATATTATAGATATATTTTCATTTAACTGCAGAATAAACTTTATTTAGTTTGAAATATATCACTAGATGTAGCCCGCGACTCCGTGCGCGCAAAAGTCAATTTCACGGAAAACGTTCATTTTGCCGCGATAAAAAGTAGCATATGTCCTTCCCCATAGTGTAGAGTACACTATTTGTGCTAATTTTCATTAAAATCGGTCCACATTAGTTTCGGAGCCTACATTCAATGCAAACAAACAAACAAACTTTTCCTCGTTATAAAATTAGTATAGAATATATATAATATTGTGTGATAAGTTACACATATCCGTTTTAGGAAGGCAACCAAAAGTAAAAGTAAATTTTACCAAAAAGTCTCGTATGTAGAACAAAATCAATGGTAAAGATGTTTACCTTATAATCCTCTTTGGTATAGCGGTCTATGGTCGAAACAGCTGGATGCAACCGCACTCCTTCGGCCACACACTGATTTATATACCTCATCTCGTTGAAGGCCTCCATCGTCCAGCCATGCTTCACAATAGCCTGTTTGATGTCCTCCCTAGCCTTGTCTTGCAGGGGCTTCTGCTTGGCCAGCTGCATCAATGTAAAAGCGACGGCTATAGAACTCGACTCGAATCCGGAGAAAAACTGGCCAATTTGGAACATCAGGTTCTCGCCTTCGAATTCTGTGAAATAATTTATCATGAGACCAGGGTCGATAGTTTTTAAAACCAAAAAAAATAATAGTAGGATAAAACCCATTACAAAAGGAGGAGAATAGTATAAAAATTAAAGGAAAAATAATTTACGGGCGATCTGAGGTCGGGAAGGGGATGGGGTTGAGTTTTTAAGGGTAAAAAACGGCTTATCTCGGTTTCCTGCAAAACTAAAAGTCTTATTGAAAAAAAACAAATGGCAAAGTTGTAGGTAATAAAAAGATCTACAACTTTTGTATTTATACTTTTTTCACATAACCTCAAATTTATGTGAAAAATTAAAAAAACCAAGTTTTTGGTTTTTTATCTTTTACAATTTTTTTTTTTTCACGAAATTTGGTGAAAACTTACCTTTTTATGTCCCAAATACGCTGTAATTTATTTGATTAGAAATATTTATTTTTTCACCTTATTTTGAATAAATATCGAAAAAGCACCCTAATTTTCAATCGAAAATTCACCCGTCAAAATATCAGCTTTTTTAAAAAGTTGGTATGCTTTCTGTTCCTTGAAATCTCTACTTTCCGATGGTAAAAAAAATATATGATACTATAGTAAATCTTCTCAGAAAAAGCAAAAAATCTAAAAAAAACTTGAATTAGAATTTTTTTTAAATTATTATATACAATTTAGAGCTATTTATTAAAATTTACACTTTAATTACTCGAAAAACGTAAGATTGCATGTTACATTGATTAAAAAAAAATGCAAATCAAAATATACTACTATAATTAACGAACAAATAAGTTAATAAAATTAATATTTAATAAGACATCTACAATATTTGGAGAAAGTTGTCGAATCTGCTTTAAAATATATGCGTAGATGCCTATTTATAACTATTTTAAGATAACTTACATACCTGAGTGACCTACGAAAAATTTTAGCCCATCAAAAGGTATTTCATAGAGAAGTGGGGAAGGGGCTAGGCGGGTCGGGGTCTTACTACATACATACCTACTATTTCGTAGCAGCTGTAACAACCGTTAGCCTAGCCAGTATTCGAAATACAGTACAGTATACAACATCGCTTATAAAATACACATGCACGCTGAGTTTCTTTAAGATAATTGGGACAAGTTTACTTAAAAAAAAAAACTTTTCGAATCTGCATAGGAAGGTAAATAGTAAATACTATCTCTATTTTTATCTGTATCAATCAACTCAAACATAAAAATAGTAATATTTTCTTTAAAAAATAGTATTTTCTTTTTCATGGGAGTAACTAAATTTGTTTGTGCAAAATTAAGGAGATTATTATTTTTTAATCTTGTACTAAATTATCATTCAATTTTAATATTTAGGTTATGTTACGTTAAGCATACTATTTTAAACACTTAGGTTATGTTACGTTAAGCATACTATTTTAGAACAGAAAGCATACCAACTTTTTGAAAAAAGCTGATATTTTGACGGGTGAATTTTCGATTGAAAATTAGGGTGCTTTTTCGATATTTATTCAAAATAAGGTGAAAAAATAAATATTTCTAAACAAATAAATTACAGCGTATTTGGGACATAAAAAGGTAAGTTTTCACCAAATTTCGTAAAAAAAAAAATGTAAAAGAAAAATAAAAAACCAAAAACTTGGTTTTTTGAATTTTCACATAAATTTTGAGGTTATGTGAAAAAAATGTAAATACAAAAGTTGTAGATCTTTTCAATACCTACAACTTTGACAATTGACTTTTTTCCATAGTACTTCTAGTTTTGCCGGAAATCGAGATAAACCGTTTTTTACCCTTAAAAACTAACCCCTATCCCCTTCCTGACCGCAGATCGCCCGTAAATTATTTTTCCTTTCATTTTTATAATATTCTCCTCGTTTTCTAATGGGTTCCTACTTTTTTTTTTCACTTTTTATTATTTTTAAAGGTCTACATTTCTACTATACCCTGGTCTACATGTTATCTTTGGTAACATGATAACGCAACGCCGAAAGACGAAAAATGTCATCGTGAAAAGTTGCTCAGAAATACCAATTTACGAGTATTTACTTATGAAACGAGTAATTATTACTAGTTTAAAAATTCCATTACCCGTCTTCCCCGTCTTCCCCGTCTTCCCCAAACCCCACCAAATAATTACAGTAGGTATTTAACGGCTGTTAATTTTATTTAGCAAATATTTATCAATCCATATCAAAATGTATCTGTACGAAAGCATATTTTTTAACCCCCGACGCAAAAAGAGGGCCGTTATAAGTTTGACGTGTATGTCTGTCTGTGAGTCTGTCCGTGGTATCGTAGCTTCTAAGCGAAAGGTCAAAAAAAATTAAGATGCAGTTTTTTTTGTCTGAGCTATCATGCAGATCGAGAGTGTCCTTAGTTATAATTAACCATCAACACCTCGCTGACTGCTGATAATTTGGGGTTACGGAAAATGTTTAATTTTGTTTTATTTTTACTTACTGTAAAGATCGTTCTGTTCTGAATTCTTAAGTTGAATGATTGCATCGATAAAATCTCCTCTTTTAACACCATTTTTTTCGCGAGCTTCGATCGTGCTCCAAAATAATTTCTGTACATATTTTGAATTGACGAAAACAGGATTTCCAATTACTTTAACCAATTCAGGCATAAAAAACACAATAACCAACGCAACCATCCGTTTGAATCCTCTGAAGAAGTCCATAACTAAAACAAACATTAAAATATAGCACTACTATAATATTACTCATGGTAATAAATTTTATAGCTTATTCCCCATGGATTGAGGTTTTCTGCAAATCGCTGGATTACCTACAAGTATAAAAAGTTTTAAAATAAAAATTCTCAACATAAACCTTCCAAAAAATTCGATTTACCTAAATGTGTGTGTAACAATGTAAATACAATAAAAAACTTCGGGACAAAAAGTAGCCTATGTGTTAATCCAGGGCCTAAACTACTACCATAACAAATTTCATCAAAATTCGTTCCGTAGTTTTTGCGTGAAAGAGTAACAAACATCCATCAATTCGTACATACATCCATTAATTCCCACAAACTTTCACATTTATAATAATAGTAGTCTCGTTTGAAGTATAAGATAACATATTATACATTAATTAACTTACAGAATTTATAGAAATCTGTGTCGGGGTTTTGAAATGTGTTTGTTTTGGTCCCTAATACTATATTGGCGATGAGATCAGCGGTGTATATGTAATTAACATCTTGTACGTCGACAACTTTATCTTTCCCGTCCCTCACTTCCCTGTCGAGATACTCCATCATCGGCTGTCCAGCCTCCACCATGAACGGCAATATCTGTTTAAGTTTAGTCTTCGTCAGTAGCGGAGCAACTTTGCTCCTCAGATACTTCCAAGCGGGATTCTTTAGTCCGAATAAATTTTTCATCCCAACGCTGTCCTTTTGCCATTGTCCCCCGAAGTGGCGGTCGGAAAAATTGTCGAAGTCTCTTATTAAAATCTGCTTGATTATATGTGGATCTTTCAGCAGCAGACATGGTTTATGGAAGATGTAGAATCCAGCGACTGGCGCGTCTCTCGGTGCCTGCTTGTATACCTCCCCCAGATGGTATCCAGGTGCGGTGCGAAACAGGAATCCATTTTTAAAATGGCCGAACAACATATTTGCGTTCGGTACTTCTCTAACTCCGCGTCTTTTCCAGTAACTTAATTTATAACGACAGTAAATATAAAATAAGGCAATTAAAATTGGTAACGCGCTTAATATAGTGGTTTTTAAATCTAGCTTTGAAATTATCATTTTTTTTATTAATGTCCTATCGGAAAATCCTATTTTGTTTTTCTAACGAAACGTGCACGTAATTCTTACCGTAGTGCGAGTTCTACTGAGATAACCTCTGTGCAAACCGTATTAATAATACCACTCATACCGTCAGCTGACCCTTTGACTCATTTAAATTTTAGGGTTTCTCAAACGTTTTCAAAAACCGGACAAGAGCGAGTTGGACTCGCCCACCAAGTTAAGGAACTGAGCCTTACTGTTTTTGTCAAGCCTGAAAATGGTTGCCAAAAGTTTGTATACAGAAGCTATTATTTTTGTAATTTTTTGTTTTAAATTACAATTAATAATAATAATGATATTAATATGTATTGACGCTTTACACTATGTAGCACGGGGCTAGATTGACTTATCTGAAGAAGTTGTGTTACGGGGTCACAACAGGAACTATATTTAATACTTTTATACTATACATATACTCGTATTTAAGATTTTAATTTTATTATACACATATTTAATACACATTCTTGACCATGGCACACAGCAAAACTTTTTGTTCCTTCGGCGGGATTCGAAGCCGCGACTCCCGGCTTGAGCATCAACGAGCTCAACCACTGAGCCACAGAGGTCATCATAAGTGTTGAAATGCTTACATAAAGCCCTTTCTCATGGTACCCCATTTGAACTGGTAACTTCAACTTGAAATTTCGAATTCCTCTTAATTACAAATGTGCAGTTTTCAGTTTTTTCCTGTACTTGTCCTACTACTATTATTAATGTGAAAGATTGTAAGGATGGATGTGTGTATGAATGGATGGATGTTTGTTACTCGTTTACGCAAAAACATTTTCAACGAATTATGATTAAATTTGGTATGGTAGTAGTTTAGGCTCTGGATTAAAACATAGGCTACTTTTTACCCCGAAAAAGAACAGTGTTCCCGTGGGATACTGTATTTACGCGGACAAAAGCTAGTAGTATATAATATAAGGACGCTACTTGCCAATATCATAGTTCTAGGTCAACGGGATGTACCCTGTGAATTTTGATTCCCTTATGAGTGTCGAAATTTGCGTTTTTAACTGTGTAAAGCAGCCGTATTTTGTTCGTTAAGATAGAAGTCTAATTTTTTCACAGCTTCATGAAACCGTAGACCTGAGTTTACGGTTTTAATTTCAAACCGATGCGTTCCCGAAATAAAGGGTATTGACAGACGGACGGACGCAACGAAGTGATCTAGAGTTCCTTTTTTTCTTTTAAGGTGACCCTTGAAATCCAGTATGATAATTTTCCTTTTATATTTTTATTAAAACTAGAGGTTTTCCTGTGGTCGAAATTTAGTCGTAATTCATATTTTAACTTTTTGAGTTATCTTTTACCTCTTAGATACACAGTAAAAGTATGTGAATTTTGTCAGTGGAATGTGAGAGGAACATTAACAATTTTTTCAAACCAACACTCACCTCTAATCTAACACGGAGGACCAGATAACACACACACACACACACACACACTAGAAAAAATAAAAATATATCCTATTACTCGTAGGTTGGGCCTAAGGATGATAATAATAGGTAAGTAAATATTTCATTTTCTAGATGTCTTGGTTTGTGAATAGACCCCTTGAGTCACACGCGCGATCGTGCTGGTTCGATCCTGGGTTGTGGTGTGTACCAATCAGACTTTCTCAATAACCGTGTACTGCCGCTAGACTTAGTTTAATTTACCCCCATCTTCTGTGACAACCCTGACAAAATTTTGATCGTTCTATGAAAGGTGTTCCTCTGTAAGTATATATTTTTTACTGTGTGCCTCTAAGGCCCACTTGCGCAGATCTGAATTAATGTTAACCCTGGGTTAATATCATGTTTTCTCTCTTGTTTTTCGTATTTATGAAAAAGAAGATATTTTAACCCAGGGTCAACTTTAACCCAGATCTGCGCAAGTGGACCTAAGAATACTTCTATGTTATTAGTTATTACTTATAATACAAACGCATGCTAGTGTGAGAGAGGTATGGTTTATTTTCATTAATTTAAGTGCTTTTAAAAAAATATTAGCTTTCTTCACACCCCCCTCCACAACAACCTTGTTATTGTCACGGGCTAAGTATAGATCGGCCTAGCTGCTAAGTAGGCCGACTTATTGCATTTGCCTAGTATAGGCAAATGTTGTCAGCCTTGGCGTTGCAGATAACTTGTTACTCGTCACAAGGAATAATCGACTTTGCTCGGTCAGGCAGAAATTTGCATAGACAGTATTGTTAGGATAACAAACTTGTACATCGTATCAAAAATCCAAAATGTTGAATAGCTTTCACGAAAATTGAGTTACGATAGTATACCATGTAAATGAGCTTGCTCTCTTAATCGTATCTGGCACTTCCAAATATTTACCAGGAACTGCATTTTAAACGAAAATGTATCGGATATGCCGATTACGGCAGTTTACGTTGGTATTTATCAGGAATATTTTATTGTAAGTGTCACATTCGATTATGTACTTCGTAGATTGCATGTACTTACAAGAACAAAGTTTACATAAAATATCTTTACTATCGTGGTTATTCGTAGTACTTTGCTTGGCGCAATTATTCGTTTTTCTTTATTTATAAACCACTGTATTATAGTATTAGTAAAAAACTAAAATTATTCGGGAATACCAATTTTACCCTAGTACCAAATTATACAGGTGTGGGAATAGGTAGTAGCAAGCCCCAAATCCGATCTCCGACCGAGCGAGGTAGTATGCCCGGTCAGCCCGAAGCCCACTTGTAGTGTTGAACACAAGGTGCTATTTCAGGTGTTGTATATATACCACTGATCTAAGAAAACTTCGATAATGCGATTCAGGATTGTGGCGCTAATTGGTTCGCCACACACATAATACGTATAGTTTGTGTATAATTTGGTACTGGGGTAAAAAACATATTTAAGAATCTTCGTTTGTGGCACGTGTTGCGATAACAGAAATCTATATCCTTCTCTAAGTTCTGACTTACCCCAAATTTTGTCAATAGTTTGTGCCTGTATATCATAGCAAGTGATAAAATTGATTTTAAAATTTGTTTCTAGTGTGCCAAACATTAAAACCTTTTACTTCACAAAACAGGAGATCTGTAAATCTCTCTAAAGGCCAACAGAATGTTTGACAACAATGAAATTTGATCAATTAAGACTTCAAGGGCGTAGAGGAAACTAATCAAATCGTTAATTGCGACCAAATCAGAATTGTTTTACTTCTATTTCTTTTATTTCATTATTCACACCACAATCGCCTTAACAATCGATCACTTACACTTGGGAAAATAGAAGGAAATATCATGAAATTTAAACATGACAGCTAAGTAGTCATTTAGCTAGAATTTCTAAGCTGATATTCTGAAATAACCACAAAAAAGCAATACTCTTTCCAATCCATTCTAATTATATATAATAATGATAAAATCCTATTCAAAGAGGTGAAAATTATCAATATATGGTTTCTAAATTAGGAAAGCCTTGTGTAGGAGTCATCACAAAGAGATAGTTTTAGTTTAATGAAAGCCAACTAGGCGGAGACGCTCTTTTAGCTCAATTCAAAAGTAGTTAAAAGTGTCCAGAGTTATTTCTTGAAGACTTAAGAAATAAGAAAAAGAAGATAGATAATAATCCTATGATTATTATCTGTATTCTTTTTCTTATTTCCATATATAGTTTTTTTAGTTTAATTAAATAAATATTTCAAAACTAAGGATAGGCCATGACCTACATTTGGCAGAAAAATATTTGAGAAGATTTTGTCACTGAAATGTGGACTGAATAAAACTGCAGAAAGCAAATACCGAAGTGTTAAGATGACAAATATCAAACCCAAGTGGCCCCCTAACCACAAGATTTATATCTACCTAACCATTATATTATGTACACTTTACATACATTCTGTACTCTTGGACTAAGTCGATATTTAAAGTGTGTATTGAAGCTGTAAATAAGTATCTGCTTACAGGTGGCAATATTATAGTGTATATAATCCTATGATTATTATATGTCTTCTTTTTCTTATTTCTTAAGTCTTCAAGAAATAACTCTGGACACTTTTAACTACTTTTGAATTGAGCTAAAAGAGCGTCTCCGCCTAGTTGGCTTTCATTAATCTAAAACTAATAAAAAAAAATTCCTATCAGCAATGGATAATTACATGTATTTACATAAATGTGATGATAGACTGGCTTCTGTACTAGGATTAGCCTGTGTTACAGCCTACAGATCACTGTTTACCTGTCCTTCCGGGTTATTTTATAACTTATAGTAGATAAATCACAACTTAACGATACTACAAAGAGAATAAGATGATGTTTTTATCTTATGTTTAAAATTACGAATTTAAATTATATACTATGGTAATGTTCTTATTGATGTGTTGTTAATGTTTCTTATTATGATAGTAATATTATTGATTAATTGAAACATAATTGTGGTTGGAGACCACAGATATTAGAAAACCCGAATACCCGAACCATATTACATGACGTAATTGAAAATTATCCTTACTGCTTACTACTAGTATAGCCTAATTAAGCAAAATAAACAGCTAAGGTCCATACTCTTTTATGACTTACTATGATTGAATTTTCATTCTATATTTTAATTCTTACTCGGTTCAATATTTGAGACCATTTTCGAGTGTTGGTGATAAATATACAGTATTTTAATATATTTGTTGGAATAGCATTATAATACTACTACCTTTACCGTCATTGTTAAGTTACATTCTGGTGACTTAAGTTTTTTTAGTTTAATTAAATAAATATTTCAACACTAAGGATAGGCCATGACCTACATTTGGCAGAAAAATATTTGAGAAGATTTTGTCACTGAAATGTGGACTGAATAAATCTGCAGAAAGCAAATACTGAAGTGTTAAGGTGACAAATATCAAACCCAAGTGGCCCCCTAACCACAAGATTTATATCTACCTAACCATTATATTATGTACACTTTACATACATTCTGTACTCTTGGACTACGTCGATATTTAAAGTGTGTATTGAAGCTGTAAATAAGTATCTACTTACAGGTGGCAATATTATAGTGTATTTTAAGATAATTAAGATTGTTGTTATCTAAGTTAAGTATGTATGAGACGGGTATGTCGTCTCTCAACTTTCAACCAATGATTATAAGAGCCACTGAATTTAAGAGTTTATTGATGGGTTACTGTCTATACTTGTCTAAAAAGCACAAGAGAGAAAAATATTATTAGTAATTTATTCAAATGATATATTTTCATATTTTATAATGGTTTATAAAGTTATTAAATTGCTAATATATTTTGTCAACTTTTGCAGACATTGGAAACAAGATGAAACCTTGCAATGTTGTTTCTGTAACCTTCAAACATGTACTTACTATGTATCTATGACATTGTTATTTATATTATGCTTAGATTGTAATTTTTCCATCTATTAGGGAAAAGATGGCGCCCGACCGAGTTTATTTCGCCGGTTCTTCTCGGCGGGTTAGGGTTGAACCGGTGGTAGATAGTTCTATGAAAAAAATATGTTGGTTATTAATAGTAGTCTCGATAAAAATATATTCTTATTTTTCAGTTTTGTAAAAGGTAGATGTAGTGTAGTGACACATATAATAATAAATATACACACGCACACTTGTGCCGTGGTACGTTGGAGTGGGTAAAGTAGTTGTGTACTACTTGGAATCGCAAGCTCACACTGCCATTCGAATACCGACCACCGACCGAGTGGGTCTGTTATACAGCAGTCTAGAATTGTTTCTGTTACCGATCCCAATCCTACAGGCAGTATGCAGGTGTATGTCTACACATAAAAGCTTTTACCATGAAGTATGAGGTATAATTTGTATTAATTCCGACGTTTCATGGTGTTAATCATATTATAACATACATTGAAATATTTTTTTTTAGTTTTAGATTAATGAAAGCCAACTAGGCGGAGACGCTCTTTTAGCTCAATTCAAAAGTAGTTAAAAGTGTCCAGAGTTATTTCTTGAAGACTTAAGAAATAAGAAAAAGAAGACAGATAATAATCATAGGATTATTATCTGTCTTCTTTTTCTTATTTCTATTACTATATAATAATCAGCCAGGACAGATACATAATTTGCGTCCGTTAATCCTTGCGATATTCTATTTTGAAGTACATTTTTTGATAATTTGTTTGTACTTTTTTTGTTTTATTTAGCTGCTATTGTTAGGAATTTCGACTGAACATATATAATTTTATTTTTCCCCACAGCTTACTCAACCTGAGAAGCCTGTCTATCCCGATGCAGCTCGGGTTATTGCTACCCAAGCAATCAAGTATTCGCTAAATCGCTACCCACTGCTATTAATAGGTTATCATTGGAATATTCAGTCCAAGACATTACCATAGTATAAAGAGGGGAAGTAGGCTAACTCCGGCCCAATCCGCGATATAATTGCCTACTGTCTCAGGGTTGTCACTTTTTGATTTTGCTCAATTTTGATTTCAGTGCCTATAAATTGGGAAGGGTCAGGAAGTTGTATTTTTTACTTCTATTGTCTGGGTGAAGGGTTTGTGAGGTCGGTTTTACCTAAACGATGAAAGAAAAAGCGACGAACCAGCAGACAGGCACGAGCACGAGTAAATGGTAGGTTACTGATAAACCATAGGTAATCTGAACAGAGACAATTCTGGAATCGATGAATTATTAAGACACCCAAACACACAGCAATACGTTCTCCTGCGATTATCACACATTTTTCATTCATTTAGCGGTGCCGAAAGGCCGTGACGCGCGAACCTCGTGCGGTGTTAGCCCCGACTGGCGCACTAAGAAATGGGTCGAGATTTTGTTTGAGTGTGCGTGCGGTGACGCATGGATACTATGGCGCACACATTCAAGCCGCGCGCGGTGCGTTTGTATGAAGATAACTTACTTCCCCTCTTTATACTATGACATTACTATATAATTCAAGGACCAGAGTTTCCGAGTTATTTTATCATTGAGATATTCATCAGATGATTAGCGTCAACTACCCATTATTCCATTTGGCTGCGATCAAAATGTATGGGCCTTTAGGATTTAATGACCGTTTTTTGTTATACACACAAAAATTTGGCTTTCGGAGACTGGTTGCACTCTAACTCTACGGTGGTGATATCCGGGTTACTGACATCCCGATTACTAATTATTACTAATGTGCATTAGGAACTTACTTTTATTTTTCATTCAAATTTAGAACCTGTAATTAGGGCGAGTGGCTTCAATTATTTTTTTCGGATATTATTAGTAATTATTAGTAATAAGATAAACTTTTTCATATGACAATTTTAAAACATCTATACTTTTAACTTGCTTTTCATATATAAACTTAAACAAAAGTAACTCTGCACACAACGTGCAAAGTTACGCGCGAGTTGTGTGGTTGTTATTGCACAGTTGTGCCTGAAAAATAAACACCTTTGCTCGCAGCTATGGGCTATCAATACTTTGATGTGAAAATTATTTTAATTTATTAAAGTTGTGGAAATTGTTTGTAAAATTGTGATTACTTAATCTTATTCTTTAAGTACCGTTCGGACGTTAACCAAACTACTTCTTTGATATCAGTAGGTACCGTTCGAACTTTTACTAAACTATCTCTTCTAATATTAGTACCGTACGGACTAATATTACGGACTAATATTAATATGACGGACAGTACGGTAGTTAGGTACCGTACGGACTTTAACAAAACTACCTCTTTGGTAATACCAGGTACCAATCGGATTTTAATCAAACTACCTGTTTGATAATAGAAGGTACCGCTTAAACCTTAACCAAACTACTAAGGCGGGTCAATAAGTCCGTGACTTTTTGAATTTCTAACCTCCTTACTGAAAAAGCAACATTACTCCTGTCAACAGGCATCTGTCAGTTGACTCCTATCAAAATTTGAACTTGCTGTGTCAGTTAGTTTGTGTTTTACAGCTATCTTTATCAGACTATCCAGTAACTTAAGGAAACAATGGAAAAAAGTGAATTTCGTGTGCTTATTAAGCATTATTTTTTGCGAAAAAAAACCATTACCGAGACCAAGGCTAAGCTTGATAAATACTATGGAGACTCTGCACCATCGATTTCAATGGTAAAAAAGTGGTTTACTGAATTTCGTTGTGGCCTTACAAGCACTGAAGATGCCGAACGTCCTGGACGCCCAGTTGAGGTCTCTACACCCGAAACAATCGAAAAAATTCACGATATGGTGTTGGCCGACCGAAGATTTAAAGTGCAAGAGATTGTGGAAGCCATAGGCATCTCGCATGGCTCAGTGGTTTCATTTTGAATGATCACTTGGGCATGAGAAAGCTTTCCGCAAGATGGGTGCCGCGTTTGCTCACAGTCGACCACAAACGCAATCGTATAACAACTTCACAGGAAGGTTTGGCGTTGTTTAATCACAATATGGAGGAGTTTTTTAACCGTGGACGAAACATGGATCCATCACAATACACCAGAGACCAAACAACAGTCAAAACAGTGGGTTTCTAAGGGTGAATCGGCGCCAAAGAAGGCCAAGGTGGGTTTGTCAGCCAATAAAGTTATGGCGACTGTTTTTTGGGATGCACGTGGGATAATCCACATTGACTATCTTCAAAAGGGAAGAACAATTAATGGGGAATATTATACCAACTTATTGGACCGCTTCAATGAGGATTTGAAAAAAAAACCGACCTCATTTGGCCAAGAAAAAAGTTATTTTTCACTAAGACAATGCAAGGGTGCACACATGTGCAGTTGCCATGGCAAAAATCCATGAATTGGGCTATGAATTGCTCCCACATCTACCCTATTCTCAAGATTTGGCTCCGAGTGACTACTTCTTGTTCCCAAACCTGAAAAAATGGCTCGGTGGAAAAAGATTTGACTCCAATGATGAAGTCATCTCGCAAACAAAGGCCTATTTTGAGGACCTCGACAAATCATATTTTTTGGAAGGGATAAAAAAATTGGAGAAGCGTTGGACAAAGTGTATAGAGCTCAAGGGGGACTACGTTGAAAAATAAAATGATTTATTTATCAAAAAATCTGTGTTTTATTCCAAAAGTCACGGACTTATTGACCCGCCCTCGTACCTCTTAGATTATTATGATAATTTGAATTTTCGTCAGAACTTAACTTAGGGGCGCGTTCACCATTCACAATAAACTTCGTTTCATAAAACTTAGTTAATTCAACTATGTCAATCTCGTTTTACACCAAAATGGTTTCACCATATTTAAGCTAGTCGTGACAACGAATATGTGATATTGAGTGTCAT
The DNA here is from genome assembly GCA_963565745.1 of Phengaris arion. Classification (NCBI taxonomy): domain Eukaryota; kingdom Metazoa; phylum Arthropoda; class Insecta; order Lepidoptera; family Lycaenidae; genus Phengaris; species Phengaris arion. The sequence continues at coordinate 8,777,292 of OY751450.1, read as the reverse complement.
TTTTAAATGGAACCCAGAGAATATAACCGAATAGATCTGTGGTGGTGGTGTGGTGGTGAAATTTTAACTACAATAAATCTAATTAAAATATTTACAGTTCACACACACACATTCTAGCATACTCATACATACTCATACATTAATCCTCCACATATAAACAAGTATGAAAGGATTAAAAGCGAACTAATAAGGAGACTCAGCGTCACATGATTTGAAGGTAAAGCAGCTTCTCACCCATGAAGTGCTGGGAGACTGCAAACCATCGGAGTTTCTTCATCATCTTCTTGACCTTGCGGGACCTAAGCCACCGAATTCATTTGGACAAACCTTCCAAGTAACGTGCAGAACATTTTAGCTTCGCAACCATCGCACAGTTTGGAGCAGCTGGCAGATCTGGCCGATAAAATTCAAGAAATAACCTTACCTTGTAATGTGGCTTCCACATCCTCTGGTCCCGTCGTATGTGCTACTTCTAGTGCTTCATCTGAAATTGCTGAGCTAAAGAAGATGGTACACTCGTACCGCAAACTGCCGAGCCTACCAGCCCCGACCCAAACATAAGCGCAGTCCAGATCACCGCCAGTGGTCGAGGTCAAACTCCAGCTATCGTCGACATCCATTGTGCTGGTATCATGCGAAATTTGGAGACCGCGCAAAACAATGCATACAACCTTGCGATTTCAGTAGTGCGGGAAACGCAAAGGGCAGTCGCTGATGGCGACAAGCCACTGCCTTTCTTCTTCTACTGGTCGTCTTTTTATAACCGACTGTAAGTCTAATGTTCGATTTCTTGTTGACACCGGAAGGGTGTATACCCTCGGTCCTCCCTGCGTGAATATCGAACAAACACTAGCTTTAATCTTATTGCTGTAAATGGTTCAACTATACATACTCATGGTTATTTAGAACTTACTCTTAATTTAGGTTTAAGACGCAATTTTCAGTGAAGATTTATTGTTGCTGATCTAAGCCAAGCAATAATTGGAGTAGATTTTTTTAAATTTTACAATTTAATTGTAGACTGTCGCAATAATTGTTTAATCGATAATACCACAACTTTGTCTACTTCTGCTTGCGCTATTAATAATAAGTGTAATGTATCTTCTGTTAAAATTAATATAGGTGACCCTAGTGTCACAACCAAAATCACAATATACTAAAGGATTTTATTGACATTACACGCCCTTCAGGCACACCTATTGACGTTAAACACAATACAGTCAATACACGTGAGGTGATTAGAGTGACTAGATGACTTTTTGGTATTTAGTAAGGACAAAGAGGAACACGAAAAGCACCTTCGTCAAATTTTCACCCGGATGCAGGAATACGGTATCCTCATTAATATATCGAAATGTGTTTTCGGCTTTACTGAGGTTACATTTTTAGGTTTTAAAATTTCTGCAGCAGGAACCAAACCTTTAGATACTAAGATACAAGCTACTCGTATAAAGGATTTTCCAGTTCCTAAAACTGTAAAACATCTTCGCAGGTTTTTGGGTATGGTAAGCTTTTACCGTAGGTTTTTGCCGCATGCTGCTAAATTACAGGCCCCTTTAAATTCCTTGCTTACTGGTTCAGTAAAATCCTCACATCGAGTCAATATTTCAGGTGACCCTTTGTTAGCATTCGAGACGTGTAAAGATAGCTTAGCAAATGCCGCTTTACTGGCGCATCCCGAGTGCAGCTTGCCCTTGTTACTGTTGCCTCAGACACAGCCCTTGATGCAGTTTTGCAGCAAATGAATGATGTTTTTTGGCAATCTCTTGCGTTTTTCTAGCGCAACCTGAACCCTGCTCAACGTAAATACTCTCCTTACAATCGGGGGCTTAGGCATTTATAAAAGCATTAAATATTTCTGCTTTATGCTCGAGGCTAGGCATTTTATAGTCTACACTGACCACAGGCCACTTAGCTATGCTTTTCGCTATAGGAAAGATAACTGCTCGCCTCGTCAGCATCGTCATCTTGACTATATCGCTCAGTTTACTACAGACGTAAGGCACATTTCGGGAAAGGACAATGTTGTCGCGGACACATTGTCTCGAATTCATGCACTTCACATGCCCATTGACTTAAACGAGTTTGCCGCCGCTCAAGATAGTGATCTCGAGGCATAAGGAAAGATTGTCGCAATTGGTCGCGAAAATGCCTTCCCTGTCAGCGTTCTAAGGTAAACCGTCACGTGTCTGCACCATTGGGCACATTCAGTTTACCCCGCGCAAGGTTTTCTTTTATCCACGTGGACATAATTAGCCTCTTACCTCCATCTCAAGGTAATAGGTATTGCTTGACGGTTGTGAATCGCTTCACTCGCTGGCCGGAAGTGACACCGATGGTCGATATTACCGCTGAGTCCGTAGGAAAAGCTGTGGTATCGTGGACATCCAGATCTGAATGTCCAACAGATATCGTTACAGATCGCGGGTGACAGTCAAACATCGTCGCAATACCGGGTACCATCCCGCTTGCAACGGCTTAGTGGAGCGGTTCCACCGTCAACTTAAAGCGGCCATTATGTGTGACGCTGACTCCAATTGGGTGGACACGCTGCCACTTATTCTTCTTGGCATAAGGAGTTCTTTTAAGCCGGACTTACAAACCTCATCAGCTGAGTTAGTTTATGGTGAGCCGTTACGTTTGCACGGGGAATTTTTCAACTCTAGCATTCCCGACTCAGCTGATATTTCTGAATTTATTGCGCACATTCGTAAATTCTCGGCTAAATTACAGCCTTCTCCCCCTTCTCGTCATACGAAAGACAAAATTTTCGTTTACAAAGACCTTAAAACGGCTCAGCAGGTTTTCCTGAGGGATGATACAGTGCGTCCTGCCTTGCAACCGCCTTACACTGGTCCTTACGCTGTAGTTGAACGAGGCGATAAAAATTTTAAATTATCGATTAAAGGTAAAGTGGTCTCGGGATTCCGCTTCGACCGCAGCCGAAGCAGCACGCGCCCCGCGAGCACCCAGTGAGCTCCGTACCGCAAAAAGTGTTTTTAAATCGATAAAAGTGGCCAAAAGTATTAAAAATACAAGTGTTGCATATTAAAACACGCAGAAAACTGTGAAAAGTCCGTTAGTAAACCGCCAAAACCGCCGCAAAAAGTTACGGCCAAAAAACCTGATTTTAGTCAAATTTTTTAACCTTTGGATGCGTGCGGCGTGCGATTTGAAGCGACGCAAAAAAGCGACGAAAAATCGCAGAAAATAAAAAATCTAGACCGAGTCCTAGGTTCTAGGTTCACAGGGAATCTCCGGGCCACCACTACGTGTCAGCACCAGCAGCCGGGAGCTGAAGAAATCTAGTTAAGCCCTAATCTTAATCAATTGTACTTTAATAATCTAGACATGAGTTTTTAAAAGCCTTAAAAAGAATAGATCTAGTACTTTATACTAAAGACAAAAATAGAAATTAGAATCTATAATAGACAAATAACAGACTGGTGAAAGTCCTATATTTTTAAGTTAGATAGTTTAACTATAATTAGAGTTTTAAGTTTCACTGACAAAACTGCTGGGCAAGTTTCGGCCCAGGGCCCATAACACAAAATTTCGCGATAGCAGCCCAAATACGGAAAAACAAAAAAATTTAAGTATTGTACACTATAGCTTGGACGGAAAACGATACACGATAGGTAGTGTAGTGTATTGACACACGCACACTTGTGCCGTGGTACGGTGGAGTGGGTAAACTAGTTGTGTGGTAGTTGGGAGCGCAAGCTCACACTGCCATTCGAATACCGACCACCGACTGAGTGGGTCTGTTATACAGCAGTCTAGCCACACCCATCATTACCCATCCCAATTCTACAAAGTGGCGACCCTGCCAGTGACTGGAAGTAAAAACGTACGTAAAAATAAATAATTATTCAAATAAATTAGAGGTAAAACGACAAACGAGCTAGGTAACGAAATATTTTCATGTAATAGCGTAATAATTAATACGTCATTTTAAACTGTAAACTAAGATCTTTATATTTTATCTTGTTATGGGGGAAATGTACAGGGAATGGAATAGTAAAAGTCAAACGTTAAATATTTTGTCTAATTTTAAACTACCAAATAATGACTACTAGAATTAACGGAGTTTTACTGTGTGTCATTTGTTAGACTCCAATATTTCGATTTCATATTGTAATGATTGTAAAAGCTTCAGAAATTATCGGCATGACGCCACCGATTGGATCAGTTAGAAGTGACCATGTGTAGGTGTAGATTGCCATGACACTTGATACTATTTCATTTCAATATGGAACTGATCCAATCGATAGCATTAAGTCGATCGGATGATAGATAGTATGGTGTATACTAGGCTATTGTAAGAAAAATAATGATACCATTCTGCTGTAATCCTCGATATGCTTTTAAAACTACTTGCATAGTGACTAACATAAGCATTAAGCTTCCAATTTCCACATTCATAAGATACTTAAAATATTAGCTGATCTACTCATTTTCTGTCAAGTGATCTTTCAAAAGTATCTGACAAAGATTGATTAACTAATCCGTTGTTTAAATATTCAAAATACCGGGGTTTGGCCATTTATATAACTTGTAATCGAGCTTGCTGCCTGAAACTTAAATACTTGCTGATTAAATTTTAAAACTGTGAAAACCTCTTGTGCTAAATTTCTATCCAAAAAGGGTTCATCACCCACCAACTCATTCAAATTATTCGAATATGAACTATAGAAGGCGCAATTTGTGGGTAGCAGTAATTTAAAAAAACATAGAAATATATTTATTTCTATGTTTTGTATGTAAATTAAATAAAAATGTAATTTAACGTTGTTTTCATACAGAAATTGAATTTCGTCCTTCTAACTCAGTGGTTCCTAACCTTTTCAGAACTGTTACCCCTATGACCTGTTAGGGAAGCTGATTTTGCCCCCAGTTAACCCCCAACCTCAAAAATTCAAAAACCTCAAAAATTTGTAGCAAACAAGACAAACAAGTACCTACAAATATTTACCTTTTTACCTATTTTTAAATGCACATTTACAATACCAGTTTGTTACTAACGTTTAGATTTTAGTGTGAAGGTTGAGATTGTTTTAATTTCGCAAGTTTTTTAATATTATGTTTAGTTACACTCAACGCACATCTCATGTCATGCTCCATGTTCAGACGGTTTCTGGCCTTTGCTTATAATGTTACTAGATTTGAGAAGCCGCTCTCACATCTATAAGTGATACAAAACGGTACCAACATTTTCAGAGCTCTTTCAGCAATGACAGGGTATTCTGAAGCTGCTTTTCGCCAAAATGTGCAGAGTTAATAATTCTCACCGCGATTTTACGAACGCGAGAGAGTACCATGCTGCGTACCTACTGTTATTTTAAAATATATATTTTCCTCTCTTATCTTTTTAGGTACCACCTGTGTTACCCCCATAGAATAGCTGTTTTACCTCCGCGGGGGTAATAACCCCCAGGTTCGGAACCAATGTTCTAACTAAACATAAAACGTCATTTTCACATAAGCACTTATATAGAATCTGTACAAAAACTGTAAAAAATCCTCCAAAACAAACGTAAGTGGCACTTACGATAAATATCAGAATTTCAAATACCACGTAAGGTATCGTAATCGTTGGATTCGATACAAATACGGCGAAGAAAAGCCATGTAAACAGCCGGAACTGCCACTTACGTTACTTTTAGAATATGGAAATACATCTTAAGCAATCTATTCTGTCTGATTCAATACTTTATTCAGAAACACTTTTGGGTTGTTGACATTTTTGAAAACTTGGTACTAAGCCTATATATAGACTCCAAAAGAGTAATAAAAAAAATTGCCATTTTGCACTTCCAATTTGTTACGGCGGCGCCGTCGATTTACTCCTACTTTTTATTTCAGATTTTCCACATTACATAAATCCAACTAAGTACCTAAGTAGGTATAGGAGAAGAAGGACACTTGATTCTCCCTTTGTTTTTTAACCCTAATTTCCTTCATAAAGGTCCTACTTGAAAAAATTGATACCGGAATACGTGAAAATCTGGCTACAAGAATCTGCGACAACCAACAGAATATCTATTGAAAAAATACCAATATACCTACTAAAACTACAGACAGGGAAATGTGTACCCGGGAGTAGTTTTATGTTATAAAGTATATTCATAACAGTAAAAAAAAAATAGCAATATTTGCGATATCTCTTTAAAGACACATTTTATTACGGTAAAAATATGTTCTACAAAATTGAACTATAAACTATAAGTATTTATTATGGTCTGGACTCTCTGGAATAGGTCGTGTAGTATGCGGGACTCGGGATCTATCAATAGCCGACTTCCATAAAATGGTTCTCGATTGTTGAAGTCATTATGTTTCTTAATAGAATGTTTTCTTTTTGAAAACATTCTATTAATAGTCTATCTAATAAGCTAAAAAATCTTAAATAAAATAAATAATACAAAAGCGTGTTTATGTTTTTTTATTTTTTATTTAAATTATTTAAAATTTATTTTTAAATAAGTTTTATTACAATTGATGTGATAAAAATATCTTCCTAAGAAATTCCTAAAATATTAAAAAATTGTTATTGACGCAATGTAAATGCAAATTATGTAGATATGTAAATTTTTGAAAATTCATGGAAAAAATGAATACCTATTTATTTTATTAGGCATATTTCCTACATACCTATATTTGAACAATTTTGGCACTGAAATACGTGGAATATATCTGACTATAAGAACCTGCAATAACCAGTAGAACATTGGTTCCGAACCTGGGGGTTATTACCCCCTTGGGGGTAAAACAGCTAGCAGCACTATGGGGGTAACACAGGTGGTAACTAAAAAGATAAAAGAGAGATAAAAAAACAATTATGTTTAAAATAAAACAGTAGGTACGTAGCATGGTGCTCTCTCGCGTTCGTAAAATCGCGGTGAGAATTATTACCTCTGCACATTTTGGCGAAAAGCAGCTTCAGAATACCCTATCATTGCTGAAAGAGCTCTGAAAATGTTAGTACCGTTTTGTACCACTTATAGATGTGAGAGCGGCTTCTCAAATCTAGTAACATTATAAGCAAAGGCGAGTAACCGTCTGAACGTGGAGCATGACATGAGATGCGCGTTTAATACAATGACAATTAAATTGTGTATTCGGTTGTATAAGATTTTTTTGTAATTATTGCGTCTGACGTATCGTACTGTTATAGCTTTAGTATGTATGTAACATCCCTTAGTCAGCCCCTTTCCTACCTATCCAGCATTTCCTTTGTGTAGCAGCTTCGGTTGCATTCCCAGTCCCACACTATCCATCCAGTTTCCAACCGCGCTAGACGTGTGCATCAAAAATCAAAAATTGTTTTTTTTTTAAAGCCAAAATCCTTGTGCGTTGTAACATTGGTGGCAGCGAAAGGGGATTTTAAAAGTCCCTGGAAAACGTCTTCCGAAAATTCTTCTAAATCCTCAGTATCCTAAATCTTCTATATCCAGTGTCCATATATATCCATACTTCTACATCAACCACAAGTCGAAGTCTTACGTAAAAAAAAAAATCATTCTTATTCTTGCACACTTTAAGTCTAGTTAAATATTCGAACTTTAATCGTACTTAAGTACGTCGTACATTTCGCCGAAGTAACCTGACCCGCCGAGCCCGACGACTGCATCGAGATAAGCCGAGCTCCAGTCTAAACATGATAAGGTGCATCGCCGCAGCCAGATTCCTGTGAGTGATTTACTATTCTATTTCTGGTCATTGCAATTTAATATTAAGAAATATTTTTGTTTTGTTTTAAAGATATTACAGCTAACTTCTATTAAATATAATATAATATGACGGAATCTAGAGCCCCTAGCCCTAAATTTGAAAGACCTGAAATAAATGTGAATGACATGGATGACGAAACAGGTCCGTCCTCCCAACCGGGACCGGTCACTAGGTCCCAGAAAAAAACTAAAAACACTGCTGCACCTAAGGTAGAGTTGGATTTATCAACATTATTAAAATTTATAAAGCCTTACGACGGTGCTAGGGAATCACTAAATTCTTTTCTAGTAAATTGTAGCAATGCCCACGATCTCGCCACAGATAATCAAAAAGATATTATATTTAAATACATTTTATGCCAATTACAAGGGAGAGCACAAACTGCATGTTCTATTAAGGAATTCGTAAATTGGGCCCAACTTAGAGAATTCTTGAAGACGCAATTTAGTGAGCGCAAACATTACGCCCACTTACTAACCGATCTGCAAGAATGTAGACAGCAAACTAACAAACCCGTGAGCCAATATGCCCTAAACCCTTAGTTGAAACGTGTTTGTCACAACTATTAACAGAAATTTCAATTGCCCATGGAAATAAAAGTAGGGAAATGATAGGTCGTACAGCTGCGATGGAGGAACTAGCACTCCATCAATTCCAGATGGGTCTTACGCCGAGAATTTCAAACATCGTCCGGTGCAAAGCACCACGTACTCTTAACGAAGCAGTGAATTTTGCCATATCCGAGGAAAAACTCCAACAATTTATTTATAAAAATTCTCAATCGCAACCGCGACCGGAAAGACCGCGAATGATTAAGCCAAACCCCGGTAATTTCGTTAGCAACCAACCAGCCTTTAGATTCAGTCGTAATAATATTGTGCAGTCGCGATCTTCACAACCTAATCAAACAAGCAGTGGGTCAGAGGTCATATGCAGATACTGCAAGGCACCCGGGCACACCCTAGAAGAATGTAGAAATCGTCAATTTAATAATGAAAGATTTAGGCTCAATCAAAATCCGAGATCACAACGAGTGAATTTTATATCTGAACCTACCGAGATTGATTCCGTCGAAGACACTAACCCGACTGAAGGCTACGACACTGTCGATATCGGACAAAAAAACGTATAATCATCTCGTCCTGTTGCCGTGCGGGACCTAAAAAACTTCAAATCGGCACAAAATTATCCTCTGTTTCCTATAGAGTCACGCAACAGGGTAACCAGCCCCAAACTGAAGACTCCTTAATTAATAAAAATAATAAATTATCCTCTGTTTCCTCTAGAGTCACGCAACAGGGTAACCAGCCCCAAACTGAAGACTCCTTAATTTATAAAAATAAAAAATCATCCACTGTTTCCTCGAAAGTCACACAACAGGGTAACCAGCCCCAAGCCGGAGACTTTTAACTAGTAAAAGTACTAAATCATCCACTGTATCCTCTAGAGACACGCAACAGGGTAACCAGCCCCAAACTGAAGTCTCCTTGATTACTGATAATTCGCTGAATCAAAAAAATAAAATATTGTCAACATTCGAAATTACTAACGACCCAAGCATTATGCTCTTACCTTATGTACTCGTCGAAACTTCTATATCCAAACTTCCTATATCCTTGCTTGTAGACTCAGGTTCATCCGTAAGCCTAATTAAACATACCTGCCTACAAATTCATCCATCCCTTAAAAAAGAACTTATCCAACTCAAAGGCATTGACTCCTCAGAAAATCCTATTCTTACTAATGGACATTTTGAACTTAAGCTAAAACTCCAAAAATCCTCCGTATCACACATATTTCACGTTGTTGATAAAATCCATTTACCCTATGATGGTATTATCGGGTCAGATATGCTCAATGCTCTTAATTGTAACATAGACTACAACAAGGACCTACTTTATATAGGAGAATCATCACTAAAACTAAATTTCAATGAACCGGCATATCTAATTCCACCCAGGACCGAACAAATTATTGAGTGTTCAATATCGAATCCTGAAATAAAGGAAGGTTTTATTTTAGATCAAAAAACTCTGACTCTTTATTAATTGCAAACTGTGTTGTTAGTGTAAAGCAAAATAACAGAATAAATTTGTCCGTCGTCAATCTTTCAGAAGAAAATGTTACTCTAAATTCAAACCTTAATTTAAAAATAATACCGATAGAATCCAATAATTTAAACTGTTGTCATACTGCCTCTGTAAATCATTTAAGTAGCTCACCTCCTAATTTTACAAAACGCACTGAAAAAGTTCTACAATAATTACGTATTACGCACCTTAATGAAGAAGAGGCTAATGCATTAAAAGAGCTTTGTTCCGATTATTCAGACATATTTCACTTACCCGATGAAAATCTTACATATACAAATGCTCTTAAACATGAAATTAAAACTACTGACATCCCGATCCACACGAAAACTTACCGGTTTCCTGAGGTGCATAAAGTAGAAGTCCGTAACCAGATCAACAAGATCAATGAGACCAACAAGACTAACAAAGTTGGATCAAAATATAATTGAACCATCTAATTCACCATGGTCTTCCCCGATTTGGGTGGTACCAAAGAAACTAGACGCGTCAAACGTTCAAAAGTGGAGAGTCGTGATAGATTGCAGGAAGCTAAACGACGTGACTATTGGTGACACATATCCTATCCCTCAAATTACTGAAATCCTGGACCAACTGGGTCAAAGTACTTACTTTTCCACGTTAGATTTAGCATCAGGTTTCCATCAGATCCCTTTAAATGAAGCAGACAAATCCAAAACTGCATTCACTGTACCAGAAGGTCACTATCAATTTCTAAGGATGCCGTTTGGACTGAAAAAACGCACCGGCAACCTTTCAAAGACTAATGAATAACGCACTTTCCTGATTGCAAGGCTTACGTTGCTTTATTTATTTAGACGATATTATCTGTTATTCTCACGACTTGTTATCACATATTAAAAATTTAGAACTCATTTTCCAAAGAATAAGAAAATTTAACCTGAAGTTGCAACCCGACAAGTGCGAATTCCTGCGTCGTGAAGTTTTATATTTAGGCCACATTATCACAAAAGATGGCGTTAGGCCAAACCCGGATAATATCAAATCTGTTGTCGAATTTCCTATCCCGCAAAGTCCTAAAGACATCAAATCCTTCCTCGGTTTAGTATCCTATTACCGAAGATTTATCCCAGATTTTTCGAAACTAGCTAAACCTCTAACCAGCCTTTTAAAGAAGGATCAGCCCTTTATTTGGGAAAACCAACAGCAACTAGCCCTAGAAGCACTTAAAAATAAACTTACCTCCACACCCGTCCTATGTTATCCCGACTTTACCAAACCCTTTATACTAACAACAGACGCTTCAAACTACGCTCTCGGAGCTGTCCTTTCCCAAGGCCCCTTAGGTCAAGAGCGCCCCATAGCCTATGCCTCTCGAACCCTTAACAGGAGCGAGAGTAATTATAGTACGACAGAGAAGGAGTTGCTAGCCATCCTATTTGGTTGTAAACAGTTTAGACCATATCTGTATGGACAAAAATTCGAGATGTCACTGACCACAGGCCTTTAAAATGGCTTTTCAATCATAAAGATCCGTCCAGTAAATTACAGAGATGGCGTCTCAAGCTCGAAGAATACGACTATGAAATAGTGTATAGGAAGGGAAAGCTCAATTCAGCAGCGGACGCCCTATCAAGATATCCAGTTAATCCCATATATCCTGAAAATCCTACACCAACTGAAAATAACAATCCTATACCCCCTTCAGAGCCATATCCTGACGTTTTCGACGATAACGAATGGACCACAATAACGTTTAGCCCAATAGACGAAAAAGACTTAGACTTCTCACCACCGAATCCTCCTACTCCGATTGAATCCAATCCTCTAAATCAGCAATTTCAAAATCCTGTAACTGACAATCTTAACCCTGAATTGAATTTGACATTTGATCCACAACCTTCAACCAGTAGACAAACTACTGTACGACCCGAAATCAACAGCCCTGTAATTAGTCACGCTCCCTTGGTACCAACCGATCAGTCGGAACAGCCTTCTGCACCTCAAGAACGCTCAACAACACCGGATGAAACCTATAATAATTTCCTTAAATCACCTTCTAGATCTTTTAATACCCGAATTTTAGAACATAACAGCAGCATCCTGAAAAGCAATTATAGAATCATAATTATACCAATTTCAATAGACATGGACGAAAATATACCTTACGTCCAAGAAATTATCAACAATTGTCCTGCATCTATACGCAACGAATTTGAAAAACTCGTAAGGACACTATTTGAACACTTGTCACTCGAATACAATAATAAAATATTCATTTTCCTGTTTACAAAAGTACACCATTTCGATTCTTGCACTTACCCGGACATATTCAAATCGCTTAAGAATATAAGAGATCAAATAATGATAAATCACCCAACCGTAAACGATATTAGTATAACAGACTTCCGGAACCCTTTTGATAGAATATCGTTTGTAAAAATCTATAATATACTTGGGAATATTTTCGACGGAACAAATATTTCCATTCACATTTACCATAATAGCTTGATTTATCCTGTTCCATCTGAAATCAGAAAAATTCTTAAAGAAAATCACAATATTCCTATTGCTGGACATTTAGGGCAGAACAGAATGCTTAGTCGCATCAAAGAAAAGTATTTCTGGACAAACATGTGTATTGATATCGAAAATTATATAAAAAATTGTTCATCATGCCAAACAAATAAGGCCTTAAGAAAAATTAATCGCGCACCCATGGTTATCACGTCTACTTCAACATCTCCTTTCGAAAGGTTGGCAATAGATATTGTAGGACCTCTTCCCGAATGCGGCCCTGCAAAATTGAAATACATTTTAACGATGCAAGACGACCTCACAAAATTTAGCTTAGCATATCCGATGCGGAGCATCACCGCTGAAGAAACCAGTGAATGCCTTGTACACTGCATTTCATTATTCGGAATACCCAAGCGCATACTCACAGATCAAGGCTCGAATTTCACTGCAGAGTTATTTAGTAAAACATGCGAACTATTCAAAATCAAACACGTTTTCTCATCTCCTTATCATCCCCAAACTCAAGATGCCTTGGAGAGATCGCACTCCACTTTAAAAGAATATCTTAAATCATATATTAACGAAAATCGGGACAATTGGGCTCGCTACGTATATACAGCTGTATTATCATATAACACCGCTATACATTCCACTACGCATTACTCACCTTATGAATTATTATTCGGACACAAACCCCACATCCCGACGTCAGTTTAAGATGATACATCATCCACGACCTACCCCGAATACGTTAGAATGTTGCAACACCGTTTAAAATATTCCCACGAAAATGCTTTAGAGCATATTAGAAAATCCAAACAAACATCAAAAGATCACTATGACTCGCATACTCGCCCAGTAGAGTACAAAGTCGGAGATTTAGTATATCTCAAAAATCATTTAAGATTAAGAAAAGCTCTATCACCTGTTTGGAAAGGGCCGTACAAAGTAGTTAAAATACACGGCAATCACACATTGTCGCTACTTATTAACAGACGTCATGTTAAACACCATTATTACGAGGTAAAACTCGCAGAGATCCAAGGAGATACTCCAACCTGAAAACCTGAAAAAGAAAAGAAAAGGGTTATACTATTTACATATTTAAATTACACTTTATACAAAATTAAATAATATATTTTACTTACCTATTATACATTATACATACTTACCTTAGTCGATAAGGAAATACCTAACGAAAGCAATCATTTTCCCTTACAGCATACTGGCTCACGCTCTTCAGGAGTTTACTCGTCGAATCGACACGAGTCCGGGCATATATTTTGATCCAATTGGCGAATTCAAGATCAATGTTGGCCGCTTAGATCTTATTACACCTTATGATTTATCATATATGGAACCGAACATTAAGACCATTAACTCAATCTTAGGTACAGTAAGGTTTTTGTGTAATCAAATTCAAATTTAAACAATAAAATACCTGGAATGCAATAATATTCTGGAGCCACTGAGTGTAAGATACAATGATGTTGTTTCGGAATATTCTTCCATTTCACATCTTATTAGTAATAAGAGATTTAAACGTGCTTGGATAGGTACCGTAGGATCTTTGTCTAAAACAGTATTTGTTTACTTTAAACGTTACTTTAAACGAAGATGGCGCTATCAGATACGATAACGCCATACGAGATGTACAGGATAACGAAAAAAGACTAAGTTTATTGATAAAAGAAAACATATTGGTTACAACTTCAGTTTTGTCAAAATTTAACGATACACTTTTTAAAATAAAGCTCAATGAAATTAGTCTTACTGAGGCTGTCGACGACCTCTCACTAAAAATGAAAAATATTTCAAAAAACTCTATAGAACTAAACTTTAAAACTAGCATTGATTCAATACTAACAAATCTGGAAGCATCATTACTAACACTATCTTTCCAAATGGAAGATATAACAAATGCCATTCTTTTTGGTAGCCGAAACATTTTACATCCAGCTATTTTGCCCCCAAAATAGTTGTATAAAGAGCTCGTCGACAACTATAGGCACCTACCAGCTGACGTTATATTACCTTTAAGTTTAGAATTAAGAAACATTTATAAACTATTAAATGTGTCTAGTATAAGTTGTTTTAGCCTAAACACTAAGATAGTATTTGTAATAAGATTACCTTTGGTGTCCCCTAAACTGTATGATCTATACCATAATATAACATTACTAACGCCACATGATGATGTTAAACCAGACACTTTTAGTCTTATTAGGCCCAGTAGTAAATTTATCGCAATGACCAGAGATAAATCAGAATATTGTAAACTCGATTCACTCACGGACTGTCTGGCAATCGACGTCGATGACTACATCTGCAATGTGATGACCGTCTCCCCAACAAGTGCAAACCCCAGCTGTGAAAGTGAGTTAATGTCAAAAGTTATCAGTGTATTACCAGTGCAGTGTCAAACCGATTCTATTAGTGGAATACTCAACGTATGGAAACCGATTTCCGATAATAATTGGATATATGTACAATCCGAAAACATTAAAGTGTATTTAGACTGTATTGACCAAAAGATCATAGAGCTAGATGTAATTGGTACAGTACATTTTGAAAGTACCGCAAAATTGTGTAGCATTCTGTAAAAATACAAAATTAATACCTAGATACGCTGATGTTAAACTTAATGTTACAGTTTTTCACCCTACTTTTAATATAATTAAGGATCCATGTTCTATTTTAGATAAGATCCCTAAAGTTCGTGATGAGTCTAAAGTAAGTAAGTATTAAACTTAAGAATATTGACTTAGACATTCTAACATCAGACGCCAATTCTAAATTTAATTCCTTATTGAAAGAAACAGAAAAACATAAAAACAAAGAAGAACATAAAAACAGTAACCCTTTTTAATGTAATTATTTTTATAATACATAGATAAAAGCGTTCACTAAAGTAAATAATAAAGTTCTTGATCGTAAAGTAAATGATTTAAAATAGGGATGGCGATTCATTCCCAAAAAGATCGATTTTTAAATCGATTCGAAACGTATCCTGATGTATCGATTCATAAAAAAATCCAGGTCTAAAAGATCGATTTGTAAAAAATCGTTTTTTTTTTCAAGTTTGTATTTACAATTTAAATATAAATCCATTTTATGAAAAACTAGAAAGATAGCATAATAAACAATCTCTGCGATCTTTTATCAGTAAAATCAGGGATTTTTTAGTTCGTGGAATTCGATAATAACATTTATTTTATTACCATATCAAAATATCACATCAGGTATAAAAGATGACACTTATTTTCTAAATGTACTCTTAATGTTAAACCTTACGTGTGAAATGGTAATTCCAAGTGTTTGACACCTCCTTCTTTCATCCGTCATTCTTGAGGCATATTATGCAGCAGAGCAACACATAAAAGTAGATTTTTAATTCAACAGTCCTTTAGACATTGATTCATATTGATAAAACATAAAAAATACAAAGAGCTACTGCAGTGGCGAAGGCTGTTTCTCCTTCATAGAGAATCCCTAGCCTGTATAATAGGTAGGGATAGGATGAAGGTCTTCGAAAGGTAAGTGGTAAGTGAAGCCGATAGAAATGGAGTTATAGGAACCCCACGCCACTGAAATACTGCAATATTATGACCGGATAAGTGGATCACAACATGACACGAAACACGCGTTTACACACCGATATGAACTGTCTCTTTCACTCGTATTGACACACAGTTAGTAAGACAGAGCAACAAAAAACACATAGTACCAACTTTCAAAAACTATAGCTTCTTCTTTAGAAGTCTTATAAAGAAGGAGCCGTATTGTAAATAATTTAATGGTTTTTACCAAAACAGTAAAAATCGAATGTAGACATTCAATGGTGAAATATCGATTCAGTACAACATTTGGATTTAAAAAATCGATTTCTTTGGTCCGAGGAATCGATTCTACGATTAATCTATTTCAAATCGCCATGCCTACATACATACATAGCATTTGGTTGCACTTTTAACTTTGGATGTAAAAATTGATGATTATATATAAGTGTGTGATTATGTAATGCTTTATATATGTGTGTAAGTAAATAAAAAGTTTCACAAAATGTGTTTCACTATCCCTAGTAAATCATATATCATAGTAAATAGGAAAAAAGGCGAAAAATAGCGGTATATGATAGTAAAAGTGAGATAGCAAATCGGCTCAAAAGGGGCGTGACCTAGGGCTCTCTATACGGTATTCGATTTTTGTGCACAATGTTCTCCTCAATCAGTGTTTTATTTATACGCCTCGCTCTGCCTATATCGGTGTAACCTTGCTATCTTCGAGTCCCATCTGAGCAGGCATTAATAATAAGGTACAGGCGCCGAAGATGGCCCGGCTCCTAGGATAGCCCACTTTAAAAAAAATACAGTTATGATTATTCGAGACATTTGAAATTTCGCGGGTTTATACTTCTAGTACCATAGACAATAGTGCAAGTGTGTTTCATTACCGGCGCATCGCCATACAGATGACAGTTTGCTTGGTCATGTCGAGACGATGCACGTTTTTTAACCTCCATTATCTAAATCTTTTTGAAAATTAACAAATTTAAAACAAATCTCTTTGCTCTAAACAGTGGAAATTCATATTCAATCTATTTATCAGCGAATTACAGGTAAGGTAATTTTATTTCCTTTTTTATATTTTTACGAGATTATACTCAACCCGGGTGTAATTTCTTATCATGGCCCATGATATAATTCTCAAACATAGCCCGGGCCTTTCTAGGATTATTGAAATGTAGTGTTAGTATATTTTTATGTTTCAATGTTTGATTTTTTTAAGTTTGACTTGTTATTGAGATTGAATAAGAATGTATTGAATTTGAAGTCAGCAATTTTTTTAAGGTACTAAATTTTTATTTGTTTTATCCTTTTTTTGTCGAGGATTAAAATGGAGCCTTCTACTAAAAACGGCGCGGGGAATGGACAGAAACACAGTTGAAATCTGCAGTAAAAAGCTGCCAAATGTCACAGCGAAAAGCTGCTGAAACATATGGCATACCAAGGCGAACATTAAGAAATCACATAGAATCTGGTTCCATTGAGAAGATTACTGGTCGTGTTCCTATTCTTAATAAATCACGAGAAAAGGATTTATCCAAAAGGATCATTAGACTGTCTCAGATAGGAATGCCATTAACTCCGAAAATTGTTCGGAAGCAGGCTTATGAATTTTGTAAAGCGAATAATGTATCGAATGATTTTAGTGATAAAAAGAATATTGCTGGAAAAAAATGGCTCACAAATTTTGTGAAACGCAATCCAGAAATATCGCTTCGAAGGGCTCAATTGTTAAATCCCGCCAGAGCATAAAAACTCAACAAGCCAATAGTTTCAAAACATTTTGAAGCCCTAAAAAACATTTATGATGAGTTAAATATTTCCACCCACCCGGAACGCCTTTATAACATGGACGAAAAGGGATGTCGTCTAACACTACACCACCAACAGAAGGTTTTTGCAGCAAAAGGGACCAAGAGAGTGCACATTGTCAGTCAAGAACATGCAGAAAATGTCACAGTCGCTATGTGTATAAGTGCAACGGCCAACACTGTGCCACCTATGATTCTATTTAAGGGCAAAAGGTTGAGACCAGAATTTTTGACAATTTACCACCTGGTAGTTTAGTCAAAATGACTCCAAAAGGCAGTATGACGACCGAACTTTTTGTTGATTTCATACACCACTTAGGACAGAATAAATCTCCAGGAAAATGCCTACTAATTTTTGATGGGGCCTCCTCACATTTAGACGCAAGAATCGTTGATGCTGCTGATGCCCATGATATTGTACTCTATTGAGTAAATACCCTGCCTTCAAATACGACTCATGAGCTTCAACCGCTAGACAAATCGGTTAATAAGTCGTTCGAATATTTTTGGGACGAGGAGGTTTTGTTGTATGCATATCAGCATCCAGAACGTAAACTGACTAAAGCTCGTTTTACAAAAAAATTTACAAAAGTTTGGTCTAAGTGCATGACCAAGGACAATATAATCAGTGGGCTTAGAGCTACCGACCTTTTCCCGTACGATCCCAGCGCAATTCCTGAAGAAGCGTATACACCTTCAGTACTTACACTAATGCCCGATCCACAGGTGGCAAATTCCTCAAAAATGCATCATTCAGTTTCTAATTCATCACCTTCAAGAGATTCTATTCCCGGAAGTCCTGTTATGTACCCAAGGTGCGACAATCATTCGGATGAAAATTTTTCAAATCATGAAGAAGAGGACAGGAATTTATCACCATCAATTTTAATTCACGATGATGTGTCCCCTTCATGCAAATTACGTCGAATCTTATCCACAATCTCCATCTTTTGTCAAAAAATTAGTTGATTATAGCTCCTCTTTTGAAGATTTTAACATGGACAACTTGGAGAATCAAGATCCAATTCAAAAGCTACCTGTTTTGTAGAAATATAATAGAAGTACTGAGTTTTGTTCACCTGTTCGTTCCTACTACCTCTGGCTTCAATAAGTAGCCTTTAATACCGCGTTTAGGTTCAATTACGCCTGATTCATCTGAAAATGAGGATTTTGATGAAGGCCTTCGAAAAATGAAAAATTCTAGAAAGCGTTTTATTATTTATACTTCATCTTCTGAATCAGACGAAGAAAATTTAAATGCGGACCTCAGAAAAATTCCATTGCTCCCTGAGCCCAATAAAGTTCAACTTGATGATCCGGAAGATAATTTACCTTTATCAGAACTGAAAAAACATGCTGAGAAATCACCGTTTCACGAAGAAATCCCCACTCCTAACTTCGCTACCATTAAATACAAACCGAGAAGAGAAGCAATGAATTATATAGGCCAGAAAATAACTAAAGATTTGTTTGATACTGCTAAAGAAAAGACGGCGAAGAACACTAAAAGAGCAACCAAAAAAACTGAACCAAGCAAACGACCAAGTGACGCTGATACAACTAAAAATTTGCAACTTACAATAAACCAGAGACAGAAAGGAAAACCGAGTAACTCTAATAAAGGTAAAAAAGAACTAAACAAGAAAAAAGGTAATGAACTTAAAAAAGTACCCAGAAAAAGACGACTGAATGAAGACATTAATAAGAAGGTGACAAAAGCAAGTAAGAAGAAGGAATCTAAAACACTCGAAAAAGATGGTTGGTATTGTCATGGATGCAAGGTGGATAGACTTGATGATATGCGTCAATGCCAAAAATGCGAAAAATGGTATCATGAAGTCTGTGTGGGTTTAACCAAAGACGATGAAGAGCAATTCATATGTCCAGAGTGCAATTAAAGTTCTGATTAAGCTACTTGTATTAAGTAAATTCACTTTTGAGATACTTTTCAGTTTTTTTTTTAGGAGTGTACACACTCAATTAGAGACAGTAGCGTCTAATTTGTTATAAATAATTAAGTATATTTTGATTGATCTCAAAGTTAATTTTCAGTATTGAATAAATAGAATTAAAAAAAAAAATTAAGAAAAAAAAATGATTTATTTTTATTTTTGATGAGTTACTTTCAAAGTTGATCTCAAAGTTAAATTTTATTTTATTTAGTAGTTTTTTTTTTTATTATAGTTGATTTTCATTTTGATAGATTTAAGATTAAGCCCACATTTAAATTTTTGGTTGATTTTTTACCTTTTATGAATGTTAAGGACAGCGGCCTCGCAATGTGAAACTCGAGTGAATTTAAATCTGAACAATAAACGAGTGGTTTAAACAGTACATAAAATCATAACAGTGAATACTCAGTAACTATATGTATAGATTTATATGGCATCAGTGTGTAAAATCGTGTAAAAATGGTGTTTTATCGAGTACGGGTTATTTTGCTCATATATATTTAACGACAGCTAATTTTAACGTAGCTTCTTTACATTTAGGTAAATAAACATAGTATATAACGTGTAGTGTAAAGCTTAAGTTTTTATAATAGATGGTAAATAAATTATTAAGAAAATAGTGGTGAAAATTGTACAACATTTCGTGTACATTGAACTTACGATGTATATAACTTTTTTATGGAATATAGTCTAGTATATAAGGATTAATAAATATGGTCATGGTAATAAAGATTTTCACATAACGCGTTTTGCTTCACCTGGCTCATGAAAAATGGGGATAAATATGGAAAATAGCCATATAGAGAGGTAAAAATTAAATGGAAGATCGGCCCGAAAGAGGCGTATGGGCTCTCTATACGGCATTGCCATGAGCCAGGTAAGCAAAGCGAAAAAGTGAAAAAATGTTCTCCTCAATACAGTGTTTTATTATCGCCCCGGCTCTGCCCAAATCGGTGTAACCTTGCTATCTTCGAGTCTAATCTGAGCCGGCGGTTGAATCCCTGTGGAATAATACAGTCCCCTACAGTAGTGCGTGGTCCTTTGGCGAGCCGAATATCAAGATCGAAGAAATATTCGAAGTCCATATCAAGTTGAAAATAACGAAGACGGCACTTAGAAAATTTTCGTCAGCTGTTCTGAACATAGAAAAATTTCCGAAGACTTAAGATTGAAATTTTTACTGAAGACTGGACTTAGAAAATTTTCGTCAGATGTTCTGAACATAGAAAAATTTCTGAAGATTAAAGATAGAAAATTTTAATGAATATTGGACATAGAAGAAATTATCAAGCTAGAACATTGGAAATTTTATCAACGGAAATCAACGCCAGGGATTAGATTGGACTCGGAAGATCGGACTCGGGTATACAAGGATACACCGCTGCGAACGGAAGCAAGGATTCGCAGATTTTTACCGAAAAACCTCCCGAAGATTCTTGAAATTGGAAAATTAATTTTGAAGATTAACATTGGAAGATTAACTTAACATTTGAAGATTAACATTGGAAGATTAACGTAACATTTGAAGTTGGTTATGACAAGAAGTCAGAGTGGGGCCGAGGAGAACCAGCAACCACGTCGATTTCCGGATCCGCCACGATCGCCGTCCGCTGCCGCTACGAGCCAGCCGCCGCCGACCGAGGGAAGAGCGGATCTGCTTCAAACTATTTTGAAACCGAGACCAGGTACCAGCAAGGCGCTTGCACCCTCGGAAGTACAAACCCTAGCCAGAAAAAAGGCTATTTCAATTAGATCGCGTCGATCGACAGCAAGTGTCGTTGCGCGTATGCATTACGAGGCGGAGGAGAAACTCACCGCTCTTCGTAAGAAGGAACTGCAGATCGAAGCAGAACTTATAAAGAAGAAGCTCGCCGCTGACGTCGCCGCTGCAGAAGATGGTAGCAGCCCCGACGACGACGCGCCATCAGAACAGGTGGAGCAACGTGTTCAAGCCTGACTAAGCGAACAGGGTCCCGAACCCGAGGAGGCTAGACAAGAGCCGACATCTATGGAAGAAAGAGAGACGCCGAAGCTAGAAGACATGCCACCGAAGGGAGCCCAGAAGACGAGGTTCGAATGGCCGCAGCAACGCCGCCCACGCTCACCCACACCGCCCACGTCTAGGGCTAATGGGGTGGAACATCTTGCCGAAATATTGGACAAACTGCTGAACCAACGCCAGTCGCGCCACACTACGGAGTTGCCCATATTCTCGGGCGCTCCCACCGAATGGTTGCCATTCAAAGCAGCCATGAAAGACACCACTGCGTTCTACAAGCTCAAGCCGATGGAGAACTTAGCTCGTCTGAGAAGCTGCCTACGGGGAGAAGCGAGAGAAGCCGTGGCACGACTGCTGAGCGTCGCGACGCCGCCCGAACAAATTATGAAGACCTTGGAACAATGCTTCGGTCGACCCGAGGTTATGGTCAATCGCATGATGGAAGACCTGAAGAAGATACCGAGGCTCGGAGGTTCGGCGGCAGAACTCAACCAATTTAGGTACTCCAGACCCTGATGGCTGAGGCGGAGTACTCCGTGAACGCTCGACCGCTCGTGCACGTGTCGGTGGACCCCAACGATCCCGAGGCGATTACACCGAATCATTTCCTCTTCGAGTCGTCCACCGGACTGCCGTACGTCGGACCGTGTGTGCCAGCGGACAGAAGAGCATGGAAAGTCGCGCAAGCCCTTGCCGACGAGTTCTGGAGGCGCTGGGTGAAGGAGTACCTTCCCACGCTCACACCACGCTATGGGGCCCCGCTGAGCAGCAAAGCCCTTGTACCGGGGGACCTGGTTGTTGTGGTCGACCCGACGCTACCGCGTAATACGTGGCCGCGGGGGGTCGTGCGACCGAGTCTACCCCGGCCCGGACGGACAAGTGCGCTGTGCGGACGTGCGCACGCGCAGTGGCGTGTTTCGGAGGCCGACATCAAAGCTGGCGGTGCTGGAGGAGGCGCCGCAGTCGCAGTTGCGACCGCTGGCGGAGCAGACGACGCCGGGGACGGCGCCGGGCGCGGTACGAGCGTCGGAGCAGCTTACAGCGAGCACAGACAGCCCGCAGTCGCCGGAGCGAGCGCCGTCTGCCTGCGGCGGGCGCGAACGGCCTGCAGTCGCCTCCGCACCAGCCTACAGCGAGCACGGACGGCTCGCAGTCACCGGAGCAGTCCACGGCGGGACCGGCGAGCCCGCAGTCATCTGAGGAGGCTGAGGCTGCTAGATCCTGGCTACTGCGCCGGGGAGAGGATGTTAAGGACAGCGGCCTCGCAATGTGAAACTCGAGTGAATTTAAATCTGAACAATAAAAGTTTAAACAGTACAAAAAATCATAACAGTGAATACTCAGTGACTATATTATGTATAGATTTATATGGCATCAGTGTGTAAAATCGTGTAAAAATGGTGTTTTATCGAGTACGGGTTATTTTGCTCATATATATTTAACGACAGCTAATTTTAACGTAGCTTCTTTTCATTTAGGTAAATAAACATAGTATATAACGTGTAGTGTAAAGCTTAAGTTTTTATAATAGATGGTAAATAAATTATTAAGAAAATAGTGGTGAAAATTGTACATTTCGTGTACATTGAACTTAAGATGTATATAACTTTTTTATGGAATAAGATGTCTAGTATATAAGGTTTAATAAATATGGTCATGGTAATAAAGATTTTCACGTTATGCGAAAATCTTTATTACCATGACTTATTATATCTTTATTATTATATATTATTATAGTAATAGCAAAACGCGTTAGCGTTTTGCTTCACCTGGCTCATGAAAAATGGGGAAAAATATGGAAAATAGCCATATAGAGAGGTAAAAATGAAATGGAAGATCGGCCCGAAAGAGGCGTATGGGCGGGGCTCTCTATACGGCATTGCCATGAGCCAGGTAAGCAAAGCGAAAAAGTGAAAAAATGTTCTCCTCAATACAGTGTTTTATTATCGCCCCGGATCTGCCCAAATCGGTGTAACCTTGCTGTCTTCGAGTCTAATCTGAACCGGCGGTTGAATCCCTGTGGAATAATACAGTCCCCTACAATGAAGAATGTTATGAGAAGGATGTGTTTTTATTCTGATGTTTTATATTTAAAGTGTTTAAGTGTTCATAATGCATATATTTTCATTAATATTTTTCGGGCCATCTTCAGCGACCTTCCAGCGAGCTTCCCAAGATAGCCCAATACCAAGTTTCTAAAAAGTGCTTACGATATCGCGCGATATCGATTTAAAGTCGATATCGCGCCGAGTGTTCTACCAGTTGAGATATCCGGCCCTATGCCACTTTCTTTTTTCAATTTCATTTATAACTTATTGAGCCTGACCGTCCATCATACGGTAATACAACAACACAAACAATATCATACTTAAATTAAACCTTCTGATTAAGACAATTATCTCCTATTAATATAGGCATATAATATTTTAAGAAGCTCAGCGACTGCTACTTGTAAAAACTTGCATATTCCATATTCAGTAGAATGCGTCGAGACTTGTTGCCGCGCCGGCCGCCGCCGTCCCTGCCTTTTTGTATACCTACCTACCTGCCTATATAATGCTAAAAGGGC
Organism: Phengaris arion; assembly: GCA_963565745.1. Classification (NCBI taxonomy): domain Eukaryota; kingdom Metazoa; phylum Arthropoda; class Insecta; order Lepidoptera; family Lycaenidae; genus Phengaris; species Phengaris arion. Next base: position 8,753,090 of record OY751450.1, on the reverse strand, counting down.
GCATTTTTTTACATTTTGTATTAAAACTTGAATCTTTTTATTTATTATTTACAGGTAGGTAATTGATACGAAACAGGATCGAATCTAAAAAGAAGTGTCGTCAATGAAATAGGTAAAGATTTAAAATATTTTCAAATATTAAAGGAAAAATATGAAAAGAGTGTAAAATGTAAAAAATATGAAAAGTATGAGAAACCGTGCACTTTCGCTTCGCTTTCGCTTCAATGTCTGAAAGCAACTATGATGGCTTGCGGGCATCTTACAATATCTCATTACTTAAAGCAAAATCTGGAAAACCGCACACCATTGGTTTGGCAGTTAATTTTACCTGCTGTTGAAGAGGTTTTAAAAACTGTTCTGCACAAATCTTCATTTGACATACTCAAAAGAATTCCTTTCAGTAACAATACCGTACAAAGACGTATTGATGAAATGAGCTCTGATGTTGAAAGTTTCTTGTGTGATGATCTGCAAACAACTCATTTTTCTATTCAACTGGACGAGTCAACTTTACCTGGAAATGAAGCATTATTAATGGCATATGTTCGATTTATAGGCGAAGAAATACATGAAGAGCTACTTACTATTCACGAAAACTTTGAAGACGGACACTAAAGGTGAATCAATATTTAATGTCCTGAGTGATTTTATTAAAGAAAAATGATTCCACTTACAAACGTTATTTCGGTGGCAACAGATGGAGCTCCTGCCATGGTCAGGCGATATCGTGGGTTTATAGGTCATCTTAAAAGAATTATACCAGAGGTAACTGCAATTCACTGTGTTATCCACCGACAACATCTAGTAGCGAAAAATTTGAGTGATAGATTATACCAATCGCTTCAATTTGTGATTAATGCAGTTAACAAAATTAGAAGCAATGCATTGAATACGCGCTTATTTACACAATTGTGCGATGAAAATGATGAAAACTTCCAACGATTGCTGTTACATACCGAAGTACGCTGGTTGTCGAAAGGTGAATGTTTATCAAGATTTTATTCACTTTATGACTTGGTTTTAGAATTTCTGGAAAGTAAAGGTCCTGATTTAAAAAAAACCTAATCAATTTTAAAATCAGACATCGCGTATTAGACAGATTTGTTCAAAAAATTTAATGACCTCAACTTACAATTACAAAGGGACAGCCTTAATTTAATACAAAAAAAAAGAGTGTAATTTAAACTTTTATTGGTAAATTGAAATTTATGAAAGAAACTATTGGTCAGCGCAACTTTTCACAGTTTTCAAACTTATCGCAGGTAGAATGCCTTGATGAAGATATTTAGACTTAGACATACGTTCAAGATTTGATTGCCCTGCATGATTATTTTAAAATCAGATTTAAAGACATTCTGTCGATGGAAATACCACCATGGATCATAAATCCATTTGATGAAATGGAAGTGGAGAATATTACAAGAGGAGCTACTCGAGCTTAGCACTAATGAGGAGCTGAAAGTGACATTTAGAAGAGGGTATCAACAATTTTGGCTGCAGGCAGAAATACCTGAAAAATATCCCGGACTATGGGGAAAAGCTTCTGATAGCGTTTCCTATATCTTCCTTATCTCGTCGAAAAAAGTTTTAGTGCCGTTACAAACTTATTAACAAAAAAAGGAACAGATTGAATATCACAGAACGGGGAGATTTGCGGTTATTCCTTACAAAACTCAAGCCAAATATTGATAATTTGCTGTCAATCCATCAAGTACATCTATCTCATTAAAATTATATTTTTTTTGTAATTACCATTGTAGAAGTTACATTATGTTGTAAATAAGTGTTTAATTTTGACTATATTACAACTGTTAAGACAATAATAATTATTAGTGTAATAATTTATATATCTGAATATATAATATACTTATATATCTACCTACAACAAAAGGAAATATACTATATTTCTTTTTACCACTCCGTATGGGACGTTTTCTAAATAAAATTTGTGAGAATTGATTGGTCCTTGTGCTGAGTCACTGTAGATTTCAAAAAAGTAAAGTTGGATGGAGTCACTTTTTCGATTGGCCAAATTTGCTTTGTTGACATCCACTCACAACACAATGAATTAAAATTTAATTGAAAGTTTGTTTAGTCTACCTACTTTATTATCAAATAATTAACCATATCATGCAATCAATTCTAACCTTTTTTATCGAAAACTGTTAATTCGTCGTTGAAACTCAGACACAACGCAAGTTTCCATAGATAGATAGATCTAATCTTCACTTTTTTTTCGAGATTTAGAAATTGGTAGTAATGTAGATGCATGGGGTCCACCGGATCCAGCAAAATTTTGAAAGTAGTCTATGAAACAAAAGAGTCTGGGAACCACTGGTTTAAAATATAAGATGTGTACCTATAATATTAGGTCTTTACCTATGAAATTGCCGTTTTGTATGAAAATATTTAAACGAATTTTTTATTTGTATTAATCGAAGTAATCACCCATGCAATCAATGCATCTTTGCCAACGCAGTGGCAGTTTATTGATGCCCTTCTTCAAGAAATCAGCTGGATGGGGGCAACAAATTCTTCAAAGGCATTTTGTACTGCCTCTCGGGTATTGAATTTTTTTCCCGCCAAAAAGTTATCCAAATTCTGGAAAAAGTAGTAGTCTGTAGGCGCAAGGTCTGGTGAGTAGGGTGGATGACGGAGAGCTTCCAACCCCAGTTCTTGCAACTTGGAGACCGTCTGCTATGCTGTATGAGGTCGCGCGTTGTCGTGCAGGAGCAGCGGAAACGAGCGATTGACCAATGCTGGTTGGAGATGTGCCAGCTTTCCATCATTGTGTTCAGTTCAGTTCAGTTCTTCACAGTACATATCTGCAGTAATGCTCACCCCGTTTGATCACTTTTCTAGGGGTAGTTTTCGTTTAGGGCATTGTTTAGGTGCTGAACCAGAACCCAACCAACTTGCTGAGCGCTTGCGGTTATCAAACAGAATCCATTTTTCATCGCAGGTAACAATGCGGTTCAAAATTCCTTCATTTGTGTGTCTGTTGAGCAGTGCAAGGCACGTCTCGACGCGTACTTCGCGCTGGCGGTCATTAAGTTCGTGGGGCACCCATTTTTCAAGCTTTTTTACCTTGCCAATATTGTTTTGACGCTAACGTCGAAAGCTGCTGCTAATTCAGTCGTAGATTGTGTATCATCAGCTTCCACAATCGCTTTTAATTCGTCATTGTCGACCAAAGTCTTCGGACGACCGCGAGGTTCATTTTTCAGGTCGAAATTTCCAGAACGGAAGCGAGCAAACCAATAACAGGTGGTGCGTTGGTTTGTAGTGTTAGCTCCGTAAACGTCGTTGATGTTGCGTGCCGTTTGTGCCGCGTTGCTGCCACGACGGTACTCATTTTCCATAATTACTCGAATTTTTAACGTACGTATGACGAAAAAGATTGAAATGCGATGAAAATGTAACTCTAATCAATAAACAAATGACTACTTTTGGAAAAAGAATTCCATGTTTTTAAAATAAAATTAATTTGAAATTAGAATTCTTAGCCAAACAAAATTATTTTGATTTGAAATGGCCAGTACTGCAGAACGGCAATCTCATAGGTAAAGACCTATTATAAAAAAAACTTAAATATATGTATAATATACATTTACAAATATTAAATAAACTTTCCGTTGTCTGGTTCCCGTAACACAAGTTCTTCAAGTACTTATCACAGGGCCAGATTGACGTGGTATGAAGCGTCTTTAAACATCCTTATTATAGTTGGCCCCAAACGTATTGACCAGTTATTCAGCTGCACTAGGCTGATTATGTTGGGAGAATGCCGTATGTTCTGAAGCCCAGCTTTAAAGCTTAAAAGCTTTATTTGTGATCATAATCCTGTTTCGGTCCGCGCGCTGTCTCACTCACTCACGCGCGATAAACGCGTGTGCGAGTGCGATAGCACACGACATTTAAAACCTCCTGATTCGGGCACTATATTTAAAGTTACTTTGTTTAGAAAATACTGTCAGACCGGATCGTCCTGTCTCCAGTGTGTGCTAGTGCGTTCCCGCTCACTCCGCGTTTCGTGCCGTCCCGCTCTATCCGCGTCGTAGTGACTCGCTCACTCCGCGGTAGTGCCGTCCCGCTCTTAACGTGTCGAGTGTCACGCGCACTCCACGCTCGTGCCGACCCCGCCCTCTAGTGCAATTTTAGTGAAACTCTAATAGCGATCGTCAATTTACACCCTACTTCGTTAGAATAGGGTGTACATTGACGCCTTACTGGGAGTTGAACTGCTCTCGACCTCCCGTTGAGATTTACTCATCGTTGGGGTCACGAGGAGTCAGCCCCCTAAGTGTGTGTGCCGTGATAGTATGTACACTTAGCTCGTGACTACTTATCTACCGTTATGTGACTATGTGAGTACTATTTTAACTAGTTATTAGACCACAAATACTTCTTTATGTGTTCAGTGTTATATGTGAATATGTAAGTGACTATTTTAACTGTGTTGTGTCCTATAAACGATGTCTGACAAAGACTCGTGCCCCTCCGGCCGCGACCGTCGCAGCCGGAACCGAGACCACTCGGGATCGTCGCGTAGCACCACCTCCTCTAGGTCTAGCTCGCGTTCGACCTCGGACCGTGCGCCTCAATTCCTTTCCGCTGAATCCAGCTTGAGCGGAACGGACACCGCTCGCCCCGGACCATCTTCGGCATTCTCGCGGGGCGGTACTAATACCCCCCCGCCCCAATGCCTTCCGACGGCGGCCCGCAGCGAGTCAGGGCCCCAGCACCGCCCAGCCGAACAGGGTTCGGCCTCTCCGCCGCGCCCCGCGCGCCGCCCCACGGAGGTGTGTGCACCTAGCCACCCTCCGGCTCCAAAAGTACCCCAAGACCCCGCGCAGGCCCGCCAGCCGCGCGGACCGCCAGCCGTGCCTCTTTCGCCGGCATCGCCCCCAAGCGAGGATCGTTTCCCGGCGCCGCAAGTTTTGCCGCCGGCCCACTTGTCGTGTGACATGCCCCCGCCCGCTGTACCGCCTGCCGCTTCCCCTGTGCAGGCCACCAAGCGCACCCGTCCGGCAGTAGCGTCTGCTGTTTCACCTCCGGCGAAGCGCATAGACCATAGATAGATAGAGAGGTGACCTATGCTGAGGTAAGTGCCGCCGCCCCTTCTACTGCTGCCCCCCAGTCCTCGGCTCCTACACAGACGCCGATGGACACGGTAAGCACCCCACTAGATGCTTCTGCAGCACCGGCGTGCGCTTCTCCGCCGCCGCCGCCTACCCCACGATACCCGCCCTTGGTCGTCGAAAAACTAGACGACTGGGTGAGGCATTTCCGTCGCCTCCGCGAAATTCTGGGGTACGCCCCACATGCCAAACCATACGGGAATGGGGTCCGTTTCTCTCCCCACAGCGAGGGGGAATACAGGGCCCTACAGAGATACCTCACTGAACTAGAGAAGACCAAGAACATCAGCTGGTTCTCGTACTCATTACCCCAAGAACGAGCTATCAAGGTAGGTATCAGAGGCCTACCCAATAGCACCAGACCTGACGACATCACCGCTGGACTTGCCGAGCTTGGGTACGTAGCGGAGTACGTGTCGAAAGTGTCGGCGAGGCCGGAAAATCCCGGCTGTATCTTTTTTGCCCTCATCACCAGGGCCCCGGATGTCGTACCCGGCATATACAAGATAAACGAAATCTTAAATATGCCGGGCATTAAAATAGAAGCCTGGAGGGGCAGGAAGAGCCCCGCTCAATGCCACCGCTGTCACTCGAGCCAAAACTGCCACCGCAGGTTGGCATGTGTTCGATGTGCCGGAGAGCACCGCGCGCAGGATTGCCCCCGCCCTGTTTCTGAGGAGCCCACTTGCGTTAATTGCAAGGGGGCCCATCCTGCGAACAGCCGGCACTGCCCCGTGTACCGCAAAGAGGCGCGGTATAAGCACGCAGGTACAGTGGCCCGCACTGGACCCTCCCGCACTAGACGTGACCCCCCCATCCCGGAGCAAGAGGTCCCGCCGCCCCCTCCTACTGCCACCTCTCTCATGGCCGAGGCAAACGACCCCACTCCGCGGATCGCCCCTGCCCCTGCCTCTCAAACTGCCCCCCCCACACAGCCTCCCAAGAGCAAGAGGAAAAGGAAGCCGCGGCAAAGGAGGAAAGCGGCCACAACATCTGCCGCTGCCACCGCCACCGACGCCACCGACTCCGAACTTGAGCCGCTCGCGCTCCCCTTACCGCCAGAAACTAGCCTGGTGGCGCCGCCAATGCCCCAGCGCGTCCCACGCCCCCCGCGCACCCCTCGCGCATCTAGCGTCCCACAGACGGCCACCATTACTACCGAAGTAGTCGAGGTGGCTACGGCGTCCTCAAACCCTGCGGCTGTCACTGCCCAGCCCTCTACTGGCGCGCCGCGCACCCAACGCCGCGCCCGCAGAGAGGCCCCTACCTCCACTGCCGAGCTCCTCCACTCTCTGATCTCCCTGGCCATGAGTATCTACACAAAAATTCAAGCCGGGGAGGACATTTTTACCACTCTCTTACAGGCCCTCCCTGAAGGAGCCGCTTTAGTGACCCAATTGATTTCCAAATGGCTGCCCAACCCTCGAGACTAAACATAGTCCATTGGAATGCCCGGGGGGTCCGAGGCAAGGCAACACTACTTCGTTACCTTCTCCAAACACACGAAATAGATGTTGCCTTACTCAGCGAGACCCACTTGTCTCCCCAGGACCGCTTGTCCATCCCGGGCTTTCATACCTACCGTCAGGATTACCTGGGAGGTAGAACTGCAAGTCGAGGTCTCGCCGTCCTTGTTGGCAGGCGACTCCTCCACCAACTCCTCCCCGCTCCTTCGGTGACCTCGCTCTACACCCTCGGTGTAGAGTTGATGCTCGGCTCGCACCGGACGCGCATCTACGCGTGTTACAAACACCCGGATTCGCGTTTAGGTATCTCCGACATCCACGGGCTCCTATCAGAGGATCCCACTGTGATTGCCGGAGATCTAAACTGCAAGCACCCGGGTTGGGGCTCTCGCACGCCAAACGCGGACGGAAACCGTCTGTTCGCGGATTCCGAGCGCGTCGGATATTCCGTAGTGGGCACTTATGCCCCACTTATGCCCGATTGTCCGACCTACACCCCTGACGTCCTGGACATCGCGATCACCCATCGCCTCCCTGGTGTCTTTCAGCAAGAGGTTCTGGACGAGGCGCTCGACTCGGACCACCTCCCAGTGCTGGCCACTATTAGAGCTGCCTCCTCTAGCATCCCCCCACCACCCCCCCGCCCGGTCTATGACTGGGAGGTGTTCGCCCTGCAGTTGCACGGTTCCACGCCCAACTTTCCGGTGGTCTCTGTGGACGATGTAGAGTGCATGACACAGCAGATCACCGCCGCTATCACTTCTGCGATGGAGGCCGCCACTCAGCAGCCTCCCAGCTTCCAACCTAGGAGACGCCCACTGCCACGCCATATAGCCGAGCTGATTTCCAAAAAGAAGAAGCTACGGTGGCGCTAGCAGCTAAACAGATGTCCTTGGCTCAAAAACGAGCTGAACCGCCTCACCGCAGAGGTGAAGCAGGCACTGCAGGACCACAACGCGGCCTTGTGGACGCGGCGCATCACGGACGCAGGCGAGGACTGGACCTCCCTGCACCGTACCTGCCACAGTCTCACCGGTGCAACCGTTCCCATCAGACCCCTGATCCACCCAGATGGCAATCCAAGGTACAGAGCCGAGGACCGTGCCGCCCCGCAGCAAGGCCCGCAAGGCCCCCGGTGCTGACGGGATTACCAACGCAGCCTTGTGCCACCTACCTTTTAGGACAGTGGCTGCCCTTACTCGCCTTTTCAACGGCATTGTGAGGACAAGTCACTTCCCTAACACCTGGAAGATGGGGCTCATCATCACCATCCCCAAGCCACATAAAAACTTGAGACGGGCGGAGGGCTATCTATATACCCTATAACCCTTCTCTCCACCTTATCTAAATCCTTCGAAATCCTGCTCCTCAAACACCTTTCTCCCATTCTCCCTCCTCGGCGGGAACAGTTCGGGTTCCGCTCCCAATTGAGCACAACCCTGCAGCTGGTCCGCGTGGTGCACCTCCTCACAGATGCTACCAACAGGAAAGCCTCTGGAGTGGCCGTCTTTTTGGACATGGAGAAGGCCTTTGACAGCGTGTGGCACGAAGGCCTAATCCACAAATTCCTGCAGGCAAATGTCCCCAGCCACATGGTAAGACTCCTCTCTTCATACCTCTCGGGCCGGACCTTCAGGGTCAAGGTCGACGGGGTCCTCTCGGAGGAACGCCCCATCACCGCAGGCATCCCGCAGGGTGGTGTGTTGTCGCCCAGCCTCTACAACTTTTACGCCAGCGATGTGCCCACTGACGCTGCCACTACCGCGGCTTTGTATGCTGACGACACCGCCTTTATCTGCACTTCCCAAAATTTAGCTCACGCATCCGCGAAGCTCCAGAGGACCCTCGACCTTCTTCCGGCATGGCTGAACAAATGGCGACTCTCCGTAAATCCCGGTAAGTCCCAGGCGCTCGCCGTTACCCGCAAGAGGGGATACCCGCCCGCCCTGAAGATAGGAGAGAGGGAGATTCCATGGGGTAAGACTGCCAAATACCTCGGCGTTATAATAGATCGGCGGCTGACTATGCACCCCCAGTGCGAAGCCGCGGTTGCTAGCGCCAGAGCCACAGCAGCCAAACTGTCGCCGGTCTACTCAGCTCCCCAGGTCCCGCTCAACATGAGGTTGGCCCTGTTTAAAACTTACAACCGCTCACGCCTCACGTACGCGGCTCCTGCGTGGCACCACCTGCTCGCTGCGTCCTTTCAAAAAAAGATGCAGCATATGCAGAATCGAGTGCTGCGCCACATCGTTGGAGCACCGCGGTACTTGAGGACCTCCACAATAAACAGAGACCTCCAAATAACGAGCGTGGAAGCTTTCTGTTCCAGGCTCACCACTACCCTGTTCCAGCGAGCTGATGCCTCAGACCTGGTTGAGCTTGCCAACTTGGCCCCCGACCACCGCTGGATCGCTTTCCCCCGCACCCTATCCCCGCGCCGGTAAATTAAATAGCGCGTATTTCTAGTACTCGCCCGGCGCTCGACGAGTGGCAGCCCTAGTGCCACTCTTGTAGACACCGTGGCGTTGTCTTTCCCCCCCGACACCAAAAGTCTGGGGTTCGGTATAAACTTTCCCCCTCCTTTTCCCAGGTTGGTTTGTGTCCGCAGTCCGACAAAATGCGGAGTGTGTGGGAGCGGCACCATACGCGTTTCCTTGGTCTCCGGACCGGGACCCCACGCTTCGCCGGAGTCGACTGCTGGTCTTGGCCGCCCTCGGCCGTCGCCTTTTAACATCCTAGCACCTTGGGTTTACCCCGCGTTCTGTCGCGGGGGGTCTTCCCTCAAAACGGACGTCTTGCGCCCAGTACTCGTACTGGGCGCGTCCTCTTTAAAAAAAAATCAAAAATAGTAGACCACATGTAGAGGGGCATAGCCCCTGGTCATGTTTACCGCTGTAAGGCCCTTTTCAGGGGCCCGGCGGGAGAAGACGCCTTCTTCTCAAACAAAAATACTGTCAAGGTTCTCCCTCACCGGGAGCATTCGCGTTTAATGTAACGTTACTTATTTGAGCTTTACATCAGTGTAGGAGTAAAACCGAGCATTACAATGCGAACATGGTAATGATACAAATATCTTGATACAACTTGTAACATCAATGGATCCCCCGTCTGCTCGGCCACGCTAATGTTACATTATACGCGAATGCTTGTCAGTCAGAGAGGTAATATTGTAATGTAATGCTCAAATTCGAATCTATAATGTTACATTACACGTGAATGCTCCCGGTGAGGGAGTACCTTAAATCATCCAATCATAGGTAAAAATGCTTGAGTTAATAAAAAAACATTTCAATAAATGAAACTATTTTTTTTTATGTTTTATCAACGCACAGCATTATGGTATAACACTATTCTGCTTGTTACTCCGCCTGGAGTACGGCATTTTGGGCATCCTCTGTCTGTTCTGGTTCACCACGACTGAGATATCCGATGTGAGTAGCTGGTTCAGTCTGAAACAAATTAATCATTATCAGTTTCCATATCCCTGGAAGTCACAAAACGACGCGAGATTGCCTAAAGCGCGCTGGCGACAAAGCTATCTCGAGCCAAATAAATATATCGACGCGAGACAACTTTCTCGACGGCGCGGCGGCTCAACTCTCAATTTGATTAATTTTTAGATTCAAAATAAAATTTTATTTAATTAACAGAATCTGGCCATGTGAAATCCAAAAGCTCATAATATTGTAAACGCGAAAGTTTGTATGTATGGATGTTTGTTACTCTTTCATGCGATTACTGCTAAATGGATTTTGATGAAATTTGGTATGGCAAGCTGTAGCTTTGACTCGTTATTAACACGTAGGCTACTTTTTATTGCAGCAAAATGTACGGTTCCCACTCCATTGATGTTACAAGTTGTAACAAGATATTTGTATCATTACCATGTTCGCATTGTAATGCTCGGTTATACTCCTACACTGATGTAATGCTCAAATAAGTAACGTTACATTAAACCCGAATGCTCCCGGTGAGGGAGAACCTTGACAGTATTTTCTAAACAAAGTAACTTTAAATATAGTGCCCGAATCAGGAGGTTTAAAATGTCGTGTGCTATCGCACTCGCACACGCGTTTATCGCGCGTGAGTGTGTGAGACAGCGCGCGGACCAAAACAGGATCACAAATAAAGCTTTTAAGCTTTAAAGCTGGGCTTCAGAACATACGGCATTCTCCCAACATAATCAGCCTAGTGCAGCTGAATAACTGGTCAATACGTTTGGGGCCAACTATAATAATGATGTTTATGGACGCTTCACACCACGTCAATCTGGCCCTGTGATAAGTACTTGAAGAACTTGTGTTACGGGAACCAGACAACGGGAAGTTTGTTTAATATTTGTAAATGTATATTATACATACATATATTTAAGTTTTTTTTATAATAGGTCTTTACCTATGAAATTGCCGTTCTGCAGTACTGGCCATTTCAAATCAAAATAATTTTTGTTTGGCTAAGAATTCTAATTTCAAATTAATTTTATTTTAAAAACATGGAATTCTTTTTCCAAAAGTAGTCATTTGTTTATTGATTAGAGTTACATTTTCATCGCATTTCAATCTTTTTCGTCATACGGACGTTAAAAATTCGAGTAATTATGGAATATGAGTACCGTCGTGGCAGCAACGCGGCACAAACGGCACGCAACATCAACGACGTTTACGGAGCTAACACTACAAACCAACGCACCACCTGTTATTGGTTTGCTCGCTTCCGTTCTGGAAATTTCGACCTGAAAAATGAACCTCGCGGTCGTCCGAAGACTTTGGTCGACAATGACGAATTAAAAGCGATTGTGGAAGCTGATGATACACAATCTACGGCTGAATTAGCAGCAGCTTTCGACGTTAGCGTCAAAACAATATTGGTCCATTTGCGTCAAATTGGCAAGGTAAAAAAGCTTGAAAAATGGGTGCCCCACGAACTCAATGACCGCCAGCGCGAAGTACGCGTCGAGACGTGCCTTGCACTGCTCAACAGACACACAAATGAAGGAATTTTGAACCGCATTGTTACCTGCGATGAAAAATGGATTCTGTTTGATAACCGCAAGCGCTCAGCAAGTTGGTTGGGTTCTGGTTCAGCACCTAAACAATGCCCTAAACGAAAACTACGCCTAGAAGAGTGATCAAACGGGATGAGCATTACTGCAGATATGTACTGTGAAGAACACAATGATGGAGAAGCTGGCACATCTCCAACCAGCATTGGTCAATCGCTCGTTTCCGCTGCTCCTGCACGAAAACGCGCGACCTCATACAGCATAGCAGACGGTCTCCAAGTTGAAAGAACTGGGGTTGGAAGCTCTCCGTCATCCGCCCTACTCACCAGACCATGCGCCTACAGATTACTTCTTTTTCTAGAATTTGGATAACTTCTTGGCGGGAAAAAAATTCAATACCCGAGAGGCAGTACAAAATGCCTTTGAAGAATTTGTTGCCCCCCGTCCAGCTGATTTCTTGAAGAAGGGCATCAATAAACTGCCACTGGCACTTGGCAAAGATGCATTGATTGCATGGGTGATTACTTCGATTAATACAAATAAAAAATTCGTTTAAATTTTTTCATACAAAACGGCAATTTCATAGGTAAAGACCTAATATTATAGGTACACATCTTATATTTTAAACCAGTGGTTCCCAGACTCTTTTGTTTCATAGACCACTTTCAAAATTTTGCTGGATCCGGTGGACCCCATGCATCTACATTAATACCAATTTCTAAATCTCGAAAAAAAAGTGAAGATTAGATCTATCTATCTATGGAAACTTGCGTTGTGGCTGGGTTTCAACGACGAATTAACAGATTTCGAAAAAAAAGGTTAGAATTGATTGCATGATAGGGTTAATTATTTGATGATAAAGTAGGTAGACTAAACAAATTTTCAATTAAATTTTAATTCATTGTGTTGTGAGTGGATGTCAACAAAGCAAAGTTGGCCAATCGAAAAAGTGACTCCATCCAACTTACTTAACAACAACTTACTTTTTTGAAATCTACAGTGACTCAGCACAAGGACCAATCAATTCTCACAAATTTTATTTAGAAAACGTCCCATACGGAGTGGTAAAAAAAAATATAGTAAATTTCCTTGTGTTGTAGGTAGGTATATATATTATATATTCAGATATATAAATTATTACACTAATAATTATTGTCTTAACAGTCGTAATATAGTCAAAATTAAACACTTATTTACAACGTAATGTAACTTCTACAATGGTAATTACAAATAAAATATAATTTTAATGAGATAGATGTACTTGATGGATTGACAGCAAATTATCAATATTTGGCTTGAGTTTTGTAAGCAATAACCGCAAATCTCCCCGTTCTGTGATATTCAATCTGGTCAAATATATATATATATATACATATATATATATATATATATATATATATATATATATATATATATAATATATTCAAAATTAACTTGGAACTCGGTTTTAATTTTTTGTTTAAAAAAAAAACTTTTTTTATTTAATATAATTTATTATCTATATAATTATGAACACATCAGTGGCGAAGGGTCTAAAGAACTACATTCTTATCGGCTTCCCTTTCAGATTACCTCATGAAGATCTCTAGCCAAAACTAGTATATGGAAAACACGAATATTGGAATCACAGATCTCTTTAAGCCCCGATATTTTCGGATTTATGGTGAGAGATCATAGGAACCATAATATCTCGTTGGAAATAAAGATGAAATTCAAACTTGTTTTTAATAGCCGGCTGGCCAACTAAAGAACAATATTATTTATATGATTTTTCCGATGACAGTTCGAAGTAATTGTGGGTTATTATTCTGTGACATTTACCCGCTATTTTGTAGCATTTACCAATGAGGAGCCGTTATTAGATAATATCACGTGCATCATTAGACGAATGAATTTTTAAAATTAGCTCGGCGGTACCTCCGCCGGCGCGTCCTTGGATGTAAAATCATGTTATTACATTACGTTAATAATAATTATTGTTCAACTATTATTTTTGAAATTATATTGAGCAGTGAGAAGTGATAAATATAATTCGTCTTAAAGTTTAAACTAATACGTGTTTATGTACTTATATATGAATATTGATTATGAGACTACTTAGTACTTGTGTTGTATTTATTGTTGGTGATAAATCGTTTGAATAAATTTATTCAAACGATCACCACCATCTTCACACGAAACACCAACATATTATTATCATGACATAGGTACAAACTACTCATCAGTTTTGTGCACTGATATCAATGTCTTTGAAATCTTTCCATTGCCAAAATTAAATTTGTGATCATCATCATCACTATAGTTATATTCCGCGCTGAGTGGCCGTACAGTTGGCAGCGATGACACTGCCCCGGCATTCCCCTTTTGTAGGGGGGTTCGATGGATAAGCCTGTGATGTGGCATACATCTTTGATATTAAAAATGGTTTTCCCCTCCGGAGTGGGGGGAAGCACGACAAGTACCATGTTGGACTGGTATTTCTTTGCTGGGTAGTACATCCTGTATACCTCTTTGGCGGGGATCCCCTATCTACAGAGGTCCTCGAGGACGGAATCCGTGGAGAGCTCTTTATCTACACCCTTGATGACGACTCGCAGAGTGCGTTCGTCATCCTGGGCATATGTGTGGTACCCGATCTGCTTTTCTCTGAGAAAAGCAGTCAGTTTCCTATGGTTGTTTGGGTTTGGGACCTGCATCAAGATACCGTTTGGGGTGTTACGGGCTGACGAGTAGCTGATACTCTGCTCATTTATGGCCGCACTTATGAGGTTCCACTTTGCCTTCTCCTGTACTATAACAGGAGGCGGCAATTTGGGGGCCTTGGGGCTGTTCGGGGCCGCGGCTGTTGTGCCGTCAGTCTGCATGGGTTCCGCATGGTGGGGTGGGGATACCGGTTTAAATCCCTTATAAATTAATCCCTTTCCGCTTTTCGCGGATTTTGCCGGTGGCATCGGCGAGGAGCAGGCCGCAGAGGAAGCGCCATCCGAGCGTTTCCTCTTCTTGGTCTTCCTACCTTTTACGGTTTGAAAACCGTCCTCCCCCTCGGAGGCCTCCTGCTCGGAGCAGGACATCTCCGACTGGGATGTATTTCCGTTGTCATCGCTCTCTGGCGATGACGTTGTAGTCGCCGTCGTCGCCGGCGACGACGGTGACTCTTCGGACGTAGCTGCCGGAGAAGCCGGCGAGCTAGTGGGGATAGAATGCTCTTTGACGAATGCTTCTTCCTTTAACGCTCCTGGGAATTTTTGATCCAAAAAGGACAGGAATAGCTTTACCGTGGAGTCCTTCATGGTAAGGCAGTTTACCCTGACGCTCTTGGGGGGCTGCTCTCAATTTGAAATTTTTAATTTGAAGATTCAACCCCTCTCGGCATCTGAGGGGAGAAGGTGTGTGCGTGGAGGAGTCCACTGGTGTGTAACCTAATCGTACAATTACACTTTACTTACTTTCCTTTGTTCCTCGGACGCAGGAACACACCGACACTACACTATCGCTATGCGAAGCGATCGCGACGGTGGAAAAGTGTTAAAACGGTCGCGTCTAAAAATAACGGTCGCGGCGAAAATTAACGGTCGCGGCGGGAAACCTAACGGTCGTGACGGTACGCGCGAAAATCCCGACGTCACGTCGCTGCTTGAAGCCCCGAGAAGAAGGCACTGGCACTGTGTATATTATAAACACTTTACTCATAAATATTAACCAACACTTAATATATATATAATCTGAACTGAGAATAACTTTCGCAGTCAAGCGTTACCACTTCTTACTACCACCCGAATCGGAATCCGAGAGCAGAAATGTTCGACTCAATGATTTGAAATTCAATTCAATTTACAAGTAAAACACCGTCATAAATAGTAATTAAACATGTAGTTTTAAGCAAATTACGGACGAATGTTAACTACCATGTATTATAATGATAAGGTTTCCATTTTTTGTGCCTATCCTAGGCGATTTTGCATATGATTACTCTTTCCTACTAATACACTACTAACAACAAAATTTCTACTAAGGAAAAAAATTCTAATAAAACTCTAAAATACTTATTTAGTAGTAAAACTTTGTTAAATAACTAAGTTGGCTACATTAATGAACAAACGTGAAAGTGCATAACATGAAAAGATGGACTGAACGGACCATGTGTGACAAATCACTTCAGTTCTCGCCAGCTCCGATAGAAGTAATAGTGCTCTGTGCTCGCCAGAGCCGCGGCCGTGCGGGCGTGTATCGTGTACAAGCGTAGTGAGTTTACAATTAATAAACACGACCGTAGCTCCAGAAACCAGAACGAACTGATGCGATTTTCCGTGTGTGTGCTCAAATCCGTTCAGACGTCAGTTCTAACTGAAACGATTGGCCTCTCATCTGTGGGAGCCTTTACTGAAACTTCCTAGGGAGTTTTGGAGGAAGCACAAAATGAACGCTTTTGTAGTTGTACTTCTTGCGCACACTTGTGCACGTCAACGAATATCAAATGGTTAATATTCTACCAATATTACACATTAAGAACCGAATTAACACAAATTTTGGAGGAAATACAACTCCGTCTTTTTTAAACAACTTCCAAAAAACTGATGTACTTTTTTGTTTTTTTTTTTATTATGGTGGTATAGTGTTAACAGGGCCGTCTTTACCACTGGGCACAATGGGCACGTGCCCAGGGCCCCGCGATTGTTGGGGCCCCTAGCCCAAACTCATTGCTACTCTACGCTCGCTTAAAAATCAGGCTTACCGATTGCACAATGTTTTATAATTTTAATAAAGAAAAATTGCTTATATAAAAATGTTGTTTTAAAGAAAATCATCTGTGAATATTTTTTATTTTGTGATTAACGTGGAAAAGGGGCCATCCACACGGTCCAATCTAGCAAATACAGAACATAAACACCCATACAACTGGCAGTCATTAGTTACCTTTAACCATTAGTAAGTACCTCAATGTCTTTTGGAAATCGTCGTTTATAATAACATCGTCTGTCATTTTTATATGTAGAAAAACGAAGACGCCGCTATTAGCAATATTAATAATATTATATATCAATATTATCAAAACGGCTGGAGCGAGCGTTGCCGTTTTAATTTGTCAGGCGCGGTAATTAAAGGATCGGACAGCCCCACCTCTCTACGTCATCATCAACGTCATCGAGGATGCTCGGGAAGGGGCTCTAAGCATCGAATCAGGAAGCCCGACTTTCATTCGTCCGACCAACGCCCTTAGCCTGGCATCGTTTCTTTGTAACGTTTTTAAAACCTCAATATCGATCCCTTGCAATAACTGTACAGAATAAAAAAATATTTTGTACGAAGTTGTTTATTTGAAAACAATTTCCAAGTCTTTCTTGTATCCAACAGCAACATTGTTTTACTGTAATTGGTCCTTTAAAATTTTCTTAAAACTTTTAAGAAATACGTGTCACGTGTCATAAGTTTCCGGGGTGTAGCGCTTACTCTTATAGCGCTAACTCGTAAAATACATGCCTGTAGAAAATATAATGACTGAAAGCTTGCTGGAAAGTGAGGCGATATATTAAATGGCCAGTTGAGAAAAGTTTAATCCGTCCATATTATAAGTTAAACAAGAGTTACAGTGGAATTGGGTCAGACTCAGCCATGCCAGTAATTACTCAAACCACAAGGGGCTGCTCACTAAACACATTACTGGACCTGATTACACGACAGTATTGCAGCAAAAATGTTATTGTCAGGGCAAGGTGGTTAATAGAGCAAGCCAAGAGAAACTTACTGACGGATTGGATGAGGAATGGGTAAATAACGTCATACAAAAAGTATGAATGTACCTCTTGAAGACTTGACCCGGAAAGAAAAATTAAGTGTGCTTCACTTGCCCCAACTACATTATTAGCTCGGTTTTTTAGCGCGTTAAGGCTAGGAATATATGATCCGGAATCCGGCGGGCCCAGAAAAATGCAGAGTACTGAAAATGGCACTCTGCGCTAATACAATAGAGTTGAAAATAGAATTGTCGATTGTCGAGCATGTGACATTGACATTTGATTCGACACTTGTGTGTGTTTGATTTTCATCTCTGTTACATTAGCGCCGAGTTCTATTTTCAGAGCTCTGAATTTTCCCCGGCCTTACAGATTCCGGACAATATAATCCCGAAGACAAGAAGAAGACTACGATATTTTATCTTAAAATGCCTGGGTATATTTCATATTACAGTACGTAATATGAAAATATTATGTAACATCTTAGTCGTCTGTGGACTGTGATAGACGATAGTTCATACAAGCTGTATAGAAAGCGATATTTTATCTCAACATAAAATATCATAGTAACTGCGCCGTCTGTGGTACCC
Source organism: Phengaris arion (assembly GCA_963565745.1). Taxonomy (NCBI): domain Eukaryota; kingdom Metazoa; phylum Arthropoda; class Insecta; order Lepidoptera; family Lycaenidae; genus Phengaris; species Phengaris arion. Next base: position 8,735,159 of record OY751450.1, on the reverse strand, counting down.
CTTACCGAGAACTTTTGGCGGTTTTAACTGCAACATACTTGCCGTCCTTTGTTTTTTCCCATTTTTATTATTTTAATACAATAGTGTTATATTTTCCTAGCCTTTAGGAACCTGTAGTGATACCGCATCCTCACAGAAAACCCCAAATACCGTGGAATAATATTTGTATTTCTCAGAGTGAGAGAGAACTGAGAATATCTCTGGTATTGGGGAGTTCAAGAGTGGAGTTAATATTTACCATCGGGCGATCCTCTGCTCGTTTTGGGGAATAAAATTTTACTCTTTGGACATTTATTTAATTGCGCCTAAATGCTCTAAGTAAGGGATTTCCTGTGATATCTTGGAACATAAATAAAATGCGCGTTACATAAGATTACCGGGGTCTTTTGCTAGATTATGTGATAAAAATAATTTGACGTTCTTATGGGGCTTTCGCGTCAGCCCAACGTTCTCATCTTACTTGTAATTTAAAAATGAAATGTTGATAAAAATATTTTTGGTGGAAATTGGCACCATTTGCACACGAAAACAAAGATTTCTGTTAAGAGTATTTGAACGTAGTCTACTATAGATTATGTTTATAAGGTATAAATGTCACTTGCCACGGTTCCCGCTCTAACATGTCATTGTTATGAGGGTGGTTGTTGTTGTTATGTGGTTTTTTCTTCTTTCTCTATACACGTACTGTAATGAATTTAGCGCGAATAAAAACGCAATCAATATTAGAATTTTTATTGATTCTTAACCTAAATATTCATCATTTTTTTTATTATTTTTTTTTTTTATTAATTTAATTCAATTCATCAAACTAAATATAGGCTACGACGTACATTTAATAGAATAAATCTTCATACGAGAAAAAGTCAATTTTATTACTTTTCTACTAACACATTTTAAGAAAGTTTAAATAAGCGTTTGAATGTTCGAATGTATACGTGCCAAGCTCCCAGTAGGTATTGTATATTATTTGGTATATCGTGTGAAGATGGACCATCATTTGGTGGTGTATCGTGTGACACCAACACCAGATGATGATGACTACTGTATTCTATATAATGCCATATGCTTGCAGTTCTTTAAACAACGCCGAAATCCCCTAACATGTATCTTTATAGATACATGTTTGGGGATTTCGGAAAGAACTTAGGAGATCTGTTCAGTACTTCTGGATCTAGGATATAACCCAAAATTTTACTTTTTAGTAGCATATGCTCGAGTTACTTGAAAAAAGTCAAACCCCTATAGATGTCTCTATAAATTTTGAGAAGTTCCGTCGATTCCTCATGGATGTCATCATCAGACTTTCACACTTGGGTGGCTAAAGAACCAATTTCGAATTTATTATACCCTTTACAACAACAAAATATTTTTTTAAATAGGTCAAACAAAACAACATCCGAAAACAAAATCCGAAGTTGGTCCCGCTGTCACCAAAGTGGTGACCTGATGATGGGATCCATGCGGGATCGAGGGAACTCCTCGAAATTTATATGGACACATATAGTGATTTCAAGTAACCCAAGCATATGCTACCACAAAGTAAGATTTTGCACCAAGGTATTACCTGAATCCAAAAGTACTGAACAGAACTCCTGACTCCTTATAGATACATGTTTGGGGATTTCGCCGTTGTTTGAAGAACTGCAAGCATATTATGCTCTATGTCAATAACAGTAATCATCATCATCACCACCATCATTACACCATACATCATCACATTATGATGATATAATAGATACTTACTTACTTTTCATAATATTTTACACCGACACGGATATCTTTGAACATTGCTATGCCGTTTGTGGACCTATTTGCAAAATACTTTTGTTTTTGTAAAGGTTATATTTTGGAATTGGTCCCTTAGTCACCAAAGTGGAGACCTAATGATGACATCTAATAGGGATTTGACTTTTGTGAAGTAAATCAAGCATTTGCTACAAAAAAGTAAAATGTTGTGCCAAGGGTATACCCTGGATCTAAAAGCACTGAACAGTACTCCTCAGTCTTTAAAGATACACGTTTGGAAATTTCAGCATTGTTTAAAGATTTCTTTAAACAATGCTGAAATTTCCAAACGTGCAGTTGCAAGCATATGCCATCTTTATGTAATTTACAGTAATCATCATCATTATCTTATATACAATACCTAATGGAAGCTTGGCGCGTATTCAATAATACATTCGAAAGCTTATTTTAATCTTTTTTAAAGTGTATTAATAATAATATTAGGTCCTTACATATAAAATTGGCGTTTTGTCGTACTGGCCACTTTGATCTCAAATATATCTTCTTTGGTTAGGAATTCCAATCTCAACTCACTACAGCTTTTTTTAATTTGGCCAATCTCACTACAGCTTTTTTTAATTTAGCCAGACGATTACGGCAGATGTCTATTACCAGCAACTGTAAATCATGATGGAAAATCTAGCTGCTAAACAACCGAAGTTGGTCATCAAAAATCGACTTTAAGTTTCTCCTTTACAAAACGCCAATTTCATATGTAATGGCATAAAGCTGTGCAGTCTTAACCTTAGTGGAAGAGGGTTTGCGGAAAGCTAATATTTTCTAAAATAATGCTTAGAAATACATTAAACTAACAAAAGTAACAACAATATGCCAATTTCATATGTAATGGCATAAAGCTGTGCAGTCTTAACCTTAGTGGAGGAGGGTTTGCGGAAAGCTAATATTTTCTAAAATAAAGCTTAGAAATACAAAAGTATTTGACATACCCCTAATTAAATAGACTATCTTTAATTGGACTTGGTCTCTACGACATTTCAAAGGAAATACTTGGCTTTTTTCATTTAGGTAGTGTTATTGTGGGATATAATATTTGATCCGCTAATATGATGTAAAGAATAAGAATATTTTTATTGCTAGAATTTAGTGCTAAAAGAACTAATCAAGTAAGAAGTTAGTGAGTCTCGTCATGTGTATGTTGATCCCATTAGCTGCGGCGGTGAGCGTGGCTCGTGAGTCCAGCTCAGTGATCACATCAGACTCCTGGTACAGCTCGTACTGGGACAGGATCAGCGCTAGGATCACTTTCATGTGAAGTTGCCCGACTGTCATAGCTGGAATATAATAAGTGCAAGCGTGGATCTGATTTATCCGTTTTACATTTACTTACAGATTGTGTAGAAATTAGACTATAAAATCTAGCCAAGTGCGAGTCGTACTCGTACACATAGATATGGTTCCGTAACATAACAATATTTTATATTTTTACTTAATATTTCGTTATTTTTGTTCGCAGTTGTCCAAGTGTAACTCCTAAACTAACAAAGTTATATTAGCTGTTATAGTTTTTCTTTAAAATTGATTCCACTGACTACCATCATGATTTTTTTTTCTAGCCAGCCGTTTGTCAAAATATCAATATGTTGCCTATTGGATACGAGGCTTGAAACTAAAATGCAGGCCGAAGCATCAAATTATTTATTGAATCGGCGGTCTTTCTTTTGATTCTAACTCTAACATGATATGAGTTATTGATTTATTATCCACATTGAATATTATAATGCCCAGAATAAGCCATTTTAATGCAGTTCAATAAGTCTTGGACTTACCCACACACATCCTTGGTCCAATACCAAACGGTATATTCGCGTCAGAAACCTTCTTCCCCTCGGCAAATCGCTCTGGATCGAAAAGAGTTGGGTTGTCGAAGAATTGGGGATCATTGTGTAAGCCGTACAGGGAAATAAAGACGGGTGTCCCTTTTTCTATAACTATCTCTGTGTCGGGTATCTGGAATTAATAAAGAATGATAACATACCTACATACAAACACTCGTAATATTCAACAAGCACGTATGTTAGTATAAGGGTCAGTTCACACCAAAACGATAACGTCGTGTATGTTCTCGTGTAGTGAATAAATTATTTTAAAACCGGCCAAGTGCGAGTTGGACTCGCGCACGTAGGGTTTCGTGCCATTATACCAATGTTTTACATATCTACTTATTATTTCGTTTTTTATTGTACTAAGTTTTCCAAGCAAGCGCATATTACAAGTTAGGTATCAACTCCTAAATTATTAAAGTTGTATGAGCCGTTATAGTTTTCCTTTAAAGTTGATCACATTGACTACTATCATGATTTTTTTCAGATTTTCCGAGCTTCCGGCTTTTAGAGGGGTGGGACCTATTATAACAAAAAAATGCGCTTTAAAGTTGAATATCTCGCAAACGTATACCTACATAAAAAAATCGTCTCAAAAACCACGTAATGTTTTTAATCTAATAATATCCCACACTATGGGGTAGACGCGAAAAAAAATAAAAATTCCCAATTTACGTGTATTTGTGCCCCGAAAAAATTATATTTATCGTGAATTTATTTTGCCAATTCACTTAAATATAATATAATCTCTACTTATATTATAAAGAGGTAATGCTTATGAGATTGTAGGTATGAGAGTGTAGGTAGGTAATCTCTGGATCTAGTGAACCGATTTAAAACAGTTGTAGTCCTAGAGAAAAGTTGTAGAGCTTGATAATGCCTACAAAAAAGTCAGCGACAGCATACGTCTAACTTTTATATATAAGTCTGAAAAGTAATTTTTTATATTAAAAAAAATAATTTAAATCGTTCATGTTTATTGGTCAATATTATCAATAATTATGAATTATTATCAAAATAAGTGAATTTATAGTCTCAAGTGTTTAAAACAAAATACTTTTACAGTTTACTGCAGATAATTTACACGAATGGTTAAAGAGGATAATACGACATAGGTGTGGAACCGGACCGTGCCGTAATCTATTGAGTGGTATTTATATTAGACGTTTTTTTTTTCATTACAGTGAATGAGACCAATAAACTGATTCTAGAAAAAGTTCCTGGTCAAGTGAAACATTATAAATATAGTCCATTGACACGGTGTGTAATATTGAGGATACCGTGCAATTCTTTGAGCCCATCTGGCTTACCTACCTCCTCACGACCTCATGTTAAATCACCTAAATATGAATAAATACAGTAATATCTGATTAATAAAAAAAAATTATGTGCGTTTAGTACGGCGTCCGGTTAGTACGATGTAATATCACCGGTCCCTTAGCCGTCGTTGTAACCGGATTCTACTGTAACTAATTCAATGGACTATCTTAAATTGTACTTTGTCTCTACGACATCTCATAACTTTTACACTATTTGTTCTAATTTTCATTAAAATAGGTCCCCATTAGTTTCGGAGCCTAGGTATATTCAATGCAAACAAACAAACAAACTTTTCCTCATTATAAAATTAGTATAGAATATATATGACGACCTCTGTGGCTCAGTGGTTCAGCACGTTGGTGCTCAAGCCGGGGGTCGCGGGTTCGAATCCCGCCGAAGGAACTAAAAGTTTTTCTGTGTTCCTGGGTCATGGATGTGTATTAAATATGTGTATAATATAATAAAAATCTTATATATATGTATAGTATAAAAGTATTAAATATACTTCCCGTTTTCTGGTACCTGTAACACAAGTTCTTCGGATAATTAGCACGGGGCCAGATTGACGTGGTGTGAAGCGTCCATAGATATTATTATTATTATATAATATTATGTGATAAGTTACACACATCCATTTTAAGAAGGCAACCAAAAGTAAAAGTAAATTTTACCAAAAAGTGTCGTATGTAGAACAAAATCAATGGTAAAGATGTTTACCTTATAATCCTCTTTGGTATAGCGGTCTATGGTCGAAACAGCTGGATGCAACCGCAATCCTTCGGCCACACACTGATTTATATACCTCATCTCATTGAAGGCCTCCATCGTCCAGCCATGCTTCACAATAGCCTGTTTGATGTCCTCCCTAGCCTTGTCTTGCAAGGGCTTCCGCTTGGCCAGCTGCATCAATGTAAAAGCGACGGCTGTAGAACTCGACTCGAATCCGGAGAAAAACTGACCAATTTGGAACATCAGGTTCTCGCCTTCGAATTCTGTGAAATAATTTATCATGTTATCTTTGGTAACATGATAACGCCACGCAGAAAGACGAAAAATTTCATCGTGAAAAGTTGCTCAGAAATACCAATTTACGAGTATTTACTTATGAAACGAGTAATTATTACTAGTTTATAAATTCCTTTACCCGCCTTTTCCCCAAACCCCACCAAATAATTACAGTAGGTATTTAACGCCTGTTAATTTTATTTAGCAAATATTTATCAATCTATATCAAAATGTATCTAAACGAAAGCATATTTTTTAACCCCCGACGCAAAAAGAGGGCCGTTATAAGTTTGACGTGTATGTCTGTCTGTGAGTCTGTCCGTGGTATCGTAGCTTCTAAGCGATAGGTCAAAAAAAATTAAGATGCAGTTTTTTTTGTCTGAGCTATCATGCAGATCGAGAGTGTCCTTAGCTATAATTAACCATCAACACCTCGCTGACTGCTGATAATTTGGGGTTACTGAAAATGTTTAATTTTGTTTTATTTTTACTTACTGTAAAGATCGTTCTGTTCTGAATTCTTAAGTTGAATGATTGCATCGATAAAATCTCCTCTTTTAACACCATTTTTTTCGCGAGCTTCGATCGTGCTCCAAAATAATTTCTGTACATATTTTGAATTGACGAAAACAGGATTTCCAATTACTTTAACCAATTCAGGCATAAAAAACACAATAACCAACGCAACCATCCGTTTGAATCCTCTGAAGAAGTCCATAACTAAAACAAACATTAAAATATAGCACTACTATAATATTATTCATAGTAATAAACTTTATGGCTTATTCCCCACGGGTTGAGGTTTTCTAGAAATCGCTGAATTACTTACAAGTATAAAAAGTTTTGAAATAAAAATTCTCAACATAAACCATCCAAAAATCGATTTTTCGATCGATTTACCTAAATGTGTGTGTAACAAAGTAAATACAATAAAAAAAAATCTGGATAAAAAGTAGCCTATGTTAATCCAGGGCCTAAACTACTACCATAACAAATTTCATCAAAATCCGTTCCGTAGTTTTTGCGTGAAGAAAATACATCTATTAATTCCCACAGACTTTCACATTTATAATAGTAGTAGTCTCGTTTGAAGTATAAGATAACATATACATTAGTTTACTTACAGAATTTATAGAAATCTGTGTCGGGGTTTTGAAATGTGTTTGTTTTGGTCCCTAATACTATATTGGCGATGAGATCAGCGGTGTATATGTAATTAACATCTTGTACGTCGACAACTTTCCCTTTCCCGTCCCTCACTTCTCTGTCGAGATACTCCATCATCGGCTGTCCAGCCTCCACCATGAACGGCAATATCTGTTTAAGTTTAGTCTTCGTCAGTAGCGGAGAAACTTTGCTCCTCAGATACTTCCAAGCGGGATTCTTCAGTCCGAATAAATTTTTCATCCCAACGCTGTCCTTTTGCCATTGTCCCGCGAAGTGGCGGTCGGAAAAATTGTCGAAGTCTCTTATTAAAATCTGCTTGATTATATCTGGATCTTTCAGCAGCAGACATGGTTTATGGAAGACGTAGAATCCAGCGACTGGCGCGTCTCTCGGTGCCTCCTTGTATACCTCCCCCAGGTGGTATCCAGGTGCGGTGCGAAACAGGAATCCATTTTTAAAATGGCCGAACAACAGATTCGCGTTCGGTACTTCTCTAACTCCGCGTCTTTTCCAGTAACTTAATTTATAACGACAGTAAATGTAAAATAAGGCAAATAAAATTGGTAACGCGCTTAATATAGTGGTTTTTAAATCTAGCTTTGAAATTATCATTTTTTTTATTAATGTCCTATCGGAAAAACCTATTTTATTTTCCTAACGAAATGCTCACGTAATTCTTACCGTAGTGCGAGTTCTACTGAGATAACCTCTGTGCAAACCGTATTAATAATACCACTCATACCGTCAGCTGACCCTTTGACTCATTTAAATTTTAGGGTTTCTCAAACGTTTTCAAAAACCGGACAAGAGCGAGTTGGACTCGCCCACCAAGGGTTCCGTTCAAAGTAGGACATCGTAAATAGTTAAGGAACTGAGCCTCACTGTTTTTGTCAAGCCTGAAAATTGGTGCCAAAAGTTTGTATACAGAAGCTATTATTTTTGTAATTTTTTGTTTTAAATTACATTTAATAATAATAATAATATTAATATCTATTGACGCTTTTCACTATGTAGCACGGGGCTAGATTGACTTATCCGAAGAACTTGTGTTACGGGGACACAACAGGAACTATATTTAATACTTTTATACTATACATATATTTAAGATTTTAATTATATTAAAATCGAGGCGACTCCCGGCTTGAGCATCAACGCGCTCAACCACTGAGCCACAGAGGTAATCATAAGTGTTGAAATGCTTACATCAAGCCCTTTCTCATGGTACCCCATTTGAACTGGTAACTTCAACTTGAAATTTCGAATTCCTCTTAATTACAATTTCGCAGTTTTCAGTTTTTTCCTGTACTTGTCCTACTACTATTATTAATGTGAAAGATTGTAAGGATGGATGTGTGTATGGATGGATGGATGTTTGTTACTCTTTCACGCAAAAACATTTTCAACGAATTATAATGAAATTTGGTATGGTAGTAGTTGAGGCTCTGGATTGAAACATAGGCTACTTTTTACCCCGAAAAAGAACAGTGTTCCCATGGGATACTGTATTTACGCGGACAAAAGCTAGTAGTTTATAATATAAGGACGCTACTTGCCAATATCATAGTTCTAGGTCAACGGGATGTACCCTGTGAATTTTGATTCCCTTATGAGTGTCGAAATTTGTGTTTTTAACTGTGTAAAGCAGCCGTATTTTGTTCGTTAACGTTAACAAAGAACAAGTCTAATTTTTTCACAGCTTCAAGAAACCGTAGACCTGAGTTTACGGTTTTAATTTTAAACCGATACCTCCATGCGTTGCCGAAATAAAGGGTATTGACAGACGGACGGACGCAACGAAGTGATCTAGGGTTCCTTTTTTCCTTTTAAGGTGACCCTTGAAATCCAGTATGATAATTTTCCTTTATATTTTTATTAAAACTAGAGGTTTTCCTATGGTCGAAATTTAATCGTAATTCATATTTTAACTGTTTGAGTTTTCTTTTGCCTCTTAGATACACAGTAAAAGTATGTGAATTATGTCTGTGGAATGTGAGAGGAACATTAACAATTTTATCAAACCTTACCTCTAATCTAACACACCTCTGTGTTACACACCACACCAGGTTAGGTTGGGCCTAAGGATGATAATAATAGGTAAATATTTCATTTTCTAGATGTCATGGTTTGTGAATAGACCCATTGAGTCACACGCGTGATCGTGCAGGTTCGATCCTGGGTAGTGGTGTGTACCAATGAGACTTTCTCAATAACCGTGTACTGACGCTAGACTTAGTTTAACTTAGTTTACCCCCATCTTCTGTGACAACCCTGACAAAATTTAAATCGTTCTATGAAAGGGGTGCCTCTGTAAGTATATATTTTTACTGTGTGCCTCTAAGGTCCACTTGCGCAGATCTGGGTTAAAGTTAACCCTGGGTTAATATCATGTCTCTCTTGTTTTTCGTATTTATGAAAGAGAAGATATTTTAACCCAGGGTCAACTATCCTAACCTAACCTAACCCAGATCTAAGAATACTTATATGTTATTAGTTATTACTTATAATACAAACGCATGCTAGTGTGAGAGAGGTATGGTTTATTTTCATTAATTGAAGTGCTTTTAAAAAAATATTAGCTTTCTTCACACCCCCCTCCACAACAACCTTGTTATTGTCACGGGCTAAGTATAGATCGGCCTAGCTACTAAGTAGGCCGACTTAGTGCATTTGCCTAGTATAAGCAAATGTGGTCAACCTTGACCTTGCAGATAACTTGTTACTCGTTACAGGGGATAATCGACTTTTGTGATTAGTGTGGAAACCTCAAAGGTAAACCGACCGGGCGAGGTGGTATGATCGGTCAGGCCGAAATTTGCATAGACAGTATTGTTAGGATAACAAATTAATACATCGTATCAAAAATCCAAAATTTTGAATAGTTTTCGCGAAAATTGAGTTACAATAGTATACCATGTAAATGAGCTTGCTCTCTTAATCGTATCTGGCACTTCCAAATATTTACCAGGAAATGCATTTTAAACAAAAATGTATCGGATATTCCGATTACGATAGTCTACGTTGGTATTTATCAGGAATATTTTATATATATATATATATATATATATATATATATATATATATATATATATATATATGTATATATATATATATATATATATACATATATATATATATATATATATATATATATATATATATATATATATATATATATATATATATATATATATATATATATATACACTGAGATTAGCCGGAACAAACACACAGACTGACAGATGGACAGAAAAATGTTAACAATTTATATTTTATTGTAAGTACCTACTGATCATACTTTTAAATGCATTAAGTGAAAATAAAAGCTGTTAATTTGAAATTACAAACAGACACTTCAATTTTGTTTATCTGTATAGATATAATATCTTATATATATATATCGATTATTCAGGATTACATACAAAAAAAAATTACAAAAAAGTAGAAATTTGTAGTGCCGGTGTACTGGACCAGCAAATGTATTGGTTGGCACACTTAATCCTGGCCGAAACTAACACCTGGTCCTATGTGGACTGTATATTCTTCCTCTTCGATAGCTCAGGGATTTGATTGAAACGACAGATTGAAACACACGCTCGTTTTTATTCTCCCTGATACTATACATAGAGCACT